>JAAONU010000015.1:458416-1058416 GCA_012932295.1 Cyclina sinensis | reverse complement strand
TTCGTTTTCTTTCAATCAGCGGTATAACGTATTTCATCACGTGTCGCCAACCGTTAGCTATGGATTCCTCGCAGTTTTCGATAGCGACAAGGTCATCTGCAAGAACTATGACACACGATGCTGTATTTTCAAGAGACACGAGATCAAATGGCGACTCGATAATCATCGGTTGGAACATTTCAAACTCTTCCATGAAACGTGAGATGACGTCTAGGGCGGTATGTGTCTTTCCGGACCCTACTTTTCCGGTGATATAAACACATTTTCTTTCCTTCAGCATAGCGTAAGTTTTATCAAAGGCTGTGCCTCTGATATTGAGCGTCAAGAAGTTTGTCTTTGTTTTGTGTCTCTCAATGACGCACTCGCTTCTTTCTGTAGAATAAAAAAAAATGATGAAACTAGAAAGAAAATAACTTCAAGCCACAGCTGATAATGAAGCCAGGTACAGGTTTATAGGTAATAAATCGATAAAGCAGAAGCGTGTGGCATTGTAGCTCAGTTGGTAGAGTGTCCGCCCTGTAAGCGGAAGGCCCTGGGTTTGAGTCCCGGTAGAGCCACGATTTTTTACAACTTGTTACATTTGGCGCCCAACGTAAATAACCCATGAGTTTAGATGTGATGGCACCCTTGGAAAGTCCAACAGACAATCAGAACTTCAAGAATTCGAGGACGAATTCTGAGGAGGGGGTATATGTAGCAGAGTTACAATACGGCACTTCTACTCCCATGCCTATCAGCTCTTTTATGGCGACGTGGTAGAGGGGCTGCTTAGTAATCGAAGGTACTCGAGTTCAAACCCAGCTCGGGGCAGGTGGATTTTTTTCAGATTACATATAGCGCCCAACGTACAATAAGAATTTTCTGTATAAATACATTTACTCGTGGAAGTAAGCGGTTGTGAAGTACTATTTTATTGATCGAACAAAATTACAACAACATTTAAATGACTACCTCCCTGGATAAAAGTTATTGATGCAGTTTTTTTTTAATCAGGAACACTGATTATTTACCTATAATAGCTTTTAGCCGTTTCGCTTTTTCCTCGTCGCGCGTAGAGGCTGAAAAGAAAGAAGAAAAAAGAACATGACTGTCAAATATACTTCGTAGCTCTTAAAAAACACAGTAAAAGAATACAAGTACCGTTGTTTTAAACGTTCTAAATCGATCATTTAAATCAGAACACGGAGGCAAAAACCTTTGGTCTTGTTACGTGCAGCGCAGCAAATGTACCTTAGCTCAAACAAAAAGTTTATATTTTTAAAGATGTACTTTTTTGAACTTCTGACCTTAGCAAGCCTCAAAAAATCATTTGTGTAGATAAAATGCTTAATATGTGCGTTAACTAATACTGCTTATTAGATATGTTTTCTACATATATATATATACCGAATGATAATTTTTAATTTGGTGGTTCGAAAGCCCGCTCTCCTATCTAAAATACCAAATGTCTGCTAAATTAGATCGAAAATTAGAATTGCTTTTTATTAGTGTTTTTTTTCAGTAAGTATCTAAAAGACACCGAAGATTTTTGAGAGGTCAGGCGCTGTCCTTGACTTGTACTGTCCCAAAACACAAAATTTTAGATGTAAGTCATTTAGAGGACATGTCCCAACGTAAATTGAACACTTTCAAAGATCGAAACGAAACGCACGTAGATTATGTTTGTAAGAATCTGTCGAAGTACTACAGGAACAGGTGGGAAAATGTAGGAATCGTTCCGTTAAACTTAATACTTACACAGTAGAAAACCATCTGTTTTGTCGTTAGAAATTACTTCCGTGTGTATACGAGGCCCTTCCTGCACGCACGAACCCTCTGTAATTTGAGAGAAGACGCTTTTTGTAAATGTTTACAATTTTTGAAATGGCTGAACATTCAGCAGATGAAATATAAGAGCAAAAACCATGCAAGAAATTTATTGAGTTTGATTTTTTGACCATATTTAAGAGTTATGTCTTGAAATTTGAAGAGGTATACATAGACTATTGTAACACCTCATGTGTGCTATTGTAGCGACCGACTAACAGTTTTAAAAATGCAAATGCATGTTAATACTGAATTATGCGCTATGTCATATGAAATTAAGTTTAATATATTAAACAACGCCAATAAACTGCAACTGTCACGAATATTTTTTGGGTAAAATTAATCGAAGTCTAGTGAAAGAGAGCATTTTAGAATAATTACGCCGAAAAATTGATGATCTCGTCGTTGTTATTCCCGGGTTTGTTTGATTAGTTGGTGCACTCGACGTTCTTTCCACTTGATGCGGCCGTTTGATGAACACTTCCGAAAAATCTGGAGTAAAAAAAGGGGGCATTTACATGAAGTTAGGCACGCAAAATACATAGATATATGATAATCCTTCCATCAAATAGGTAATGTTAATAAACCTTGACATTGCGAAGACTTCTTACCTCTTTTGACCAAAATTGCAATAGAGTCTCAACTTAAAGAAACGTTTTATGAAGAAAATCTTGAACAATCTACACAAAAACAGATGATTGTTTTTACATGAATGAAATGATATTCAAGCCTTCCGCTCTTCAAATTACTAGTATATTTGAACGAAAGAAATCTAAATATGTTTATCGCATATATTTTCACTTACTTCGTATTGCCTTTCTACTTGACATGTAAACAGGTCTTGATAAATTATCACTAAGCCCATCTTCTGCTGCTGTGAAATCTTCTAAAGCCGCCATATTCATATGGCCAGCGCCACCGATTTCATCACCCTTCATTTTAACATTCGGAATTAATCTGGCTTTCATTTCCAATGCATTACTATCATCGCCATCTTCTATGATAATGTCAGGTGCTTGTCTTGAGTGCTGTTCAGTCACTTGGTCTATGTCATAAGATTCTCCAGTGTCGCCATCTTCAATTATGATGCAAGGTATTGTTCCGGTCACGTGACCTGTATCCCTGTTTCCTATTATCATTTCTTTATCTGTTGTCGTCTTTCGATCTGTAAAAACTCCAAAATTCTCTTCCTCACCATAAACATCATTTGTATACCCCCGGACTTCAGAAGTTTCTTCATTATCACTGTCGCTGTCTGAGAAACCACTGTTACAACTTTCCTCGTCGATTTTATAACCTTTTGGGAGCAAGAGAAAATTACACATACATTCAGAAACTTTATTTTACAACGGAACCCCGTCATACTGCATCTTGAAAAGGAATGATAAGAAGTGTATCTATCTTGCTATCAATCTGTGTCGTTCCTGTTTTTTTTTTAATTATAGAATGAAGTACGGACAAATGGTACTACTTTTTTTTTGAATTTTGTTTTATATTTTACTTCAAAAAGTTTTTGTTATTCTTCCTTTCTTTATCTTTTTTTTTGCAAGTTGAACACTTACTAAAGTGTCAATGAGCATGTGTCGCTATGCAAAATACAAAAATTAAGTCCAGTGGTAGATTGAAACTATAAATGCGATATTTGAATTGCCTCGGACTCCACTGCAGTAAATGTGTCGCTTAAACATAGGAACATAGGTAAAAAAAAAAATACCTTCAGACATCTTTGGAATCCTCCTATTTTCTGTCGGTTATTCTTTCATTTTATCCTATTCTTTTCTTACACTCTTACACTTTCTTAAAACTTACAATTGGTATGTTATTCTAAACATTCTGATTAAACTGATCAATAAAAGAAAATTAGCCAAAATCAGCGAAAAGACATTGAATGGGAATAAAAGACAAATAAAAGAAAGTAAAATCAATACCTTATATTTTTCACGCATGTAGATCTTTCATTGTCTAAAATAGTGGATACTAAATGGCTGACTGACTGATAATGCAAAAGAAAAAAAATGGCTTGACGCGCAAATCAGACACCTATTAATATTCTTAAATTTAGGCCGTAACAGATAGCTAGTCTTACCGATCTATAAAGCCATAATAGAAAGTCATTATGTTATTATGTTATACTGGCGTGGATCATTGGTCCAGTTTTAACGCGCTGGACTGGTATTCAGGGGCCACGAGTGCGATCCTCTGCTCTTCCACTAACGTTTCTAACTGTTCGAGGTCCTATGTTTCGGTGCTCTACACTAAGCATGTAAAAGAACCAGGGCTTTCTCTGATATGGAATGCTTTCTATATGCTGAACTCCATCCCCGCCCTCCCTCACAACCTAGATAAGGAGTAGGTAGGGTAGGGTAGGTAGATAGGTAGCTAGTTTTTTTTATATTATTTCATGTGGATACTTTAGAAACTATTCCGCACCTTTTCTCAGAATATACAACGTTTCAACTCTGTTCAACATGAGATATATTTTTCAGAGAAATATAAAAACAAATCGACAGCTGTAAATTATTACGCAAAAATGAACGGAAATAACGTCATTGTCGCGTGCCTGTTTAGTCAAAGTTAAACTTGCAGTGTGTGTATATATACATTGAAATTTAGAGCATGATCGTCTAACATGTAGCTATCAGTGTTTTGTCAGGGGTGGAAGGGTTGGTATGTGTGTTGGGGGTAGGGGGGGGGGGGGGGGGGGGGGAAATGGTTCCGATTCCCGGAAAAAGACTTTGGCCGAATTTTAGTTTTCAGGTCACTTTGAAAAATGAAGCGTCTCCCACTGTCGGGATTTTGACAAATTGACATTGCACTAGTGTGGGGATTTAGAAAATGAAAATGTCGAATTCCCCTGCTCGCCGCTCCCTCACTTGGGCAAAACAGTGATAGACGCACAACTTACCAGTTCTATTGTATAATGGCTATTGATCACACTATCTATAGTGATACTGATTATAAAAATAGATTTATAAAAAAATAATGATAATCTTATTATTATGATCAAATATTTACAAAATGTGTTATAAATATGATAATGAAGATATTATGAAGTCGAAAATATTTCAATTTACACCGAAATCTTTCGGGTAATTAAGATAATTGAATACATGTATACAGTGGCATGCGGTAACAATACCCGTGAGGAAATCGAAGCCTACAAGGAAGTAAGGATTTTTTTTTTTTTTTTTTTTTTTTTTTTTTTGTGGATACGAACTGAATTGGAACGTTAGGTAAATATCTATTAGATTAGGAAACACACAAAGCAGTAACCAACGTGGCGTGAGATTTGTCAGACCCTCGTATGGATTCTCACATTTCACACGTGTAATATAAAACGCGAAAAGTGATACTAAATTGAAATACATTCAGTTGAATAATAGATTTAGAAGAGATTTAATAATTTAATTGTTTAAAAGTATTATTGAAAGAAGTAGGTAACGCGAAGACCGATATAAGATACAAAAAGTTTTATCATAAGATTTAAAACAAGAACTGTCACTGTAAGATGACTATGCTCCCGAAGTGGTGCTTTGACCTTTGAGCTGAGAATCAGTCATTCAGGGGTCAAGGTAAAATAAATATAGGTCAGTGGGAAGGTCTTGTTCAAAGGGGTGTTGTATCCAAGTATGAAGTATATCCACTTCCTAATGTGGAAGTTATGGCAAATGTTAAAGTTTTTGGACAATTGGATCTTCAAGATGAAGGTCATTCAGGGGTCAAAGTAAAAATATAGGTCAGGGGGAAGGTCTTGTCCAAAGGGGTGTTGTATCCAAGTATGAAGAAAATCCACTTACTAATAAGGAAGTTATGGCCAATGCTAAAGTTTTCGGACGGACTGACGGACGGACAGTTCAAAAACTATATGCCTCCCTTCGGGGGCATAAAAATATGAAATACTTGTTTTATAACTTCTCAGTTCATGTCTATTTCTAAGTTTGTACACTCTCGTCTATAAGTCGTTGCATATGTTGATCTAAAAATGTTAAATTGTCCTCGACAGACTGTGGCCGTACACATATGTATATTATGTTTAAAATATCTGACACAAAATGACATATCCAAAATCAAAAATTTTAAACGTTTCAAAATATAGTTTCAGTTAACGAACATTTTCACATTCCTAAATTCTCAACCAGTATTTCAGACGTTTTTATGCTGTAACAGAAACCTTAACAATTCTCCCTCCGTTCATTCCCTCCTGTTCATTTGGACAACGCGGAGAATTCCCTTCCCATTGATTTAGACAACCCGGACAATTCTCATCCCATTCATTTAGAGAACCCGGACAATTCTCTTCCCATTTATTTAGACAACCCGGACAATTCCCTTCCCATTCATTTAGACAACCCGGACAATTCCATTTCCCATTCATTTAGACAACCCGGACAATTCCCTTCCCATTAATTTAGACAACCCGGACAATTCTCATCCCATTCATTTAGAGAACCCGGACAATTCTCTTCCCATTTATTTAGACAACCCCGACAATTCCCTTCCCATTCATTTAGACAACCCGGACAATTCCCTTCCTATTCATTTAGACAGCCCGGACAATTCTCATTTCATTCACTTAGATAACCCGGACAATTCCCTTCCCATTCATTTAGACAACCCGGACAATTCCCTTCCCATTCATTTAGACAACCCGGACAATTCTCTTCCCATTCATATAGACAACCCGGAAAATTGCCTTCCTATTCATTTAGATAACCCGGACAATTCTCTTTCCATTTATTTAAACAACCCGGACAGTTTTCATCCCATTCATTTAGACAACCCGGACAATACTCTTCCCATTCATTTAGACAACCCGGACAATTCCCTTCCCATTCATTTAGACAACCCGGACAATTCTCTTCCTATTCATTTAGACAACCCGGACAATACTCTTCCCATTCATTTAGACAACCCGGACAATACTCGTCCCATTCATTTAGACAACCTGGACAATTCTCTTCCTATTCATTTAGACAACCCGGACAATACTCTTCCCATTCATTTAGACAACCCGGACAATACTCGTCCCATTCATTTAGACAACCTGGACAATTCTCATCCTATTCACTTAGATAACCCGGACAATACTCTTCCCATTCATTTAGATAACCCGGACAATTCCCTTCCCATTCATTTAGACAACCCGGACAATTCTCTTCCTATTCATTTAGACAACCCGGACAATTCTCTTCCTATTCATTTAGACAACCCGGACAATACTCTTCCCATTCATTTAGACAACCTGGACAATTCTCATCCCATTCACTTAGATAACCCGGACAATACTCTTCCCATTCATTTAGATAACCCGGACAATTCCCTTCCCATTCATTTAGTCAACCTGGACAATTTCATCCCATTCATTTAGACAACCTGGATAATTCTCTTTCCATTCATTTAGTCAACCTGGACAATTCTCATCCCATTCACTTAGATAACCCGGACAATTCCCTTCCAAATCATTTAAACAACCCGGACAATTCCCCTCTCATTCATTTAGAAAACACGACAATGCCCTTCCCATTAATATAGACAACCCGGACAATTCCCTTACCATTCATTTAGACAACCCGGACAATTCTCATCCCATTCTTTCAGACAACCGGACAATTCTCATCCCATTCATTTAGACAACCCGGGCAATTTCATCCCATTCATTTAGACAAAATATCATTCCCATTCATTTAGACAACCCGGACAATTCCCCTCCCATTTATTTAGACAACCCGCACAATTCACTTTGCAAAATCTTGATGGAGGGGACATCCTGTGAAAAACTCATCTGAATTCTTCATTAAACATATAGGTTATATTTTACAATTAATGAGCACTGTCATCAACAAACTTACTTTTTTTTAATTTATTTTTTTTATAAGAGTCGTATGTAGGCACTATATAGACATTGAAATAAATAGGCTATTTTGGTTGTTCAATCATAACTTGTTATGTCGAGCATTACTGCAATATAGAACTACATGTGTTTATACTATATATATTATTACGCGGTGTGTTTACATGCCTACGGAACATAATGACGGATGACCAGAATGAAAATAGATTACTACAGAACATAATGCAACAGCTAGAAGTGAATTGAATACAGATTATAATAACTTCTACACTGAACAAAATGATTTTACCTCTGTGAATAATGACAAATGCACATGAAATTACTTTAAAAAGCATAATAGACGATGTATAAGCCAAATAATAAAAGTATCAGAAGTCCGCTCTGGCGTTCCATACATTATGATTACACGCCTACTGAGTCAACGTTTGATCAAGTCGTATTTATTGTTTTAGGATATAGTGAAAAGCGGAAGATAATTTTGCATTTTGAGCAAGTATCTGACAATAAAGTCTCGCTTATATCCATTTTAAATGAATATTGTTAACACTTCATGTAATGTCTTAATTGCGCTAAATGGTAACTGAACCGTAGAGAAATATCTACATGTCTTGCATTATTTCCACATCATGAAAAAGATCGTACTTACTTTTCATCGAAAAAATTGAATATCGATATTTTTCATAAGAGTCGTATGTAGGCTCTAGACATTAAAATGAATTAGCTATTTGGGTTGTTCAATCATAACTTGTTAAGTCGAGCATTAAAGCTGCAATAAAAATTGACTATACAGTCAAAGTATACCGAACTACATGTGTTTATATTATAGATGTCATTCATGCGGTTATAAGATCACAGTGTGTTTACATTCCGAGTGTTTGGACGCCTACACCATAAAATGTTATCTCTGACAAAGTTGTTTGTTTATACTTTTCCTTAAGTTTACCATAGACTGAGAAGAAAAAAGAAATTTAAGCTGATCTGATATGAAATATTGTGTAAAAGGAATGCTATACGGTGGATGTTAATAAATTGAAACAGGTATGTTTAATTTGGAAACATTTTTGTTCGTTTTCTTGTTAATATTGCATATTCGGCATCGGTTTGTCAAAATGGGGCAAGGGTTTCATTGCTCGTGTTTTGCATCATTCGAACGGCCGGAAATACGCCCCTTTGGAACCCTGTCCTCAACGATCCATTTTCAGGACTTCCATGTATCACCGCCATCTTAAGCCAAGTGGCTAAGACGCGGCAACTAAGGTTTGAAACTCGTTAGAAGATTGATCTGACGAGACCGGTTGAGAAGCCAACAACTTTTGTTAAAATATGGCTACCGATTGCTTGGCGCTTTGCATATAACATGAGGAAATACCGGTTAGTAAATGTGTTCAGTAGAAGAGATACTCATAAGCCCGAAAGGCTGGCCTATTTCAGTAGGAAACACATTTGAATAAACAAGAACTTTACTAACTTTACCTGCTTTAAGTTATAGCAGCTTAACTGTGTTTGCTAATTAGCACAGGTGAATGTATTTGAAAAGCTAACATCATTCCTAAGTGCAATGCTATAACAACGGAACATTACTTTTAAATTTCTTATCGTAAAATTAAATAGCCTCAGCTGTTCTGATTTCTGTGCGTTTTCGTTTTCCTCTACTGCACTTGAAATGATGCATTCGAGAACTCCTAAACCTATTTCAAGTTTACGCTGCTATTGGATGCTTTTATACATTTTGTCGATTTTGACAATTTGACATACTGGTATAGAATAAACAAAGGCTTACTGATAGAACACTTACATGTATCTTTTCAAGTTTTTTTGACAGTATTAATATCTTACTTAAACAGACCTTATAAAGACTTTTAAACAATCTGTCGTGTTACTTAAAGATCTATTTTCGGTAACGGATTTGGAACTGCAATTTTATACCTAGACGCATATTCATGAGGTCTTTCACACTTTTATTCAATACAATAATAGCTACTTATTAATAAAGCTTGCACACTTCAATTAAATACTCAAAAAATCTGTAACTGAGGTTTTTTTAACAATTTTAATCCAAAAACTCAAAAAATCTGCTTATAAGACTTTGCCTGCTTAATCAAATACTCGAAAACCTATTAATGGGGTCATGTACATTTTTTTAAATACTAAAATACCTACTTATAAGACTTTGTTCACTTTTATCAAATACTCAAAAATCTACCTGTGGGGTCTTGTACATTTTATTAAAAACTACTAAAAGCCCTACTTTTTAGGTTTGGCAAACTAAATCAGATATTCAACAAACCTGTTAATGAGGCCTTATACATTTTAATTTAATACTAAAAATACTACTTATTAGACATTGCACACTTTTATCAAATATTCAAAAATCTATCAATGGGTGTTTTAAAATCGATTCAAAACTTGTTTTTTTGCTCACTATCAACAAATACACAAAAACTGTTAACGGGGTCCTATACACCTTTCTCTAATACATTAGTTATATAGTTTTTTAACGGCATGCATTATGTTTTTGTGTTACTTATAAAGTTTATTATGTATCTAGTTCTTACGTATTTTCCTACGTATTTTCCTACAGTGTCTAAAAAAAAGAATCAGAGCGTTACGTGTTCGGTGACCATTTTGCAATGAAAACATATCGAACTATTTTACAACAGAGTGAAAATATTACTGCGCAAATTTGAAGCATATGAATTATTTGAACGACTGTAAATTACCAACTTTATTTTATCCTGGGTAGTTATTTCTAGTACAAATCAATCTTTAACATTGCCATTTCAAGATATCATAACTGAATTTAAACGCTCCAGTTAACAATACATGATGAAAGAAGTACGTTCAGTGCAGTTTGATTTCAGGTTTCCTTTCGGGTAATTAGGCACTGGAAAATTTTACCCTGCCACTGTCACCTTTCTTATCAGGGTACATGTAAACCTACGTGTATAACTAGAAGGCAATGGTTAACGGACAAAATTTGTAAATTTGTAAACTTATATATACACTAACTATAGATGAAGACATATATTTGCATTGATAATATCAATCCTGTTTTGCGCACTGGTTTTAACTCAGTCAAGTTTTTGAAAGTGCGACATTTACTATGGATTAACTTAATCATTCTTAAAATCAAAGCACCGAAAGTACTTAATGACAACTTTAAAAGCTAAAAAAAAGCAAAAACACAAAAACAAACAACCCCCCCCCCCCCCCACACACACACACAAATGCAATCAACCCTACACATAAATATTTTTCTTGATTTTACTTAATCTGTCTAATTTATTTATAAATAAGTAATCATGACTCGGTCGTTTACGGAACCTTCCGTTAAGATCAATCACGCAGGAAGTAAAGTCCAAGAATGTATTCCAAACATCATAAGTTTTAAACGCAGGTGTAATAGGTAAAAACACGTCTCTTTATGATTTTAGATATGTTTTCGTAGAAATGCTGATTGGTAAATAAATAAGTCAGTTGTATTGCCGGAAATACAACCTTCATTTATCTCGGCCATTTTCACGGCTTTTTTTTGTTTTAACACAATGGTCTTGTTTCTGTGACTGCCGGTTGCTGGCATCCTGTTTGAGAAAACGATAGGCAAGTGAGAATATGTTTAAGGCTTAAAACCACAAGACGTTATCAAATTACCTGTGCATGTGTATATTTTAAAAAAAGAGTACAGGACTCGACTTACAATCACAAGCACAGCTTCGTATGATTTTGTCAGTTTTGGTATATTCTATGAGGGACATTCCTGATAATAAATTATCTCCCATACTCAGATAACATCAAAGGTTTGCACATTGGACATTGGTCCTTTCAGTTGGAATCCTCTAACTTTATCCTTGTTTCTCTTTTTGGAAGTCTTGACTTTTAGTTGTGAAAATTGTCACTTTTGTGTAAAATAAAAAGTAAGGATTATCAAAAAACTAACACATTGGCGTTAACAAAACATGTTGCTAAACTAAATGTGTAATCTGACTACCATTGCTGCAAATAATTAGGCTTAATTATCACCATACCAAAAAAGAAAATAGCGACGAAAGCAGAGGAATCCAAATGGAAAGACCAATGTAATATCAAAGAGTATTCAGGGTAGATAATCCACTAATGTCCCCAGTTGATAAAACTGAAATTATGCAACCGTCGAGTCTAGATGGCAGCTGATAATTTATTATCACCAAAAGAGATTGAAGATTAAACACTAATGTTTAATATAGCTTAGAACTTTTGTTGCTGAGTGTAGAGATTGAAGATTAAACACTATTGTTTAATGTAGCTCAGAACTTTTGTTGCTGAGTGTAGAGATTGAAGATTAAACACTATTGTTTAATGTAGCTCAGAACTTTTGGTGCTGAGTGCATTTATTATTAAATTCCCTAGAGCAAAGTATTGAGGTAACGAAGTGTTGCAGCCATAAATTTCTTATTATTCTAACAAAGCATTCAATATTATAAACTAATATTTCAAAGATCGTATTTCATGATATTGCAATTTCAAATTTTATAAATGTAAATGTACTCGGGTGTAATGTTATTTGACGTGGATAGTGAGACATAAAGCAGATAGAATTTTATCGTATCAAATATATGTTTTTGGGGAAAAATACTCAAGTGAAGGAAGGAATTTAAACCGTCTGCTGTCAACCTATGACCTCGTTTTGGTCGGATCTACATGTATGAACATTTGTATGCAAGGTAATATTTTATAAATGCCTCTAACATAACAATGTTGGCTGAGGGTGGAGATCGCGAAAGACGCACATATATGTAAGTGTATATTTTTGTAAATTTCCAGCTCTGAACATAAGCAGGCCTGATCATGGCAGAGGACTGGAAGAATTGTGGATATCAGATCTACAGATCAGAGAAGAGGAAAGATAGTCCAGAAGGAGGGAAGCCGGTAAGATCTATAGTTCTTAATAAGACTTTCTCTGTTTTTGCTGTTAAGATTAACAGACACGGTCCGTATCGAAGATTGAAAGCAAAAAGATTCTAAGGGTATTGAATGAAGACACATGTGGAACATTTTGGTTCCCAACCCTCGGTGTGATTTTGCTCTTAAGAAAATGCACGAAGATTAATCGTTCGCTGTTTTTTTTTTTTTCTTATTCTTGTTTCATAACAAAAAAACATGTTTGCAGGCAATTTTACAGACTTCTTAATAAGGATAAAAAGCTGCTAATCTATCCATAAATCCTTCAACAGAATGCACGCAAAAAGTCCAGAGTTTAACACAAAACATAAACGAAATCTGTTAGTTGAAATTTACCCCTTTATGACATCTTTAAAATGTAGGTCATACCACAATCAGTACTTTCAGTGTTATTTGTTTGCTTAAGAAGTTCTACACAAGTTACCGTATTATCCATAGCTTTCTTTGCGTATTCAGCCCTTGCTCAGATCTGCAAGTTTTACCAGTGAAACCATTCGGAAGGCTTCGGTGCAATGGTATAAAATGAAGTGGCAATTTACCGGAAGTGCGAACGATCTTTGGGGTGAAGAGGTACAGGGGTACGCCTTGATCGGGGCCGACTCTCCACTGGCCGGAGCTGTGGAATTTTTCCGACCAGAAAAAGTGAACCAAATACGGGTCCGATTTTTCAACTTGTCACGTGGAGATGATGCGTCCGACGACTTCCGGTGCGCATTTCTAAAGGTAAGTTTTACGGACCGGACTAAACGTCCGGACGATACCCTATATCTTGAGTTTTCGAAATGGACTAGTATGTAATTCATTGTAGTTAGTGCATGAAAAAAACTACAAATTGAATTCAGAAAAGAGGGGCTGAATTTACGGTTTTTTAGATATAGCAAAACAGGTAGAACGGAACCGGTGATTGAGGACTCACATGGCTTGTTTTAGAACTTTGCATTTGAGCAAGACCAAAAATGAGCACGGGACCGCAGCTAAAATTTCAGCGATATTCGTGTTTATTTCCGGCTATTTTCTTTTTTCCTATTTAAATCGGGCTCTTTTTTCTAGTTCTGAAAGCACAAAAAATCCTTTCAACTTAGGAGGTAGACCCTTTTTCAACAAAACTTAGATAAGTTATATAAAGTAAATATGCTCTAACTAGCTGTGTTTATCTTAACGTTTCAAAATCCTCTTTATCTAAGACATTTCATAAATCACCATTTCGAAAATTCGATAGCCTGCAATAAATCAAAATCACGGACTGTTATCTCACACCCCCTGTTAATATAATTCCTAGGTAAATATTCATGTGTAATCTATTATTTGCAAGAAGAAAAAAATGGTGTACTGTTACAAACAGTTTAATGATACAATATATGTTTTGAATATTATCAGATATTGATAAAAGTTGTTCTAAAGCATGATATTTCCTAGAGCATGATTCATGCTCTTCTCGCGACATTTTACACGTGCTTCCGTTGCTTCGCACTGAAACAGTTGCCTGCTTGTATTTCTCACACAGTTCTAGCTGTCCTGTTTATAGTTGTAAGCCTTCCATTTTGACAGTGTTTACTAACACCAACTTACCCTAATATGGGTGTTAAGTCTTCCGGATTAAACGGGAGTCTCCCGGATTCTTAAGTTTCTCACAGACAGTGTAGTCAGTGGTTCGAGTATCAAAGTCGACGGTGAAACCTGACTCGTCAGGTTTTATGAGTATGAAATCATCCATTTTAACTAGGTAAACTATAGTTATTTTTGTTATATTAGGCACCTATCATGTCACAGTTTATCTAAATTCGGCTGTATTAGAAGGTATTTGCTAAAGTTTATATGGCTAGTTGTACTACGTGAACCCAATGTACTAGTTAATAATTTTCGTATCAACACTTTTTTACACCAGGCTGTAAATATTTGGCAAAGTGTTTGCTCATTTGAGGATATGCAAGTATGTACCTTTCATTTCCGTAAATAGTCGAAAACTTTCCGGTTGTTAAATAGATATTTTCATTCAACTTAAAAAAGGGACAACCATAAAATCAGATATGAATATATCACTTAAATGAAATGTTCTTAATGTAGACGTATTCAGATGTTTTTGAACTGTCCGCCTGTCACTCCGTCCGAAAACTAACATTGCCCATAACTTCCTCATAAGATAATGGATTTACTTCATACCTGAACACAACACCCATTTAAACAAGACCTTCCCATTGATCTATATTTTTGTACCTTGACTTTGACCTCAAAGGTCCAATTGTCCTATTTTAAAAAAACTTTAATACTGCCAATATTTTTTTTAAGTAAATTAATTTACTTTATACTTAAACGAAACACCCTTTTAGACAAGACCTTCTCACTTGACATATCCTCAAAGGTTAAATTTTTTAACATTGCCTATAACTTCCGTATTAGTTAATGGATTTACTTCCTACTAGAAAAATACACTCTTTTGAACAAGACCTTCCCGTTAACATATATTTGTATGATCTTGACCCCTGAATGACCTTGACCTTAAAGGTCCAGTTGTCAAAAAGATTTAACATTGCTCCATTTCGGGAGCATTGCCATCTTTCAGTGACAATTCTAAAATCATCAGAATAACAAAAGCTCGTGAACTTAGTGAAAGTTGGCATTTGGATTTGGTTTCGAAATGTCTGTTTCGAGATATGTACATTGACAAACACACTCATGTATACGCTCCCTCAGCAGCTAAGTGAATACACTACCGTTACTTCACACCGCTGCTTTAATAAGAGTAGATTTATGATATTAACCTTTACAATGAACTTTTAAACAACCAATGAAAGTGCACCAATATCCCCAAAACAGAGAAATCTTTACACCATTTTTCATTGGTTTAAACGATCATGTGATTCCAAAATTTATAAATAGACGGGTGTTTTCTGACAATTTTGTCAACACATTTCAACTACGCGTTTACGTAAACATCTTAATACAGAAATTAAACGTCTAAAAACAACTATACCATCATGATTTTAACTTTTTTGATAGTTGTACTGGATGATTTACGTATACATATTAAAAAACGCTTTGAATAGTGAAATACGTAAGTAACATGCAGAGATGCATTGTTTGTTTACATTTTGGGTTGTCAATTGTATGTATGGACATTTCGTTGTAAGCTAGTCACTGATTGGCTGAAAAGTAACTGTGGATTTCCCTGTCTAAAAATAAATATATCGCTCTGAAAATTGAATTTTAGCAGAGGTAAGAAAGTGAAACATTCGACCGATTCGCAGGAGAGTAACTCAGTGACATGTAGTGCAGTTCAGGCTCTATGATTTTAAAATTGGGAATAAATAGCTGTAATCTGCAGTGACTGGTTGACAGCTCTGCTTTGCAATGATTGGTTGATTCAATCTTGAGTTGTGTCTCGAGAGCGAACGGAATAAGTCTGAATAGAATGTGTCGAACTGAAACGAAGTAGTGTAAAGAAATAATAGAACAGCTAACACTGATTAAGATCTTACTGAATTTAGGTCCATTTGGAAACTGAAATGATCAGCCGCTTTCAATGGCCTTTTAAACTGAAACTCTTTAAGCGCACCGGTCGGTGATAAGCGAAAACTGCTTATCACAGACTTGCGCCAGACTGAACATAGAATCTAAGAAGATTTAAGCTGTAAAAAGATTTCGGATTTCACTTCAGTTTGGCGAGAGTGAGAATGAAGGACCACTGGATCTTGCTTTTTCTACTGGAAAGGTGTCCTGCTTTCACAGTATGGCAACGCTGCAGGAGTTCCTGACAGCAATGGATGGAGACGAATACTGTGCTCGTGACTGGGCACTGCGCATGCCCAACAAGTATGTATATTAAGCAATCTTACAACTTGGCAATCTCCTGAATTTTACGTAACACTATTTACCTAAGTTATTAGACCTAACATTGAATCTAAAGTGTACTCTTAGGTCTAGTTACCTATGAGTCATAATCATCGCACGTCGAATAGGAAGCCCGGAAAATAGACCCGAAAACTATCCGCATTACTTCGAGACGGTTTATGGATGAGAGTAGCTCTGATGTTGATTGAGAAAAAGAAAAGATACGAAGCCCTTTTCTAATATAGTATACATAGTAGGTAAAATCAGTACAGTTCCCAAAATCAACTTTTGTCAGGGTTTTTAGGTACAATATATTAATTGTTCTTTCAGTGCTTTGATTTTGTTACTGTCGTTTCAGGACTGATTTACACGTCGTAAAGATTTATCCCAAAGCAGTTATTCACTAAATTCCTTTTTGCGAGATTTAATTCTTTGTGCTTCCTCAGCTGCCATGCTTCTTAAAACTTCTAAAAATGAAAATGTTCTGATCACTAATCATACCAAGACAACTCTGTCAATTACTTGTACTTTGCCAAGTCGTCATTTTTGTCGTTTAATATCTCATAAACTTTATTAACACCTTTTACAGTGTATATTTGCACCCATTTTATCTGCTTATGAGCAATCCGGTTAAATTACTAAACAGAAATAAGTCGTATAAAAATATCAGAGGCAAACCGAGTGTAACACACGAGGAGTAAAGAAAATTTAAGCAAGATAGCTTCGTATAATACACGAAATAATGGAAGGAAGATTGTCCTCTAATTTCATACTTCTCAAATATCTTCTTTTCTAATAAACCAAATTATCTAAACTACTTTATTTTGGTTGTCCGCCCACCTTGAACATGTATCCTTGAACATGTACTTTCTTTTTTCTGAGGGCGTAATTTATCACGCTCGTAGTTAAGATCGGACGAGTCATAGGTTTTGTGTAACAAGTATAGAAACGCTGTATCTGCTCTGAGTCATGAATACACATTTCTATATATTTGCCTTGCAAATACCTAAAGTAACGTGCACATTATGTAAACAGTTTTCATAGCGTCCAAAAGATACACGAGTTGAAATTTTCGTATGCCCGGTGGGCTGCTTCTTTTTGCACTAAAATCCTATGTCAAGGTGAAACTATAACAAAACAAGCAATGAGCAAACATATATACCCTTGCGATAAAATGTTTAGCAAATACATTATTATTACGAAATTGTCCTGGAATGAAGCAAAAGTCAGGGCTCAGGACGAGCCAAGATGGCGCAGAGTGGTTGATGACCTATGCCCTACATGGGGCGACGAGAATTAAGTATTATTATGAAAACAGCCACAGGCATTCTGAACATAAACACATGATCCGGCGTTTAAATTTTGTTTGAACATATCTTCAGTTATTTTTCGCTGGTGGATGGTGTTAGAAGATACCCAAAATGCAGAACTGATGTGGATTACTACAACTACGCAACATTCTCAGTGGACACTGAGACTGGTAAAAAACTCGTGAGATTTCGTCTCCATGGAAACAACGACATTGACAGCCGTCTGTCGAAACAGGAACAAGAAGAGGCTTGGTATTGAACCAGTCTTCAATTTTGTAAATATGAGAAGCCATCTTGACGGCACACTGTTTAAAACCATAGCTCACTTAAACTACTTTAATATTTAGATCATTGTGTTACTATTCAATAGTAAAAGTGGATGTTCTGTGTCTGTCTTAAGATGTCACTTACATAGCTGTGAGCTGTAAATGCTACAAATACAAATGTATTCAAATAATAATAATAATAATAATAATAATAATAATAAATACAAAAAATAACATAGACCACTGGTAAACCATTGTGATCATTGGAGTTTTAATAAATTCCATGTAATAAAAAGGCATTTCTACAAATAATACTTGTATTTCAATATACCGGTAATAAATGATAGCTTTTTTTCGAAATCTTTAAACATGCTAAGACGGTGAATAAATTTGTCCAAATCTTTCTTTAACTTCATTTTTAGGATTATACGGCGCCCGGATATGGAATTACCATCAGATACTTATCTTCAGCAGCGCATGAGAAACATTGCAAGAGAAAACCTGACCATGAAACTACAGGTACAGATTCGTGACAAAGACACAGACGTAAAATCTGTGTTTGACCCAACCACCGCATGGGAAGAAAACGAATTCCAATGGCAGGACTTGGCTGTGATAAGACTCACTTATTCAGTTCCAAAACTTACTTCGGAGAGAGCCAAATACAACTTCTGCAACATGCCCGAACATATCCAAATGGTCGTACCGGAAGGAACAGACAACTACGGTGGACTGATCCAGATTCAAGAGAAAGTTCTTGCCTCAACGACAAGAAAGAAACACCACGAAGGAGAAATGGCGGCAAGTAACAAACAAACCACTTTTTTAGTTCACGTGGAGACAGGGAACCATTTGTTTTCGGGAACAGACGCTGGTGTCTACATTGCTCTGTATGGTACGTGTTTATATAAAACAATGTTAACATATGTATATTTCTTAAATTTTAAAATTGCCCTTTCTTAGTGCGCGAAAAGAGAAACTGTTTCAAACAATTACAGTGGAAACTCGCTAAACCAGACACCCTTTGGACCGAGGAAAAAAAGTCCAGATTAGAGAGGATTCCGGATTATAGATTTTTTTCTAATCCAGGCTGATAAATATATTCGTACTTACTGGGAAATGGCGGCATTGAGCGTATCCTGTAAGTAATATTATTAAGTTTACCTGAAAGGTATGCTAACTTCTTAGATTTACGTACTAATTTAAAAATTTGTAGAAATCTTAAGGTGCAATTAAGAATGTCCACGTTTTTTCCTTATTATTTATTAGAATAAAAATATGTTTAACAAACTATCTTACAATCGTACAAATACGAATGTATAAACAACTAATGCACACAGTCATTAACTTTTTTACCTGTAAACTGTAAAGTTGATAAGACATTTCAATCTATAAAACTGTACAACTGATTATCAGCTAAGACAACGGATCAACAGTTAGGAATCCTTATGTATCTCAAAATGGTGCACATGTAAAATATCTTGACAAAAGTCAACACTTTTATTTTGCGTATATCTGATCTTATTACTATAAAAAATAAGGAATATGCATTATTTCTAAATTTTCAGACAGAGAAAGATATTTATATTTCCGAAGATTTAAATAATTTGTTTACTCTGTATTTAAATAAAACCATAGATGGTGGCATTTGAAGTAATGTACAAATATTTGCAGGCACTAAGGGGAGGACCAAAAAGATACTTCTTGATAAACTTTTCCATAACGACTTCGAGCGTGGCAGCAAGGAGTCGTATTATATAACAGTGCCTGTGATTGGTGATGTCAAATTTGTACAGATGTTTCTGATTGGTGGAAAATACACTTTCAAACGAGAGTGGTTCCTAAACAACATAGTTCTTATGGATCTGACGACCAGAAAACTGTTTGAACTCCCTGTTTACAGATGGATTACTGATAAACTAACATTGCCGACCGGAGAAGGTACGGTATTTCTAAAAGGTTTTAGGCCTTTGAAGTGATAAGTTAATTTAAGTACAGATATTTTGCTATATACCATTGCAAGCAGAGGCGCAACATGCTAGTGTATTAGTTGAGGTACAAAATCCTATTTCAGGTTAGTATTAAAATGCAAGTGTGAGTAGTGTTGCAAATTGCAAAACGCCAAATGTTTTTTACAAGTATAGTTGCACAGTAACACAAGAAAGCCCACTAGACAACAGTTGTACTAGACTGCCTCTAGACTACATATGTATAGAAAAGTTTCGTAAAATAACTGTGTTAATATTTATTGATGAGTTAAGAAGATGTGCAAAAATAAACATTGTTTGAGCAAAAAGGTAATTAGATGCATCGACGTTTTATATTTTTGTCAGCAATGCTGCGACAGAAGGAGGTTAACATTGACAGACTGTTCTTGCGTCAAATCTGGTTGGAGGAACAGCATAACACGTACCCTTGGTCACATATCGATGGCCTGCCAGGCTGCATAGGTAAGTCCATGAATGTGATAGCGTCCTCGGCGTAGGCTATGAAGCGTTCAAACGTGACACGATGTAGATATATTAATATTATGTATCTATAAAGTGTACTTAAATTTAACTAACTAAAGTAAAGGTATCAGATCAGTTCATATCGAAGGATGTGTCACTAAAGGTACAACTAGAACTACCTCTAACACAAAAGTCGCGAATTCGAATTTCGCCACTGACATTTTACTTTCTTATTTTTTCATTTACTACACGTAAACAAGAGGGCCATGATCGTCCTTTTTCGCTCACCTGAGAACCATTGAAGATATTGTTCAATTTTTACATGCTATAACTTCCAAAAATAGAACAAAGATCAGAATGTCAAGGTTAAAATATGTTTTCAAAATTGTCAATGTGCTAAACTTTCTTTAAATCAACCTAACAAATAAAATAAAGCTACTCCAAAGGAATATTTTTGTGAAATAACTTTTTGAAAATAGGCTCTTTGTGGGCCATGCTTTTAAAGGTCCCAAATGGCTTGAACGAATTTGATAAAGGGCCAACAAAGGAGCTTTTTTTGTGAAATAATATATTAAAATTGGGCTGATGGTTTCTGAGAAGACGATTTTTAAAGGTTTCCATAGAGTCATATAGTGAAAATACGCACAACCCTCACCCTGTAGGCCATGTTTTTAAGGGACCCAGATGGCTTTAAGGAATTTGATAAAGAGTCACCAAACGAACATTTTTGTGAAATTATTTTGAAATTCGGCTGGTGGTTTTTGAGAAAAAGATTTCAATATGGTCAGTTAGTGAAATCAGGCCTCAGTAGGCCATGTTTAAAGGGACCCAAATGGCTTGGTGGTGTTTGAAAAAAAAAACACCTATGGAACATTGCAGTGAAATTATTTTGAAATCGGGCTGGCACTGTGATCCAGGGGTAGAGCGCAGGACTCCGGATCCGAAGGTCGCGGGTTCGAATCCCGTCAGAGGCGAGATTCTCTCACGATCTTCACATTCCTCCACGCTGTGCGAATACTGGTATGGAACCCAGGAAGCAGTCATCGAGCGTGATGAATCTAAGTTGTAAGAACTTGTATCGCAATCGATGTAAAATAAATGAGTCTAAACTAAAATCGGGCTGGTGGTTTCTGAGAAGATTTTCAAAGTTTTCCATATAGTAATACAGCAAATACAAGACCCGCCCATTGTAGGCCATGATTTTAAGGGACCCGTATAGCTTGAAGGAATTTGATAAAGTGCCACATAAGAAATATTTTGGTGAAATTATTTTGAAAGTAGATCAAGGGTTTCTGAAAGGAAGATTTTCAAAGTTATTTGTATTCAGGTCCCGCCCTCTGTAGGCCATGTTTTTAAGAAACCCAAAATGGCTTGAAGGAATTTGATAAAAGACCACCTTTGAAACATTTTTGTGACATTATTTTGAAATCAGACAAGTGGTTTCTGAGGAGAAGATTTTAGGAACTTTTTAGAAAAAAAAAAGAGACCAGATTGCTTGAGGAACATTTTTTAGAAATAATTTTGAAATCGGGCTAGTGGTTTCTGACGAGAACATTTTCAAAAGTTTTCCTAATGGTTGCAATGGCAACCTGAGTTCTGAATGGAACCACTTTATTTTAAGGAATTTGAAAAAAGGACAAACTGGGGAATATTCCTGTGAAGTTTGGTCAAAGTTAGCCCAGTGGTTCAGGAGATGTTGTTTGAAGGGAAATGTTGACGACAGGAAACAGATGACTGACAATGGACAGTCACCTATCCTAACAGCTCACCATTGAGCACTTCTTGATAAATTGAGCTAAAAAGTAGTTCACAAAAGTTACTGGAACACTTTTTTTACAGTAAATAAGTGCTCAATGAATAAAATAAAACTAGTTTTTTCTCAAAGTTTTAAGATATGAAAGTTTTTGCCTAGGGAGAAGTTGTAACGACTTCTTGTCAGCTTAAACTATCTAAAATCTGTAATCAGAAGATTCGGTTTAGAAAGTTACCATGTCATTAGGCAAATATCGGAAATTGAGATATACTAACCTATTTTATCGCGATTGCAGTGCAACAATTCATCGTGTATGATGAAACAAATTGCTTGTGAGAGAGACAACTAGTAAAGTCCGTTTGTAATATTTGTTCAGTTTAGTGACCTCAGGCACTTGGTGACGATGCACTTCGTGACCTGAGGCACTTGGTGACCAAAGGCTCTTGGCGACCTGATGCACATGAATTGAAGCCTATGTGGCTTTGCCAAGGAGCAAAACCATGTGCTTCGGTTAGGATTCTTACCATGGAATCCCTAAACAGGGAGCAAAACGCTCTGACCACTGCTAACTTTTGTAGGGTATTGGAAATGACACGCTTTAATCGCTACACATGGTGTACACTCGAGTCCAAGGTGTGTATTAGCGAATGACTAACAGTTCGCCACAGTTAATTAAAAAAATAACATTATATATCAAAATGGTGTAACAATAATAAAATCTGCACTGACAACTACCTTTAACCAATGGCGTTTTCTTTTGCAAACGAGTAAATAGTGTAAGAGTTACTATTATTACAGTTTGATTATTTTAAATTTTCAGGTTGTGAGTCGTATGACGGACTTCCGGTTGAATTAAAATACTCCACCGAAAGACAAATTGAAAAGAAGAAAATTCTTGCAGACGTTTTAATCAAGTTAAAACTTCACAAATACCAAACTGTCTTCAACTCCTTTGATTCCTTCGAAGATTTCAAAACCATGTCCGAAGTTGTCCCAAGTTCCGAAACTTCCAGTGCCATTAAAGAAGACGACAGGTGGCGTACTGATGAAGAATTTGGGCGGGAATTTCTTGACGGTGTAAATCCGGTCATGATCAAGAGATGCAAAGAGCCAATAAAAAAATTCCCAGTTACCAACGATATGGTTGGAAATTTGCTCGACAGAGGATTGACGCTAGATGAAGAAATGAAGGTAAATAAACCACTGCTGCTGTAATCTGTTTTCCTTTACCCTTTTATCCGCAATTAAAGTCTTGTAAGAAATGTATTTCAAGGAAGACACAAAACGCAGAATATCCTTTTTTATAATTATCTGAAATAACACAACACATAGGGGCACAAATCAGAGTTGAAAATAGAGCTTTCCAAGTACTGGCAGTCATTTCCTGGGTTTTAACTCCAGCTAACATCAAGGAATTTTGTAGGACAACTGGTTTCATCTGCTAAGCTAGTATGCAAAAGAAGTCATTTCAGTCTCCTAAAAACGTTTATCTTCCAATATTTGAGGTTTAAAGGAAAATACTTTTTGGACTCTAGATTACTTATTAGGACTTAATTCATTTGGCTAAATTTGATATAGCAAAACCTATTTATAAATACATAGCAACAAAACAGTAAATTTGGCCTTCTTTTCTGTCATTTCTAGGCTGGTCACATTTACTACGCAGACTATCCACATATGACTGGCATTCCACGAAGCGGTCCGAACGTTGTCACGGATTCAATCGTGATGTTTTACGTACGTGATTCTGGTGTGCTGGTGCCTATTGCAGTACAGCTACATCAGGAACCAGGGCCAAGAAATCCAATATGGACACCGAATGATTCAGAAATGGAATGGTTGCTGGCAAAGATGTTTGTCAAAGCCACAGATGCCCATTATCAAAGTATTTACTCACATCTTGTGCAAACTCACTTTTTAATGGAAACCATAACGGTGTCGCTGCATCGGCAACTTCCACCAAATCATCCAGTCTACAAAATGCTGATTCAACACTGTAGATTTACAGTAGCCGCTGGACAAATGGGGCGTGATCTCTTGGTCAATGGCGAGGACTCTATTTTCAAAAAGATTCTCGCAATTCCGGGCCATGAAATTGAGCTTATGAGAAACAAATTCAAAGACTTCAGTGTAAATGAACTGATCATGCCTAGGAATTTCGCGGATCGGGGAGTCGATGACAAAAAGTTACTGCCAAATTACCATTTCAGGGACGATGCTTTGCTCATATGGGACAAATTATCTGAATACGTGCATAAGATCATGTCCCTGTTTTACAAAACTGACAATGACGTTTTGGAGGACTCTGAATTGCAGGCATTTCTTGCCGACTTACGTGACCAGGGTATGAAAAAACCGGCTGGACCTCCAGACGGTCTTCCGGCTAAACTTTGCTCAGTTTCGGAACTTGTAGAGATACTTACAATGATCATTTTCCACTCTAGTTGTTATCATTCCGCTTTGAACTTTACACAGCTCGATTACTTCAGTTTCGGCCCGAACTATCCGAGCAGCATGCGGAAAGCGCCACCTAGTGAGAAAGGGGTAACAACTATGCAAGATGTCATTGATAGTCTACCAAATAAATCCACCCAGGCTGTTTGTATAGCATTTGCATATTACCTCAGTGAACCCCTCAGTGACGAGGTGAGCACTTACACTGTAGTATATTATTATATAATCAACTACTACGAACAGGTATACTGATTGCATTTTATCAACACCAGAGGGAGCCAAAAGATAAAAAAAAAAGACACATACTACGTAGGTTTGACTGGACTATACTATCTCTGCATTACATTTAATCTGTTTTGTATTTTAGGGTTTTTTTAAGTTCATACTAATTTTGATGTAGTTATGTGTTCGTCATTACTGCTTCCTTTTCATAACCGTTCATTCACAAAATTTATTCCGGCTTTCATTCTTTCTGAATGAATCTTAAGTTTTATCTTAGTGATTACTCGTTCATTCAGGTTTTCATGTTCATCTGGGTGACTCTTATGTCGGTTTCAGGTTTACCTTGATGATTACTTAAGCAGTTTTGTTATTTTCTGGTCCATTTCAGGTTTATCTTGGTGATTACCCTGACAGTCAGTTCACGGAAACAGACGTACGAGAAATCCTGGAATGGTTCTCAGACGAGATGGAAAAAATATCACAGTCTATCCATGAACGCAATACTGATCTTGACATTCCCTATGTGTATTTACTACCAGAACGTGTACCCAAAGCTGCCGGCCAATAGGTATTCAACAACTATTGACGAAAAATGATTGGTTGGATTCGAGTTCAACGTTGTGTTTTGAAATTTGGGGAAAATAGCAAGCTTCAAATCTGGGTCAGTGGCCATCCCTAGCACACCGGAAATTGAACTGGTACATTCAATACCCTTTGTATCTAGACGTACAGCAATTCCGTATCACTACAGGCAGCCCATGAATTTTAGATAACATGGGATAAGTAGTATTTATCATTTGAATCGTTTTGTACATTATGCCTTTAGATCTGTAACAGGTGTTCATTATTTCTTTTCTTGCATTTGGAATTTTACATGATGCTGTAGATGCAGTTTGTCACATTAAAAGTACGTGCCACACAATACTACTCTAAATATATTCCGTTTGTTCAATGTTGTTTTTCAAATAGACCATATGTAGAAATATATGCATACCTTAGAACTGTGTAATACCGTTTTTAGCTCTCCTGAGCACTGTGTGCTCAAGGTGAGCTTTTGTGATCGCCCAGTGTCCGTCGTGCACCATCAACTTTTTACTTTAAACAAAATCTCCCCTTAAACCAGTAGGCGAAAGGTGATAAAACTTTGCAAAAATCTTCATACATTCTTTGGCTAAAGTAATCATAATTACATAATGATTACATTCCATTACTTGCTTTTAAATAAAATCAGAACTTGTATCAGATTGAAAAATCTCTATGTATCGCTCGAGCTTTAATCAGGCTACAGATCTATATATAATGCAAAATTTATAAAGCACAGTAAAATCTTACCTTTATATGAGTTGAAAAAATTTGAAGTTGTTTTTGCATGTCCAGGTAAGAAATGGTGACAGTCAAGGTATTTAATTTTCAAAGTCCCTTCAGTTGGAAAGGGGTCTGGAGCCTCAAAATGGCCTTTCCACAACATGCCCCCAGAAAACTTTGAACTGAGAAACTCAGGTTTACAAAATGCCCAAAGTAACTGAGCACATCTCTAATCATGCTTTGTTAAATCTGTATAGCACAGATATAACCCTTAGGGGATTAACAAGCTGAAAGCCAGATAGATTCCATCTTTTGTTAAGGTTTTAAATGTTTCCACAATTGGGCTACCTGTTAAGCTGAGCAATTATTGAGCAATAATTCAGTGTATTTGAGATGAAAGGTGTAAACTTTTTTGTTTTGTGATACCAACCAAGCAGATCATTAACAATTCAAAACATGATTTTGTTGATTATTGTAACTATAAATGATAGATGAATTTTCATCAAATTATCAAACTGAATGTCTTAAAATTTCAACCTTCACAAAGCATATTTCAACTGATAGATACTATATACCCTAAACTATTTCAAATATTGAGGTGGTGGTATTTCTAAACATTTGAATTTTATTTTCATTATATTGATACATAACACATACATGTGTACTTTATCCGAATCTAATCAAAAATGTTATCTATGATTACACAAGGTCTGTAATCGATTATGATTTCATGTAATCAAAAATGCCTTTGATTACTAATTACTATCAATTAATGAACAAAATGTAATTGATTTCAATTGATTACAATTACTGTTTACCCCACCCCTGATATTAATTACAGAGAATAGTAATACAGAGTAAAAGGAAACTTGGTACAAAACTTGACATTAAAGAGAAAAAACATTTCAAAGTTGGGGTCAAAATATGTGGGTTGTTCAATATTGTTGTTGTTGTGTTTTGTGTACTTAGTACCGCTAAGGATTAACCTTACAGCTTACATTATTTTACAGCTTTTGGTATTGATAAATCTCGGACATTGTTTATGTCTAAATACTTAATCATTTAAAACCCCACCTTTTTAGCTGAAATATTAGACTGAAATTTTACAACATTGTTACAATGATGTGTTTTTCAAATCTTGTTCATGCCTATTGTACATGTAGTTCATTGCATCTCTCAGTTTTGTTCAAGTTTACATTACATACTTTATCTTATTGTTGTTCAAGTGTTTGTTGTTCCTGTAAAGCAAAAGTTTACTGCAGAATGATTGTATCTCCTTTAACATGCATATGTTAATATATAATGTAGTTATAATTCTTTCTGTTTTTGTATTTTTTCAGCTGTTTTCTATTTCTTTATCTATATCATTTTTAAGAAAAACTGAATAAAAATACTAAATTTCACTGAATTATTGTCTGCTTATGTTACCTATCGTTTCTTGTTCACAATTAAAAGAGACACACTCTGAAATTAACAGGCAAGTATTTTACTGACTAAATTCCAAGAAAACTAAGTGTAAAGAACATAATGATATATTCGAAGCTTTTCCCTATGGCATATACATATAAGGAATAACATTAATGCATCCAGTGCTTTAAATTTCAAGGTATACCAGTTTAAACTTTAATGTAAGGGGACTCAGACTGTCTGTGGGGCACATTGAATTATGAAATGGTATACAAGTAAATATGTACATGAGTGAATGTTTCTCAAAAGCCAAAAGAGACTTGCCCTTTCATTCATTTTCATTTGAAACACAATTTGTTAAACAATGCCAAGAGCTAAATTTAAAGTTTTATATTTTTTAAACGAATATCACTTAACAATGACACAGCATTCGGTTTCATTCAGTCACTGAAAGACTTTTTTACACTGTGACAAGGCAGATATAACATAAAAATTTGAGGTTGGACTGATGATTTCATTTTCACACTATTAATGCTTGAGAATCATCATATTTTTCTGATATATATTCTGTAACATCAACTGCAAGACTGCAAGATCTTAGAGACAGCTCTACCTGTCAGCCAATTAACGGAATTGAGACACATTCGGAAGCTGAAACCAATATTTCCTAAGATAGCACTGTACATTGTTAAAGTATTAGATGTAAATGAAAACTGATTTTTAACAAGTCGCAGGTAACTGTTTATTCCTAGCTTTTATGTTTGAGGTCTGTAAGCTTTGTACCAAAGTAGACAAGGCAGCCACACTTTAATAATACTCCAGACACAATCTTTCCTATTTATCACTCTGCATTCTAGAAGTTGATCAGCTTTTCTGTCCAAGTCTTTTCTCTGTGGCATGAAATCATAATGAGTAAAAACCACCATCTAGTTTCAAGCTATACAAAACTTAGCTGACATTTTTACACTGGTTACTAGTCTGAGAAGAGCAGACTGGCTTTCTTAATTTCGCTAGGTAGACTGGTTCAATTTTTCCCTTCAGCTAGGTGTGTTACTTTTAGTTATTTATTTATTTTTCTTTACAGAGTGTTATTTCCCTCGTAACAATCTTAATGCTATTTCTTCATCATCTTTAAGAGAAAGTTCAGTGTCCATTACATCATCAGCCTCCGAGTAACCAGAACCACTACTGTCTTCATCAGAATTTGCTGAGTCATCACTGCTTGAATCACTAGACTGGAATCCTGACTTAGACTGGTTTTCAAGTTTTACTTTCTTAGAAACAGATGGTCTGAAACAATCCAGAAAAAGAGAACCAGTCAAGTAAAGTACAAAAAATAGTTGGAAAGGTATTCTTTAACAAGAAAGATTATTATCTGAAAACGTTTTGAGGGGTGAATGCAAAGAAGTTCTAAATGCCAAAAATAAAAGAGCAGACAATCCTACCTTGATCTATCTTTTTGATAAATTTAGCATTTCTAAAAAAAATGAATCTTATAAAATCTGAAAACTTAGTCAAATGACAGATTCATATAATATTTAAACAATAATGTTCTTTTTATTTCGTGTCAGTACAGTGTAGCCTTTCAATGAACAATAAATGTTTTGAATTTACTTCAAAATGCTGACACTATGGAAACAAAAAGAAAAACAACCCTAATAACAGAGTAGAGAAAGTATTTGAAGACATTCTATATAATCTTCAAGAATAACTAAAAAATACTATAAAATCTATTCCTATCTGTGGTGTAATAAATAGATGTTAAAAAAACATATCCACCTGATGATAAAATAAACTCATCTGTTCAGTCTTTTCACAATGAACTAACATGACACTGTATCCTGGCAAAATATTCATGTCTCGAGATAAAATGGTTTAAAAGTAAATCAACAAATGGGTCAACACTTAAAACATAAGCTTGTGAAAACCACTTACTAATTTCTGACCTATTCTTGTGGCGGCGTGGCCGAGTGATTAACGTGTCGGACTAGTAGTCAAAGGATCGCTAGCCGCACGAGTTCAAACCCAGTCAGGGGCAAGCCGTTGTTTCCTTCAGCAAGAAACTTTACACTCATAGCTTAGTACTGGTTAGTTCCAGGAACGGATTCGAGACTGTGTCTATAAGCTAAAAGCTTCCTACACAATCCAACTAAAATAAATTTTCTTTAAACTAATTTCTGACCTAGAAATGCAAAAACTTACCCATAGCTGTCAGATTCACTGTCTGAATCCTTTTCCCCATAAACTTTATCTGGGTCAGGTAAAAATGATAATGGATCAGGTTTCATGTCATCATCATCTTCAGATGGCAACCTAGCCTCAGGATCATCCTCCTGAAAATAAGGTACAAAAGAAGATTTGTGAGATTTTTCAGTGAGACATTTAGAATACTAAAACAGTAATTGAAGATGACAAATACCCTGCAACTGCACATTGAATCAAAAGCAGAAACAAATCTGGAGTTACTACAGTAGCAGCTTTAATGATAACACATGTAATTATGAAAATAGTGCTCAAGGTTTTGCTAGGGTGTGTGGTGAGTGTTGCATGTTTCATGCTGTTCCATCAAACCGAATAATGTTATTTTGTTTTAGTTTTGGTTGCTATTGACGGATTGCCTTAATTCAGAATAAACTGGAATAATTGGAAGGTAAGCCAGTAAAAACCTTAATCTGCTGAATTTTAAGGCGTTTGTGACCAGTTTAGACCCAGATCAGCCAAAATGTATCCACAAATGCTGATCTGGGACTGGACTGTTCACTGGGACTTTATCTACTATCTAAATACAGAACAGTGAAGAACAATAGGTTGAAAACTGAAGGAGGAGTTCGCGACACAAGGTATATAATTTACAAACATGGGGAAAAGTATAAGTTAAAGGGGCAATAACTCTGCATGGATATGCATCAAAAATATGTCTTGCACATCTACATCCCCTAGTGACCACTCCTGTCAAGTTTCTTTTCTATCAGTCGAAAACTGAAGGAGGAGTTTGCCATGCAAGGTAAAGATGTAAAACGTGATATACCAAACCGGAAAAAGTGTAAGTTCAAGGGGCAATAACTCTGCAATGCCTACGAGGATATGCAACAAAAATATGTCTTGCACATCTACATTGCCTAGTGACCATTCCTGCCTAGTTTCATTTCTATTAGCTGAAAACTGGAGGAGGAGTTTGCGACGCGAGATAAAGATGTGAAACTACACAGACTGACCAACTGACAGGGTGATTCCAGTATTCCCCCCTGCAAACTTCATTTGCGGGGGTATAATGAGTTTAACTATCATCATTATCAACTGCCCATACATGTGGTTACATGTTGTCTCTTCAGATTATTGAGGATAAAGCAAGATACAGAAAGCATTCCATTCTGCAGATACTCCTTGTTTTCTTACATGGTCAATGTATACCACTACTATATAAGACCTCTTTTCATGTCTATTCTGTAATACAGTTGCAGTATTAGTTGAGGATCAAACCTACAACCTCTGTTTAACAAATTATTACCCCTCATCCTACACTTCTTCCATATGTGTTGTTAAAATACGGGTCAAGTGTACAAGGAAACATCTCCACCACCTATCTAACTACAGTGACTATGTATTTTTGCATGATCACCGTAAGCCTGAACATTTGAGAGAAATTAGGTTTCATGCTTCTTTCAACAACAAAGGACATATCAAGACAGGCCCTACAGTGAACTGAGCTGCTATCTCCACACTTGTAATCAGAACTGCTCACCAAGGATTGGCATAACAGTTGAACACTATCTACGAAGTGATATGTTAAGTAGACAAACCCCCTTGATAAAAGGTAACATATAGGAGTGTAGTTACTTTCCGTGCAGGTACTTCTAAAGACAGTAGCTGTGGGTTAAGACTCCCCTGTGCTAAGGGCATTAATCTTAACACTGAAGTTTGAATCCTTGTCGGAGCAAGGGGTTGTAACCGTTACTGATCCACAGGCAACACCTTAGTACTTCAAGCAGTTATGGCAGCTTCTTTTTCCCTATTTAAATGCTTGATTCCCTCAAGTCTGACAAACTTTTTTTTTAACATGCTGGAACTCCTTTAAAAAAAAAAAAAAAAAGAACTCAATTAAGCCTCCCCCACCATCCAAGAGCTATGCCTTCATCAGAAGTAACCACCTTAACCCCGAGAAATGTCAAGTAAAATACTGCCATGTTGAAAACTGCACTACTGACCTCTTCCACTAGGAGTTGTCTCCCTTTACCCTTCTTTGCTCTCCTTTCTTCTTTCTGTTTTAATCTCTGCTCCTATAATGCAATTTTCATTTCATAGATTACTCTAAATCAATACTTTTACATACTTGGCAATAATTTCCATTGTTACAGTAATTAAACAAACTCTAATTAATATGTGTCTTTCTCTACAGGATTAGATCTAATAATAAATGATCCACAACTTTCAGTAATTGATTGTCTGGATCCAAATGAAACACACTGTATGTAAATACATGCCAGAAATTTACAGGACTGTAATTGAACTCACTCTGACAATGACAATGTTGTAAGAGAACATACTGTATAAATGGATTCAGATGTATTTTACTCTATGATAAAAAATATGATTAAACTTGTTTAGCGCAATACTGCAATGAAAATATCACCTGATGCCATGAATCTAATGAAACTCTCTTTTTATCTTCTAATCAAACTTACTCTGTGTTCGGAAATTAACCAATCTTACCCTATGTTTCTGTTTAATCTTCTCCCTGTAGATCTGTTTATCCACCTCATCCTCTGCTTGCATTCTTTTTCTCGCCTGTTCCAGATCAATACCTCCTAGGTTTTCCGACTTCTCAGTGTCAACATCTACCTGTGGAACTTTGTGAGGATCGACCTTTACCTTCAAGGTGAAAAATAAGTCAGATGATGAGTGACAATATGACATCAAATCCCTAGCTTCATCTACATCACTTTTCAAAAGTAGATAAAGAGCAGTTTTTTTAAACCAAGTTTTCAAAATCCATATTGCTATCAACATCATAAAACAAACTCTTATGAACTTGACATTGGCACTCTTCCATTTATGGTAGGGTCTCGACTTTTTAATCAGACACACAGTGCAGACAGGGAAATGGATACAGGCCAAGATATAAACTAACATAAATAATCTACATAATTATGATATCTACCAAGCATGATGAATTTAGAGTGTCCATACTATTTTGAGTTATCACAGGATCAAAAATATCGTGACAGACAGACGAATGGATCCACAGACTGATGAGGAATATCCCAGAGTTTCCTCTGAGGATATGACTCACTGGTAGGTAAGTATTAAATCACTAAATATATTTAATGCTAATTCAATCTACAATGGAAGACATTAAAAACACAACAGCAAAAGGAGATACTTGGTGCCTTCAACTAACAAAATTTAGGTCTCTAAAACAAAAATTCCATTTTCAAATATCTTGATGTCAGTTCTTATCTGACAATGTCCGAGGAATCATAAAACTGCCTACCTGACCTTCCTCGTCAAAAGTGACCTTGGTGTTGACCTTTATATTTTTCCGCCACAATTTCAAAGCCTGAAGCTCCTTGTTCTGTTTCAAAGCTTGTCTTCTCTTCTTGGACTTACTCTCCTCTTGTTCAATCTCTATGACCTGAAAGAATGCATTTACAATAATCCTGAATGAATGACAGAATAACTCTGTCAGTTATACATCAGGTTCGACAGGTTTTACATCTGAAACAGACAACTCAATGGTTTAAACGGGGCAGAGCCAAGTGCGCAGCAGACACTATCCTGGGTAATATTTTACCTCAACCTCCATCCTACTGTTTCTCAACTGATCAAAGGTGAAGGTCAAATAACACTAACCTTTCATCTACTAACCTAAAAATAATAATGTTACCCATGTTACTAAATGGACATTTCGAGGGCTCGGCGCAAGACTATAGTAACTGCCAATTTTCTCAAAATTTACCTTTTTAAATTTTTGTGTACATTTTTTGAATATACATGTCCTGAAAAAGTTTTGTAGGAAAAGTCCACAGTCTTTTTTATATACTACAAAATTGCAATACTATAGTAACTCAAAATGACAGTTTTCTTAGTGGCAAGACTATCGTAAGTTGACTTACGATAGTCTTGCATTTGAAAATGTCATAACTTGTTTATTATTTCAAATGCAAGACTATAGTAATTCAACTTACTATAGTCTTGCATGTGAAGTTAAACCAAAGTTGATATATTCTTCTGTGCAAGAGTATAGTAAGTCAAGCAAGAACATGTTAATGATGACATAAATGATGTCATAAATGATGTCATAAATGATATAATACTGAGAAGAAACTTGTGAAGCTTCAGCAAAGTATGGGAAACAACATAAAACTACAGGAAAACAGAAATTGAAAGGGAGCAAAAATCTAGTAAGTATGAAAATATTTTGTAAATCTTATTTAATTTAGATTATGCAGCAACAGTTTTCTGAGCTTTATTATTTTGCTAAAATGAATTTAAGAATTATCCATGACTTGTACAAGTTGTATCTATTTTGCTTGCTTGTAGTGCTAGACCAGTCAAAGTCCATTGGTGTGCTTTATTGACAAGGTGAGCTTCTGTGTTCACCCTTTGTTCATCATCTGTTTTCTGTGTGTCTGTCCATAAACATTATATGCCCCAGAAGGGACGCATATAAATTTACACTGTCCGTTCGTCTCTCTGTGTGTGTTTGTGCGTGCATGTATTTGTGTGTGTGTAAGTGTACGCGTGCATGCATGTGTGGCTCCAAACTTAAAGTTTGGGTCTAAAATTTTAATGCTTACATTTACATCCATCAAACTTCATAGTCAGATACACCTTAATTAGCACTACCTGTCACACCCAAATTTAGGTCATAAGGTCAAAGGTCAAGGTCACAGGGGCATACACAGCTTGGGGAAAAATGGGCTTTTACATCTGCAACCATCAAATATCAAAGTCTGATTTGGGTCAAAGGTCAAGGTCACAGTGACAAAAGCCCAGTCATGGGTAAAATGGGTGTGCAATGTTAATGCATACATCTACAACCATCAACTTTCGACGTTTGATGCACTTTCATGAGTACTACTTGTCACACCATATTTTGGGTCAAAAGGTCACAGAAACATAGACAGAAACACATTGAAATATATTATATTTTTTTCATTTTGAAGGGTAAAATAACTTCATAGACTGAAACCCACACTGTATTGACTGGCACAAGCCTAGCAGTACAATGTAATCTTGAACATCTGAAAGTCATCACAGCTATCACTATATAGACCCACTTAAAAATTGCACAAAATCCACTAGCTGTAATGTTACACATAACTATTACAAGGTTTAAGAAATAATATATCCCAAACAGTGATTTTCTTCGTTGAATGAAATCACTGTTTGGAGCTCAGGTGTGTATAATACAACACATCTGAATGACAAACAGTGATTTTATTTAAGGATAAAATCACTGTTTGGGATATATTATTTTAATTCTAACATGACAATATTTGCCCGTTTTTCTAGTTTTACTCATTTTTGATTGCACTATTTTTTGCCGCTCAACACCATCAGTATTCATAATGTCGGCTATTCTTATGTCCCCCTGTATATAATTTCCATTGATCCTTTAGTCACGCTGCAAAAGTTAATATGTTTCTAATTTTAACCATTTTCTCACAAATTGAAGTGAAAGAAACATATGCTTTTATTAGGAGTTGTTCTAGATAAAGAAATTACTTTCATTCATAAGAAGTCATATCGCAGCGCATGAAATACCAGATGTTTTGATGATGTCAGCGATGACGAACAAAACACTGATTTTATTGCACAATAACGTCACAGTTTTGTCCTTCTTTTTTTATTAGGGAAACAAATTGGGTAGTGTTAGAATGACGACATTAATTATTATTAAACCTCACGTGACATACGTTTTATTTCTTTATTTATACTGACGTCACAAAGGCAGTATTTTTTACTGTTGCCTCAAATTATTGCCCTGAGATCTTAAACGGCCTGACTCTAATATTTTACATTTTGTCTGGTATAATAAAACAAAATTGCCTTTCTTGTGGGTAACACTACATAATTGTCAACCCTCGAAAAATACTGTCAATCTCGGCTATCACCTCATTTGACAGTATTTCCTCAGGTTGACAGTAAATTATACACAGTCATCCTCAAAGAAGATATATTTATATACTAGCACTAGATTTTTATGACCCCTACACTGCATACAAATATCACTGTTGGTCTAGTGTTGGACAGACTGGGTTTGGAATCTGTACTGGCTGTCTGACATCATATTTAAAAAGCTCCCAGATCATTTTTTTACCATATTTGTGAAGGGACCTGTGCCTGTTCATTTTGTGAAAATTTGAGTGATATATAAAAAGGGGGGAAAAAGCACTTTGATTTGTTGAAAAACCATATAGTGCACTTTACATGAATACATTCAGATTAATTTCAGTACATGTACTAAACAAGAAGCATTTATGTAATTTTGTATAGGAATTACCAAAAGTCACATTAGTTATGCCGAAGTTAAAACCTTCTATTGTCCTTAAAAAAATTGTTACTTTGAACTACAATTATTGTTTCAATTTTTCAGAACAAAAATGTTGCAAGCTTCCAGGCATCAAGGGGCTTTAACATACAGGGGAAATGGGCATCAGTGTATGGCCAATGCAGTGGTAGCTGTGATGAAGAGCCATCAGCAAGAACCAGTCATGTGGACAGCATCAACCATGGATGAGATTTTACAAGATGGTGACAATCTTTATACTGATATAGTTCGCCAGAATACTACAGTCACTTACTTAAAGCTGGAAGATATACCCCAGGAAATAAACAATGTATCCATTCACATTTCTGATCCTTTGTGTGGTGCTGTTGGTAAAATATCATCAGATGACCCATTCTACTGTCTTGAGGATGCAGTATCAGCTCTAACTGAAAATGCTGATCTTGCTGGTTTGATTTTTACAATGGGTAGACTGATGCATTTCAGCAAGAGGTTCAAATGAAATTGCCTCTTGCGTTTATAGTTTTATTAAATGCAAAGCTGAAATGGGGATGAAAAAGTTTGTATTCTTTTCAGAAAATTGTTGTGGCCAAAACAAGAACAAAAATTATCTGGCAATGCTTTGGTATTGCTTAAAAAAGTTCAAACTCACTGCCATAGAACACAAGTATCTTGAAAAAGGCCACACACAGAACGAAAATGATAGTGTGCCATTGAGTCTGCTGCAAAAAATGTCAGCATATACACTACCCCTCAGTGGGCAGCTACTGTCCGGGCTGCAAGTCATAAAAATCCGTACAAGGTAAATGAACTTAATCTGTCAGACTTCCTTGACTTTAAGGCGCTTGCATGTAATTTGAAAAATTTCGCAGTGAATGAAGAAAATGAAAAAGTCATATGGAATGAAATCAAAACACTTTCATTGTCTGCTTGGGAACCAGACACTTTCAGATATCAGTTAGATTATAATTGACAGGTTCATTCCATTAATCTTTTTCAGCGACAACGTTCTAAAACCAAAACTACTGAATTCAACTTAATGAAACTTCATTCTGATGGTGTACCTGTCCCAAGAGCAAAATACTTTGATCTGTTGTATTTGTGCAGGGTTGGTATTATTCCAACTGTACACCATTCGTTCTTTTTGCTTCTGCCATATGAGTCAAAGTAGAGAGCTCTTGGAATAGGTACACTGCCAGTCATGCCTGAATTGGTTCTAGAGTACCTGAATGATATTATTGTGCAAAATCCACATGCATTTTTGTTCATAAGTTATTGTTCACTTTGCCTTAATTATAAAATGTTATGTGCAATGAACAGTTCAGACCGAGGTAATGTTTATTCCTGTTGTAGTTATTTGATCACTGGAACTTTCTTGGTGTTTTGATTTTATTAACCTAGATGTAAACTACATATCAATCTGGATGAGATTGATATAAATTTATGAAAGTTCTAGACATGAAATGTATTTTCAAGAAGAATAATGTACATGGACATAGAGGTTAATTTTTAACAAAATTTAATGCTCTGAATATAGTCCCATGTACAATGTGTAATTTTGAATATGTCACATACATAATATCATGAGTGGTATTTTCATATTTTGTAAGTACTGTACATGTAAATAAGACCCTTTCACATACTGAATACATTTTGCAGTATTAAGTAGGTTTTTAGTCATGTAAATAAGACCCTTTCACATACTGAATACATTTTGCAGTATTAAGTGGGTTTTTAGTCATGTAAATAAGACCCTTTCACATACTGAGTACATTTTGCAGTATTAAGTGGGTTTCTTAGTCATGTAACTAAGACCCTTTCACATACTGAGTACATTTTGCAGTATAAAGTGGGTTTCTTAGTCATGTAAATAAGACCCTTTCACACACTGATCACATTTTGCTGTATAAAGTGGGTTTCTTAGTCATGTAAATAAGACCCTTTCACATACTGAATACATTTTGCATTTTACTAAATGTTGATTAACTTAACTTTTAATTGTTATTATATTAAAAGCTGACGAGTGCAAAACAAATTTATTCTTGTATGCAAAGGCCAAAAAATCATGTGCAGATTATACACAGACAGTGATAGTGTTTTAATTTCATTCCATAAAATGTTCTCTATTTTATTTCATGCTTTCCAGTGAAATACTGAAATGTAACGGTGAATTATATGAAATTATCAAATATAATTTTCACTCTTCCATTTTGTCTAAATCCCGTTTTCATTTTATAAAGATTATGAACGTAAACGATGCCAAAGCAAAAAGCAGATGACGTCACTTAATATGACGTCAATCACGGACGATGTCCCACGCTATAATGTTAGATTATTTCAATAATCTATCATTAAATAGCATTTTTAGCATGAAATAAACAGAATAGTTGTTTGTTTCTGGGAAAGATCGGTAAATAATTCATTTTGTGAACACCAAAATAGTTATTTTCACTCGTGGCTCCACCACTAGTGAAAATATCTAATTTGGTGTTCACTCAGTGAATTCGATATCTCGATCATTCACAGAAACAAACAATTATCCTCTATATAATTATAAACACTTTTACTAGTGGCATATATCTCCCTGTAAGATCATGTCCACAGAATAGTCTAAACAATGTATTTGAAACACTGTTTTGCAATCAAGATAATGGATTATACATATAGTCATTCCTGCACAACAAAATGAAATGAAATATCTGCAAATTATTTCTGTTATAAATATGACAAGTGTTGTAAAAGTTGATTAAATAAAATCAGTTTGAAGAAAACATGTTGTATTTACTTTCTTACTATACTCTTGCAGTAGAATTTGGTTTCAAAAAATAAAAAAAATGTTAGCAAGACTATTGTAAGTCAACTTACAATAGTCTTGTGCTAAAAAAATTATCTGTAAATAAGGGTTTTCATAGGCAAGACTATAGTAACTTAAACTTTCCCTTAAAAATCTTTTATGGATCAAAATTTCTTTAGAATTTCAATAAATTATTCTAGAATACACAATTTGCAGTTTATATACCATTTTAACCATTAAAATGTCTCATTACTATGAAGTAAAGCAGTTTTTTCCTTCTCCTGGAAAAAAACCTGAAAAGCAGTTACGATAGTCTTGCGCCGAGCCCTCGATTTAGTTTATACTACATTTTAAGCCTTTTGTGTATATATTTCTTTGATGAAATAAAGTCAATCTTGACCTTTTGTGTACCTCACATGAAACAGATCACCTCTGACCTATTCTGTGCATACCCAAGTTGAAATGAAATCAACCCTGACCTTTAAAGTTGACACCTAAATGAAAACAAGAGGGCCATGATGGCCCTGTATCGCTCACCTGAGTATGACTGCTTTTAACAAAGTTGCTATGGACCTGGTTAATTGACCCCAGATGACCCATATTCGAATCTGACCTAGAAATTATTGAAACAATCTCTCTGACAAATTTCTAGGTTATTTGTACCGAAAATGTTACTTCTAGAGTATTAACAAAGTTTTTCCATATTTGGGCTCTGTGACCTAGTTTTTTTCCCCAGAGGACCCATATTTGAACCTGACCTAGAAATCCTCAAGGCAACCTTTCTGACAAATTTCCAGATTATTTGAGTTGAAAATGTAACCTCTAGAGTGTTAACAAGATTTTTCTATTTTGGGGCTCTGCGACCTAGTTTTTGAACCCAGATGACCCATATTCGAACTTGAGCAACAAATCATAGAAGCAACCTTTCTGACAAATTTCTAGATTATTTGGACTGAAACTGTAACCTCTAGAGTGTTAACAAGATTTTTCTAATTTTGGGCTCTCCGACCTAGTTTTTGAACCCAGATGACCCATATTCGAACTTGAGCAAGAAATCATAGAAGCAACCTTTCTGACAAATTTCCAGATTATTTGGGCTAAAAATGTTACCTCTTTAGTGTTAACAAGGATTTTCAATATTTGGGCTCTGTGACCTAGTTTTTGAACCCAGATGACCCATATTCGAACTTGACCTAGAAATTGTCAAAGCAACCTTTCTGACAGATTTCCAGATTATTTGGACTGAAAATGTAACCTCTAGAGTGTTAACAAGGATTTTCAATATTTGGGCTCTGTGACCTAGTTTTTGTCCCCAGATGACCCTTATTCGAACTTGACCTAGAAATCGTCAAAGCAACCTTTCTGACAAATTTCTAGATTATTTAGACTGAAAATGTAACCTCTAGAGTGTTAACAAGATTTTTCTATTTTTGGGCTCCGCGACCTAGTTTTTGAACCCACATGACCCATATTCGAACTTGAGCTAGAAATCATTGATAGAACCTCTCTGACAAATTTCCAAGATATTTGGACTGAAAAAGTAGCCTCTAGAGTGTTAACAAGGTTTTTCTATATTTGGGCTCTGTGACCTAGTTTTCCAACCCTGATAACCCATGTTCGAACTCGTCTGAGATATTAATGAGACAAACATCCTGACCAAGTTTCATGACAATTGAGGCAAAAATGTGACCACTAGAGTGTTAACAAACTAATTGTGGACGGACGGACGGACGGACGGACGACGGACGACGGACAAAAGGTGATCAGAAAAGCTCACTCTGTCACTATGTGACAGGTGAGCTAAAAACCTTGACCTTTTGTGTACATACCTTATCCCCTAGTACTTCATCTATATCAACATTCCTTTTCACTCTGAACAATTCATCATCCTCTCCTTCTTCTACATCAAAATTAAATTCTGAACCCTCATTCATTTCTTTCATAGTTCTTCTGGTTGGTTCAGGCTGAGCCTCACTTTCATTTTCATCATCGCTTTCTTCACCAGAATCGATGTGTTCAGATTCCTCTTCCGAATCATCACCAGAATCATCATCTGTTTCATCATTGTCATCATCAGAATCATTACTTTCCGAACTGTCAGGTTCTATTTTCTTTTCTGACTGTTTTGAATCTATTTTATCTCTACCAGTTTGGGTAACTCTTACCACAATGTCTGTGTTAGTTCTTTGTTCACCTGGACTATGCTTAACTCCAACTGGTTTTTCCACACCTGTGGTTGTTATATCTGATTTCAATTTTTCATTTTCTGTATTACTAGAGTGTTCATCATCACTTTTGTAACCTGTTTTGCTATCATTGTCACTTTCATCACTATCACTTGAATCACCACTATCACTACCACTTTCGTCACTACTCTTTTTTTCTTTCTCAAGTTTTGATAGATCCACCGATTCTTTCTTTCCCTTATTTTTTAATTCTTCTTTCCGTTTCATGTCTTTCTTCAAAAACCTTACTTTTGGAGCTATAGCCAGACCTAAAGACCTGTCAATGATATCAGAAAAAGTTTTTACCGCAACTTAAAAATTTTAGTCATATGTACATTTTCACAGTCACTTGCTTTTTCACTGATGCTACCAGGATGAAATTTCAAACTCTCAAATTTACTACACGGCTCTTTAATTCTGTAAACAATATATGGGTTTCACTTTAAAATATTCTTTTAAATGGCATATACAGCCCTAAAGATACAAAACAGATGACATATCTAGCCCTTATGAAACAGTGTATATGGCAAATGCAGTCCTTTGGGAACATCAAAAATGGCATATAATTATAGCCCTTATAAAACAGTACATATGGCATTTACACTCCTGTGAAACAGTGAAGATGTTAATACAGCCCTCATGAAATAGAGTATACAACATGTACAGTCTTTAAAAAACAGTGAAATGTCAGATGCAGCCCTTATGAAACAGTGAATGACACATATGTCCCTTTGAAACAGTGCCAATGGCATATACAGCCCTTATAAAACAGCATAAATGGCATAAAAACCCTTATGAAACAGCATATAAAAATATCTCCAAAGGTTGCATACATGTCCTTAGATACTGGGGAAAAAAACTGCTTTGAATAAAAGCTGTACTAATGTTAAGTCTATCTAATCTCACCTGGCAAATTTTTCAATATCAAGAGAATGTACATCAAACACCTTTTTATTCTTCATCAAGAATATTGACCTCAGATAAGACACAAAAGCCTGAAAAAACAACATGAAAATGTGAGTGTTTTTTACTGTTAGATGAAGTTGTTTTTTAAAATCTTTATATATTTTCTACAATTTTTCTTATAACTTTTATACGGTTCCTATGAAGTGGTCATCCGACTCACTGGAAGTGGTTAATACCCCAGCATAAACAAACACTCTACCTCTTTAATGCTTCAACTAAACTGAAAAAGCATACATTTGCAAACTTTTGGCAAAGACTTTCACACCAATCAAATTTACTGAAACAAAGGAGACTTCTCATACAAAATCTAAAACAGAATCTTATTTTAAATTTGATAATAATCCTTTTGCCCCGTAAGATATTTTACACAAATATTTAATCTAAAGTGCCTCTATCTGTACAAATGAGACAATATGGCAGTACATATATCCCGTCAACAGAACAAAAACTATCTGATCACACACCCTACCCTCTGAGCTGATGCCTTGAGTTCAGGATCAGCTGCACAATTGGCCTCTAGTTTTGGCTGAATGGTGTACAGTTTCTGTTGGTTAACTCTGAAAACAAATTGGTGAAATAAATGCATTAACTGTAGAACTAGAAATGACTCCTTTTTTCATGCATTCTTTCAACTTATTAATATGGCTGACTAGATGAGCTATGGATATCACTGACAGACAGATATCACTTACTGATACGGCTGACTAGATGAGCTATGGATATCACTGACAGACAGATATCACTTACTGATACGGCTGACTAGATGAGCTATGGATATGACTGACAGACAGATATCACTTACTGATACGGCTGACTAGATGAGCTATGGATATCACTGACAGACAGATATCACTTACTGATACGGCTGACTAGATGAGCTATGGATATGACTGACAGACAGATATCACTTACTGATACGGCTGACTAGATGAGCTATGGATATGACTGAGAGACAGATATCACTTACTGATACGGCTGACTAGATGAGCTATGGATATGACTGAGAGACAGATATCACTTACTGATACGGCTGACTAGATGAGCTATGGATATGACTGAGAGACAGATATCACTTACTGATATGGCTGACTAGATGAGCTATGGATATCACTGACAGGCAGATATCACTTACTGAAACGGCTGACTAGATGAGCTATGGATATCACTGACAGGCAGATATCACTTACTGATACGGCTGACTAGATGAGCTATGGATATCACTGACAGACAGATATCACTTACTGATATGTCTGACTCGATGAGCTATGGATATCACTGACAGACAGATATCACTTACTGATATGTCTGACTCGATGAGCTATGGATATCACTGACAGACAGATATCACTTACTGATACGGCTGACTCATTGAGCTATGGATATGACTGACAGACAGATATCACTTACTGATATGGCTGACAAGATGAGCTATGGATATGACTGAGAGACAGATATTACTTACTGATACGGCTGACTAGATGAGCTATGGATATGACTGAGAGACAGATATCACTTACTGATTCGGCTGACTAGATGAGCTATGGATATGACTGAGAGACAGATATCACTTACTGATTCGGCTGACTAGATGAGCTATGGATATGACTGAGAGACAGATATCACTTACTGATACGGCTGACTAGATGAGCTATGGATATGACTGAGAGACAGATATCACTAACTTAACTACTTAACAAGACCAAAGCTAAATGTAATTAGTATTTAGTTGTTGTATCAGCAGCAAGTGAAACTGTTGTTATTTCCTCCAGATTTGTAGACACAAGACTGTATTCAGATGTCTGAATAATGGAAATATTCATCAGAAGCACAATGTAACACGTACGCAAAACCTAATATTTAAATATATTTTACCTTTGTATGTGAAACTGGTCGTATAAAAGAACATGAAACATACCTGATTTTCTCAACTGGTATTTTCTTTTCTTTGAGTTGTTTGACCATATTCTCCTCTTCAGAGGGCAGTAAAACGAGTAACGATTCCCCGTCCTTTTCATATCGGGCAGTCCTACCTGCCCTGTGTATATATGTGTTTGCATCCTCAGGACAGTCCAACTGCACCACCCAATTTACTGCAGGGAAATCTACAACAGGTGACATAGTGCCAGATCTTACTTTGATGTGGATAGTCATTTGACATGTAAAATTATCTTACCAAAATACAGGGTATTCAAATTATTTCAAACAAAACTATACAAACGCAAATATCAAAACATATGCAGACATGAATATGATGACCAAATTTATAAAAAAAATTGAAGATATAAACCTACTGGTTTCACATGTTTGTCACAAACATTTCATTTTTTCATAATACAATCAAATGTAATTGCAACTTAACCAAATAACAATATACTTTGAAAACACCCTTCAATCCTATCAGTTTTTTTGCCAGGAACAAAAGATGTGACAGTCGAAAAAAAAAAAATCTAAGGAAAAATTTATCAGGTTCAGAGCCAATTTGAATAATAGCAGTCTGACTGAAACTGGGCTGTATGTAACATAGCATAAAATTTGGCTTACAATTTACTAAAGTCTGCTTTTTAACTTCAATAAATCACAGCAGTTAAAACCAAAGAAACTGGGTGTGCTTTTTGAAGAAGAAAGAAAAAGTCTGACGCCACATATGTGCAAGGCTACCAAGCTGTAACTGAGTACCAGTGGTGAAACCTGCAGCCTCTTTCCCTGATACCTGTTTTCATTGTAAACAGTACCTAGCAATCGAGCAACAGAATGTAGCATTTGTATCGGACAGGAGCTGAAACAAATTTTGCAGAAATCAAGACATCTTACCCAGCCCTCGTGCTGCTATATCAGTAGCAAACAGACAAACTCTTTCTTTACACATGAACTGATTATACACTTCTACACGTCTCAACTGCGGCATTCCACCATGTAAAGCAAATATCGGGATTCCCGGTTGTAAATGCCTCATCGCCTCGTGAACATATTTTACCTAAGATTTAAATTATCATTTTCAGTGCCTTACATTTTATTGGATGCAAAACATTTAAATGAAAATATTTAAATTGTCTCCATATCATTGTAAAACGAAAACTCCAAATCATCAAACTAATCTACCAGATCTGAAATCTCCAAGCAAACATAATGCTGAAGAAACATCAACAGAAGTCATAGTTTTTATATTCTTATTGAAGTTAATTTTTATTATAGGACTTCTCACTATTTGTATTTATGAGCTGCAATGTTTTTTGACATCTAATCTTTCAACTTCTTGGCATATACCCTAAGCAGAAATTACAAATACTGGACATAACCTCTTTAGTCTAAATATATCTACTCTGTAGCCTACCCATGAAAAACATAATCTTAAGAAGCAATTATTTTAATTGTTAGATAAATGAAGATTTGATTTAAATAGTTAAGTTCAGTGACTCCTTACAATCAAAGTCATATCAAATGGGCAGTATAGCATCTAATGTCCCTGGGAAGAACCAATGCAGGACTTCTTGCATAAAAAAATGTCAATTTTCTCACATAAATGGTCATGCCTGGTAGTTGGGCTTCGGAATCGATGAATGACCTTTAATCAGTGAGAGGTTTAGCAATAAACAGTCAGTACCCAAACAACTTGACCATGAAGACAAGTAAAAGTTATGATGAATTTTTTTTTAGTTTTCCTTACCTGTTTACAGCTTGTCAAGAATACAAGAATCTTTGATTTGAGATGGTTTTTCAGAAAAGACCACAGCATATTCAATTTGTCATGAAGTTCACACACCACATAACTCTGGAAAATAACATAAAGACAAAGTTTAAAGTAACAACAAATAATGCTGAAATACTGAATGTCAAAAAACGTTTTTTTTTTTGTTTTGTTTTTTTTTAAAATGTCATACACTGACAAGTATGCATATAAATTTATCACTTCAGGAAAGAGAACTGATTGGTGCTTTTCTTTCACACAATATATATTTGGTATATATTAAAGTTCTGTGCAGAAGATACTGCAATGGTTTTACAAGCAAGAGTTTATGACAATAATAAAGCACAAATGACCTTGTTTGTAACTTAGCTCCTCTATACCTTTAATGATAATGTCAGGTCAATTGTCAAATAAAGCCCAAGTTCTTCTACTGTATACTTTGAGAATAGCATGTACTTTACGAATTCCTAGATTTCTGAACAATTATTACTCTAAAAGGCCAAATGTGTAACAGACATCAAATTTCAGCCAATGAAGTTGAAACCCCAACCTCTTTGTCAGGAGGTCAACAAGGTAAAAATATCTTGTTGTAAACTTCAGTACTTATTTCCAGAGAAAATGTAAACTCTGTTTTCTTATAAAAGATGTGTAAGTCAACCTGTTCCAACTGCTCTGGTGTACTCTCTGTGGCATTCTCATGTACCGAGACATACATCGGGTCCTGTAAACTGAGTCTCGCTAAATCCTTTACAGATCTAAAAATATAACATAAATGACAGTGGCAGTAATAAACATTTTCTTCTCATACACAATTACACACAATTACTTCTTACACAATTATTTTCAGATTTGTGTTATTTAAATGGCCGAAAATAGAAAATAATAACTCAAAAAGTTGTCAGCGATTTAGAAATATTACACTCTAGTTTTACGTGATTTTAATCTGAAGATTAAAGAAGTTAATGAACCAACAGTAATACATTTACCTTCACCTGGCTGACAGATATAGCTTTTGACCTTTGCAACAGACTGATAGTGGTTAACATTGTTCAAAACTCAGAGAATTTTATAAAAGATATCCTATCACTTACAAATTGTACAATCCATTCTGAACGATGGACAAGTTCCTGGACATGTCCATTTTGGAAATTTAGTTGTGCGAGGGTTTACTAACCTAGTCTGTGTAGCAGAGAAAAGCAAAGTCTGCCTTTCAGCAGGTAGGTTTTCTATTATGGCGTTCATTGTCTGAGCAAAACCAAGGTCAAGGATACGGTCAGCCTCATCTAGAACTGAAGTGTAAAAATAGATGAGCCAATCAGAAAACAGATCTTTAAATCCAAAATGTGTAAGTAATTTTAGCTCATAACTATACTCTTTTACTATCTGAGAAAATACACAAAGATAGAACACTCAGTTTAACAAAATTTGAATCATGGAATGTATTAATAACTTCAGAAACACAAACATTAGCTATAAACGTGAAAGCTTCTCTTTTCTTCTATTGCAAGTATGAATTGTGAAAATCAGATCTTTTTCATTAGACAATAAAAGTAGCAACTGTGATACCAAGGATACTGCTTGAAAAGGAGTTAAATATTTCACATGCTTGTGGTAATCAAGAATACAAAATGTATTTGACAAATGAATATTCAAACCTGAGAAATAAAATAATACAACAAACCTAGTATTTTTAGATTATCTGCATGGAAATACGTAGTCTCATCCATATGCTGTAATAATCTACCTGGCGTGCACACTACGATATTTGTACGATTTATTCTGCCAGCCTCCTCTTTCAATGGCTGTGCAGAGGAAAAAAACAGTTATAGTTTAAACACCTTATACACAAGTTGTTGACAATATTTCATTTTAGACGATATCTAATCTATATGATGTTTTCCTGAAATTCTGACCTGACGTTGCGACAAAAGGACATGGAGGCAAAAGTTAGTTTTTTTCACTAGATCTGAATCTTATAACACAATGATCAGTCCTCCAAGAGGTATTATGAAACTGAACAATCTTACAAATTTCAATTCATAACAGAAAGATGCAATGCATTGCTATGAGGGATTTTAAACTCATTCCTCTTGGTCACAAGTACTTTAGTCTGAGTAACCAATGCTCTAGACCACTGAGGCAAGGAATCAGTTCTTTTACGTAGTTGTCAGAGGTTGTATATACAGGTAGGTGCACATTCCACCACAGCAATGAGACTACTCAGACACTGTTTCTAATATAATCAACTCAGAATATAAATTTTGTCATTAACTGATGCAACTGAAATTAAGAACTAATTTACTCTGCCTTTACTGATTGAACAATTCTTAAGGATCTAGATTTTAAATAGATACTAGAAGATAAACAAAACCTAAACTTAGACATAATCTGCACATACCAGTTACCAATAAACAAAGTTTTAGGACCCTGAAATTCTACATGTTTTGAGTTTTTCCCTGACTGAAGACTTAAAATTTTGCATACAAATGGACCAACTTCACCTAAGGTCCCTTCTACAGACACACCAGTAAAGGAACTAGGAAGTAAGCCAACGGGCTAGTCTATCTTTTTTTTCCAAACAGAATAGTAAAACTAAAACAAGTTCAGTCATGTAGAAATATGTCCATAAGACGAAATATTTTAGTTGCTTCAAGACGGAAGGATTACATTTTCACCATTTCTGGGAATGACCAGTTCTAAGAGTCTAGACTCCCATGTTCTCTATGAAACTCTAATTTACTCTCCAAAACAGTAATAGCAAAACAGCAGAGTTTAAACCCACAAACTTCCATCAGTCTGATATGACACTGATTATTTCAGCAACTTAAACCACTTGTTACAGTCTATGGATACCTTCCTATAATTGTATTAATACAACCTTTGACAACTGCGTCAGGGAATCGATTCTTTGGCTCACTGGTTAGAGTGTTGGTCTTCGATGAGCTTAGATTGGAGTTTGAATACCACTCTAGGTTGTGTATTCTAAGATGCATTGTATCTTCTGTTACAGACTTTCATGTTCATCAGACATTCAAGTTAGCCACCTTAATCACTGAAATCAGCAACATTAACCACTCAAGTAAGCCATCTTTAAATCACTGAAATCAGCAAGTTAAACCACACAAGTCTATCACCTTAATCACTCAAATCAGCTAACTTTATCAATCAAGCAATGAAACATTTACCTTTCCTCCAATGACCAGGCCAGCTGAGAAGTCGTGAAATTTGCCGACCTTTTTCAGCACCTCAAATGTCTGGAAAGCTAACTCTCTAGTTGGTGAAATAATTAGAGCACCAAGTCCATCAAAGTTTGACCATTTCAGTTTGTAAAGGCACTCTAAAACCTGTTTGAAAAACAGCAAAGTGAAAATACAACAATAAAATCTACAAAGCCGTAATTTAAAACTGCAGTTTATATCTGTAATTTTTTATTAAGTTGTTTTAACCAGCAAATATTGAACAAGGTATAATGTCATCAAAAATAAATACATCAAGAAGACAATGTATGTCAGTGCTTTACTAGTACAAAATAGCAGGGTGCAACACTGCCCCATTTATTGTAAACCCTATTCTTTTCTTTGGCATCCTGCTGTGCCCTTTAAGACAGAACCTAGCATTTACATTTCTGATGATTTTATGTAAATTTTTAAAAAAAAGAAAACGGCTCTGGTTTTGAACTGAAAAGCACCAAGAACTAGAAATGAAAAAGGCAACTCTTCAGTAAGTATTAAATATTAAATCTGATTCCATTATACTGAGTATGCCCTTTTTGCAGTTTTTTATGCTTACAAGCACCCTGCCTTTTTAGAGCACTGTCAGTAGAGAACAATACTAATACATCTCCAAGCTTTAAGTCAAAGTTAAGAGTTCATAGTTACAGGTATGATAAAGGCAAGTGTTTTGCCTGATCCAGTTTTAGCTGCACCAAGTATATCGTTGCCATTCAATGCCAGGACTACAGATTCCCGCTGAATGTCTGTGGGTTTCTCAAAGTTACAGGCTGACAAACCTAAGTGAAAGCATAAAGTATATACTGTAAATAAAAAATCTACTAGCAACACCATGACACATGCCATTTGCAAGGATATCCAGTTGCCAAACAAGTATTACAATGCATATAAATAAACTACACTCTACAGAATCTGTGTGTCCTTTCATCATTGTGGGAAAGGGGTCTATTAAGAATTGTTTCATATTATTGGGAAAAATATAATGCTTTTTGGCATAGTGGAAACGGTTTTATTTCATTCTTAACCCTTAACCTGCTGGAACTGAAACTGATTAGCCTTTGCCACCAGTATAGAGCCAGGCCAGCCGTATAAAACAAGCTTTAAGCTTAGACATATTATAAATCAGTATAATACCTTTTAGTGTTTTCTTTGACAAAGGAAATTCTGTAAAGAGGCTCTTCTTTGATGTTTGAAACTGAAGATTACAAATAAAAATAGGGTAGAAACATCATATATTTATGAGATTACAGTTAAAAATGCACAATGCACATAGTATAAAGAAGCAGATGAATAATGCCTTGAAAGAATATTTTAAGAGAATGACAAAGGAGGCTCAATAGAAACAGCAAAACAACCATATGGCACCTCTCTATAATGAGGGATTGCTGATAATAAATTATCTCCCTTACTCAGATAACATCAAAGGTAGACCAAATAGCACTTTGGTCCTTTCAGTTGGAATCCTCTGACTTTATCCTTGTTTCTCTTTGTGATAGTCTTGACTTTTAGTTGTGAAAAATGTCATTTATAAATAAAATTAAAAGTTAAGTTTAACAAAAATCAACATTTATGGTGTTAGCAAAACATGTTGCTAAAATAAATGTTTAATCTGACTACCATTGTTGCAAATAATTAAGCTTCATTATCACCATACCAAAAGAGAAAATAGCGATGAAAGCAGAGGAATCCAAATGGAAGGACCAAACTAATATTAGAGAGTATTCAGGGTAGTCTAGATAATCCACTATTGTCCCCCATTAAAAAACCATCAACTATTCATGTTTCTAGAAAGATGAAATAGCTTGAGTTAGGAAAATATCTTTCGATGATGCAAACCTTAGTCCAGTATATAAGCCAACATGATACTACTCTTGCCTGTAATGCTCTTTTTTAAAAGGTTTCATAAAAAAAAAACATGGGCAGCACGAAATACCCAAATACATCCAAATATACCCAAATACACTTTAATTATATCATTTAATCAACACATTTTTATTAATCAAGCAAAATTAAACACTTAACTTCAAATATATGCGAAAAAATATAAGTTTTTATGGTCAATTTTAAAGTAAATGCTTATTTGGTTGTATTCAGGATTCTTTTCATGTACGGTACTGTGAGAACAAAACCTTGTGATAATTACTAATAAGGTATAATAAATATAATTATTATATAATGTCCCAAAAATAAAAAAAATATGCAATGAATGAAAAGAAAAATCTTAAAACAAGAATAAAAATCTTAATGGAAAATGAGTTTAAAAAGTTTAGAGTTCAAACTGTAACCTGCATTAATATATGTTTTTCACAGAGTGTAAATCTTACTAAAGCCGTTTCTGTCCGAAATGTGGCAAATATGCATGACTTAATATTAAAATTTTGCTATTGATTTTCATTTTCTAGGTCATCTGTGATTTTGTAGAAACAAATTTGACAATAGGTATTTGTTAAAAGCCGCCTTTATCAGTTTTTAGTATATTTGGAGTGTATTTGGGTATATTTAGGTGTATTTGGGTATTTCGTGCCGCCGAAAAAACATACCAACAAAAAAAAACAATATGAATATTTGATGGGAAAACAGTAACTTGATGTCCTATATGTAGGCTACTAATGGCTCTAGCAAACATTTCAGAGGAAACTGGAAGTTACTTACCATGGAGTTTATGTGGCCATATCCTGGATAAAACCCCAGGGTCTAAACCAGGAGTATATATAGTAGGTTCATTCTGTATTTGTAGTATATTATAGTATATCACTGTATAGAATATTGACATAGGGGTCTATTTCAGCAGGGCTTTAATTTACAGGGAATGGACACTTCAAAATTGCGATAATATGGTGTCGCGCGCATGCGCGGCCGGATCTCCTCAATGGCGAATGGTACATGTTGCTGCTTTCACGATTATATACTCAAATGTTGAAAAGAACTTACATTAAGAAATTTCAGAACGAATTGTAAATTAAATATTGTGAAATAAATATTTTGACTATCTTGTTTGTTATTTTTCGAAGCAGCTTTTGCTTGAATAACAATGAAATCAATACTAAAATGTAATCGTTGTTTTCCAAAATGGCGGAAAGTATGTACAAATTCGTGTTTTCTTGTCAACTTTCGGGGGGTATTAGACAAAAATGGAGTTATGAAATGTGTTGACATAAGATGGAAGTTAATCAGTGGACATAGGATTGAGCATTACTATGCATTTTATTGCTATATCTGTGTTTGTTAGTGAAATAAAGCAACGTAAATTATAGCAATTTTGTTATTCGGTGATCAACACCTTAACGAATTTCGGGTGGTATCAGTGCAAACAGACTCGATTAAAACATTCAACATGAATTGCATCGTACTCTACTTGGATGAGATTGACATTTGAAACTAAGGTTTCGGACGTCCTCTGAATATAAACTTCAAAATGGGCGGTTAAATATTGTGCTATTTTAAACACACGGTTGACCAGTGTTCTTTAAAATTACTTGCACTGAAATTTGGTGTTTTTTGTTGCATTCTTCATTTGTTTTTAAATTAAGTGCTGGTTAATTAAATTTGTGGACAATGGGTAGCATTGTGATCGTGCTTTTGGCTCAGTGGGCAGAGCTTTTATTAATTTATTTATTAATTAATCGCTTTGTCATAATTTTGGGTGTCAGGATGTTGTGACATGACTATCATGCAAAAGTTTACATTTATACTTGTTACAATTTGTAAATCAAAGTCTCAACCTGTGAAAAAAGTAAAGATAATCTGAATAATTTGAAATAATCTGAGTCTACAATTTCCAGACATATTTTTTCAGTAAATTATACCATATATTGACGAAGTTATAAACAATTTTTGTAGACATGTGAACACTTTTTCATCAAATCGAGACAAGATTTTTACCAAAAGAAAAAGGTATTGAGTTGTCGTCTTTTACTCGTCAGCTTGGAACAGCCACTTCCTAAGTTCAAATAAAAAATAGATATTATAAGAGGTCAATATTTCTTCTTTCTTACAAATTTAAAATTTTGAAAATCAGCCCATTATTGACAAAAATACGAATGTTTTTGTAAACTAGGTGCATGTATTGCATGCCAATTTACCGCTAACGAACGATAGATAATTACAAAAAAAAGACGTAAAAGTATTGGATTGTCGTTTTTTACTCGTCGGCTTGGAACAAACACTACCGCTGTTGAAATAAAAAATAGATGTCATAAAAGATCAATGTTTCTTCTTTCTTACAAATTTTAAATTTTGAAAATCGGCCAATTATTGACAAAAATACGGATGTTTTTGTAAACTAGGTGCGAGCGTTGCATACCAATTTACCGCTAACTAACGATAGATAACTCATTATCGACCGATTTTCCGTTACAGGATATACAGGTGAACTCGCGACATCATATTTTGATTATTCATTCGATAGATAAGGAGTGTCCATTCCCTGTAAATTAAAGCCCTGATTTCAGGAGATTGCCGTTTGCGTACCACTTCATAAATGTACCATTATTGGAGGATACGTACCACTTATATAAATAAGATACAGGTAAGGTGTTGCCTTTAAGGTGTGAAAAATATCAGGTAGAGATGTTTGTTGCACAATTATATCATTCCTGTTACATACCACACCATCATCATAAATTATTTCAGACAGGACTGTATCTGACCAAAAATCCATTGACCTGCGAGATGTCACTTGCTTGAAAGGTATGAAAATCTAAATGTTGAAAATATATTTTTATTCGATGAGAAACACTGTGGTTATATTTTAAGAGTTTAGAGTGGACGTGCCTTAGCCAATTCTTTATCTATCCGAATATAGTGAATGTTCTGAAAGATACCAGTTTTACCTGTTCCAGCTGGGCATCTAGAGATTCTATTTCTTCATCAATGATTTCTCTGTTCGTCTTCTTCCGACCGTAGAGTTGCTTACGAAAAACCTTTCCCCTGTGACCTTTAAATTGGTCTGTTTTCTTTCTGAAATTCATCCTCGTGAGTTTTGATTAGAGTTGTCTCCCATTAGGGTTGTCACGACTGCTTTCCAAATTGTTGTCATCTAATTACACTTCATGAGTAAATAAATACCAATACTATTCTAGCTCTTATTCTTACGGAGTAAAATGAAATAAAGAACACTTTACAATAAAACTATGCCTATTTTGATCATATTTGTTTTGTGAAATTGATGCGTTATGACGTTTAAGGTTCCATTCTGAGTTTAGTGATGTTGTACTTAGTGCACCAAACCTTAACACACATTTCCATTTTGACACATCATTGTGTGGGTATTGGATTTAACGTTACAAAGACATTTTAAACATTTTAACTATTTTAAGCAATTATAAGCCAGCGTCAAGCCAACGTGGTGGGGTGGTGGGGTAGGGATGGAGGGGGCACGTGTCCCCGTGAGGAATAGTTCAAGATACAGAAAATATCTCCTTTCAGGCACTCCTGGTTTTTTTTTACAGGTTTAGTGAAAAGCACTCGGCTTTATGTCTCATCCAAAAGACTGTTTGTAGTGTTAGTGGAGGAACTAGGGAGAAAACTACAGGATTAAACCTGTCCTTTGCGTTACTACTGCACTACTGACTCGCCATAAACAAAACTCACACTGTACTCTAAGTTAGTGGAAATGTCAGCTGCTGTACGTGCCACTCTGTGCTCTGTACACTGTACTCCATGGAGACTATGGGAAAATACTCACTGCATTCAGACAAGATTTCTATATGAATTTTCATATTTTGACACACCTCAGTCTGAACTGTAATATACGATTTAAAAAGAAAAACAATATTATATTGTATTTTTTAAAATATTGATAGTTGATGTTTTAAAGAATTTAATTGAGCAAAACAATTTCATGGACTTTTTTAAATCAGGTTTCACTGTTATACAAGTTTACTGTGATTCTTACAAACATAACTATTGTCCTGAAATTATCCCCCCCCCCCCCCCTAAGATTTTTAAGCAGCGGAAATAGATATTGTCAAATGATTCTTCATCCTTATTGAAGATGGGATCTAAACGTTATCTATCTATTTGAGCTTATTTATCGTCGGTACCGGTTGCCCATATGACCGACGCCCCCTGAAGAGATTAGTTATTTTATGTTGTGGGGGTAGTGCAAAAAACAGAAGACATCCCGTTCCAGAAACACCCCTGGTTCTTTTGCATGCTCAGTGTATAGCACTGATACATGGGACCTCGGTTTAACGTCTCATCTGAAAGACTTTTGGTAATGTTAGTGGAGGAGCGGGATATCGAACTCGGGACGTTACTTTGTTCAGGTACGTATATATATAAATATACGTACCTGCTTTGGTGAAGGCTGTCCGAACATTATTGTCAACAGTAAACACTTTTACTTTCAAAAGGTTAACATAGTTGGTTATCATGGACCATGAATATTTTACAGATTTAAAAAGATAAAAAGAGAAGAAAAAAGAAAGAAAGAAAAATACAAAATTTGAGAAAATCTATATAATTTATAGTGTCTTGAGACAACTGTCTGTATATGGTATCTTGAGACAACTTATGTAACATCTTGATTTTCATAAAAAGGAAATTCTTCATTCAGGTTTAAAAAGTGTTTTTTCCCCGAACAGTTATTTAACAATTTATTTTTCAAAATAATATTACGACACGGAGCTGAAAGAGAACGAAAAGTAATGTGTTTTATTGTATGTTTTTGTTTTACCATGCATGGGGCCAAAAACAGCCGGCATTTTTGCACCTAATATACCAAAGACATGAAAGGAATATCATTGTTATTTTATCTGCTAGAAGAACGATTTGCCCTTTTCAAAAGTTATTTACTGACTCAGTCATGTGTGGTGTAATTCTTTTGTTTAAAGATTTTCCTATTTAATGAAAGGACTGTCGTCTTACTTTAAATAATAAAAACTTGTCTATAAAATCAATTTTCATACACAATATATATTCAGATTTTAAGAAAACAAGTGTAAGAAAATAAAAATATTCCAAATTTCGGAAATAAAGAAATGTTGTGTGATTTTTTCATTTCAAATGCATTTTCTTTAAGTTGTTGTTTGCGGGCCCTTCAAAAACAAGTAAGCATTTGTTTAACATAAAATAGGTAAGTTATTTCATGTATTTATATAAAAAACACAGCATGTCAAAAGTGACTTACATAATGATGATAATAATAATAATAATGATAATAAGAATAATAATAATAATAATAATAATGATTATGATGATGGCGATGATGCTAATTTCTAAAATGCTGTAACAATACTCTCGACCCACAGAAACTACAGTTAAAATGACATTTTGACACGATAATCATTACAATAGAATTTAGATCTTTATCAGTCATAAATCATATTTCAAATCTTTCTTTCCCAGCTTTATACGTGACGCTGAAACTCGTCCAGAACGAAAATAGATAGATCAGGGTAATATCCATACTTAACAACAAAAAAAGAAAAAAAATGAATGACGGGGGCCAAGACGTCCGCGTCCCATCTCCGAGTCAGATGCCTAAAAACAGGAATAATGTTCAACGGCGTAAGTTTTCTGATACATGACTCATTAAAAACTGCCATTAGAAGTGCTTCGACCGAAATACTTTTATGTACATACCGTAAAAAAACACTAGCCATCCATTCTTTTAATAAATGAAATACCTTTTCTTTGCAAGCCTTTGTTTATTTCTGCATATTAATACAGCAAAAAGGACCAACGTAAAAGAAAGATATTTTCATCTTTTCAGAACATTTTTACTAAAATCAGAGCTTAAAATATTAAGATTCTAAAAGTTCTTGAAAATATTTTGAATACTGTCGCTAGGATCCTGACATATTTTTCTAAAGAGAAATAATGCATGCTATAAACATTTTACTTTTGTCAGATGAAACAGATGCAGCGGTTTATACGTCGAAGCCATTACTGGATGTTGACGTAATAATTGAAGATGATGGCGAAGATGATGCCCCAGTGAAGTTAAAACCAACAAAGAAAAGCGTTCTTGTTAAAAGAAGTAAGTACTCGTGCGCTTGATCGATATCTGAAACAAAGATTAAAGCGAAAATGATAATACTGTACTAATGAATATTCTGGCGTTCCATAAGATTTTTGTTTTAACCCTTAACCTGCTGGAACCGAAATTGATTAGCCTTTGCCACCAGTATAGAGCCAGGCCAGCCTGCACATCCGTGCAGTCTGACCAGGCTTTATACTGTTGGTAGCTCAATTTTTTGTATTTTGATATTGAAATCCCTTAAACTTTGAATAGACTGTTCCAAATTCAAAGCTGGACAAATCTATTACAAAAATTCAGCAGCTACAGGGTTAATTTACAACGACAAAAGGTAATTTTTTAAATCATATCTCAGTCTACGGGTATTGCTGCGTTTATACTAAAACTTTCCAAAATATCATGTCAATATTCTGACCTGTTTGTTTTTCTAAATATTCATTTTCATCACAGACAAGACAGATATACTTACAAAACGACCTGCAAGTGCTACTCTGGGTCTCCATGAGAACAGCAAGGAGGTCAAGGTCACAAGACGATCTGTATCCAGGCGTAAGTAATAAATGTATCAGTTGATTTTGTGCAGCAGCTGACGGCTTTTAATAAAACTTTAGAGTTTTATTTTAATTGAGGTATTGCGTACTTCGAGAAGTAATCAATTAGATGAAAGGAAGTGCTTTCTGGTTTGAAAATGTTTAGTCATTTTCATGAAAAATTACAGGATACATAGTGCAATTCTGTGAGTGTGTTAAAGTTTTTTTTATAAATACCTGAATGCAAAACAACAGTGCATTATAGTATCTAAGTGGTATAAATAAGACGTTTGTCCTTAAGTTTTTTTTTAAATAAATATCTTTTTTTTCCAAACATTAAGCCAGCTAGATAGACAAGTAACGCTAACAGTAGAATGAGCCATTTTTACTGCTAATGTCTTTTTTTATGTCTTTGATTAAAAAAAGTCCAGCGTGAATTTTGACAGCTGTTTTTGCATTTTTTATTCCAGAGGGCTCAAGAATACAGCAGGGGTCAAGAATGCAGACTTTGGAAGACGAGGAATACACGACGAAGAACATATTAAACAGTAAATCATGTGAAAATATATTTCATAAAAATAACACCATTCTGTACAATATGTTAAATTTGAAGGTTATAAGTGAAACAGGACCAATAAATTAGTCCCGGATTTTATCGAAGCATTCAATGAGCTGAAATACAGAGACGACCCAGTTTTGGTCTCGAAAGATCATACATGTATAGATACACTCTTTACATGTAGTTGTATCTAATGATGAAGGAGATGTCAATACTTCTAAAATTCAGATCTTCTCTTTAATACAAATAGGTCTGTTAGATAAAATTTACATAAATTGATAACTGATATAGATTAAAAGATTGTACAACAAATTTTCAGGCCAAATACAAGATGACAAGGGCGTTGAGAAGCTGCGGGAAATGATAGGTATAAACCTTTGTTTTATTTCATTGTTCTGTTTGTGTTATGCCAGTGGTTCTAAATGTAGATAGATAGATAGATAGATGGATGGGTCGGTGGGTGAGTGGGTGGATGAGTGGGTGGTTCGGTGGATGGATGGATGGATGGATAGATAGCGAACGAACGTGCAAACAAACGAAGTAATGATTGAAGATTTTACTGTATATGACTCTTTCCCCTATTGCTTTTGAGAGATGACACTTAGATTTTCTTTTACAGGGCATTCTAGAAAAGTGTTGCAGTGTCACAGAGAGAAAACAAAGCACTATAATTCAGAACGAAAATCCCGAGCCTACCATGCTGCTATGCAAATAGTACAGACCCGTAGGACATTATTGTTAACGGGCAAATTAGGCAGTGGTAAATCCCATACAGCACTGGACCTCATGAATGGACTCATTGAAACATATCCGAATTTTCACCCAGTTATTGCCAGGTCGCCATATGATTTGGATGTGTTTGCTACAAGCTCAAGAGAAGTTGTTATTTTGATTGACGATTGCTTTGGTTACCGTGGGTCTAATGGCAGTCATGTTGGTGGTTGGAAGAGGGTTGAAAAGGTAACTAAGTCACTACTGGAGAGGAAACAAGCATACTTTATCTTAACGACCGAAAACTCTATGTACGACAGTGCTATGGACATAGAAAATGGTCCGGGTATCCCTTTCATCAGAGGCATCTCTCGTATTGATTTGGAATCCGACGCCTTTCGACTTACGACCAAAGAGCAAGTCAGTCTTTTGCTAACAATTAGTAAAAACCAACAAAAACTGCAAAGTATAAAGGACAGTCTCTTCGAACAGTGCTCGCAATTTGACAATCTCTACATTGGGTTCCCTCTAGTTTGTAACTTTATAGGATCAACAGACCCGTCACGTGTGTTTAGGAATCCTTATCGGTACCTCCAAGAAGAAATAGCTGATCTCCGAGAAAACAAACACGCTTCTTACGTGCTTCTCTTGCATATTCTAATGCTAGAAGATGGCTTACCTGTAGCTGGTCTTGCAAACACTGAAAAGACTCTTTTCCTTAAAATACTTGAGGTCTTTAAACAAGTCAAGTGCACATATGCTGATATGATGGAATCAGCCGAACCGCTTATTGTGACAAACCTTATCATGAAGGATGCATCAAGAATGTACTATGTCTTTAGTCATCGTTTAGTTTACCTGGCTGTTTTGCATGATATTACTCGCTGTAAATTTGATGAAGTATTAGATTTTCTTCCCGTTGGTTCCATCAACTGCATACACTTCAAAATTCCGGATATAGAAGGTAGCATCCAGGAGTCAATGCTCACAAATGACATTAAAGTAACAATTAATTTAACTCAGTTTCACTGCAATATTATAGCATCAAAGTTCAGTACCGCGTTGGAATCAAAGAAACAAAAAGCTTTCATAGAGGTTGCAGCGTCACATCTGTGGACAAACATATTGTTTCGAGAGAGTGTAAAATCAATGCTCGGTTTCCAATTATTTTTTCTTGAAGACGAGTCTAGGTTGCCTCTGTCTCTTTACCTTGTCAGATGTGGACAGTCGCATGTGATGTGTGAAATATACGAAGCTGTAACACAAACTCACGGAAGTTTGGCAATTGGGATTCAAAACCAGTTAGCAAAAACTATAGAAGAGGCAATACGTGAGAGCAACAGGCCTGTTCTTACACGGTACTCAAAACTGTATCTAGGAAATGAAAACAGTATTGTCCAAGCAGCCATTGATACCGGTGACATTGAAATATTCAAAATAGTTCTCAACCCTGCGGGACCGTTTCGAAACTCCATGAGTGCCATAGTTCCATCGACCTGCTCTTGTGAGAATGTAGACATTTTGAAGTATCTACTTACACAACTTGATCAAGACATCGCAACCGCACTGCTGCGTAAGAAAGACAAAGAAGGTCGGTCCTTACTGCATTTTGCAGCGAAAGGTGGCAATGTTGAAATTTTTGACTTTCTGGTGGACCTCGGATTAGACATTCGTGGTCAAACAAAGCTTGAAATGACTGTTCTAGATATTGCCGCAATTCACGGAAGAACAAATCTAATTAAACATATTATTTCACTGGTACCAGAGTTGACTGAAGTTACTGACAATTATGGATTTACTGTGGCGCATTACGCGGCCAGAGAGGGACATCTGGATATTCTTAAGCTTACAGTGTCAAAAGGGGCTGACGCTACATTGAAAGTTCAAGGAAGTAATACTATATTTCATCTTGCCGCCTATAACGGTCATATTTCTGTACTAGACTTTCTGATAGATAAGTTTCCTGCTGTAATGACTCTACAAAACGACGAATTTCTTTTGCCGGTTCATCTTTCTGCAAAGGCTGGTCAAATAGAAACCGTGGACTTCTTCTTAAGAAGGGGAACGAAGCCAAATACCCGAACAGTCGATGGTCGATCATTGCTCCACATAGCTGCATTTAATGGTCATCAAAAACTTGTGCAACATCTTTGTTGTAACCACCCAGAAATGGACAAGTTTGTCGATTTTGACGGAAATACTGTAGCTCACGATGCAGCGGCGAGTGGAAACGTACACACCTTGAAGTATCTAATAGAACATCATATAGATCCACTTGTGAACAGCAAAGATGGCTGCACACTGCTCCATGAAGCTTGTTATTATGGTCGCACAGAGACCATGAAATATCTTGTGACAAGTTTTCCAAAGCTGTTAGCTGCTCGCAGCAGTAATGGCTACTCTTGCTGTCACGCGGCCGCTCTTGGTGGTTTTGTGGAAATCCTAGATTTTCTGATCCGAAGTGGAGCGGACCCAGGGGCATTGTCTGAAGATGGAAGTACAATACTTCACGAGGCAGCATTCAGCGGCAAGCTTGAGATGGTAAAATATATAAGCACAAATTGTCCTGAGATGCTAGAAATTGGAAACATTCGTTACTACACCCCACTCCATTTTGCCGCCCAAGAAGGACATCTCGAGGTTATGGTTCACTTGCTTTCGGTCACTTCGGGAGATGTTCCAGAGACAAATGAAAACCAGACACTTCTTCACATTGCAGCTTATAATGGACGTTTGGCTATAGTGAAGTACATTTGCAGCAACCATTCCGATATGGTATTTAAAAAGGACATTAATGGGGCAGTCGCTACACATTACGCAGTCAGAGGCGGTTTCATTGATGTACTCGAATTCCTTATCTCCAAAGGATTAGACCCAAATGCTACGACAAGGACTGGAAGCACCTTACTTCACCTTGCAGCTTATGACGGGCAGTTTGAAACAACTAAACACCTTTGCAACAAGTATCCTCAACTGATTCAAAAACTAGACGACACTGGTCACAATGCTGGCCACTGTGGAGCAGGAAGTGGAAACCTGGACTTGCTAATATATCTTTTAGATCAGGGTATCAACTACATGGCGCTCACTTCGAATGGTAGTACCTTACTTCTGAAAGCTGCATTCGGTGGAAAACTTAATATAGTGAAATACCTTTGTTCGAATTACCCCGAAATGCTATCCATGTCTGATGAATTTGGGTGCAGCGCTCTCCATTATGCTGCATGTGGTGGACATGTAGATGTTTTACAATTCCTTTGCACAGAAGGGCTTAATCCGATGACTAAAACAAAAGATGGACACACACTGCTTCACGTCGCTGCATACCATGGCCAACTTTTGATGGTAACTTTTCTCTGCCAAGAGTATCCCGATTTGCGTAATGTGACCGACGAGCTTGGACAGACACCAGATAAACTTGCTCAACTTGCAGACCAACAAGAGGTACTTAAATACTTCAAGAGAGATAAACGCAAGAGCGGTATGGCTCAATCTGTAGCTGAGAGACTTCCTACGTGCGGAGATTGGTGTCGTGAACGGATGGTCCCAGCCTGGGGAAGATGCATTGGCCTTATTTGTTGCTGTAGACGCAGTAGCTAATCGCTATTTGTCATGTTAAGCGGTGTCATGGTTCTACAAACGATAATACTACCTTTCAAATACATATTAACAAATCAAGCACATCCTACCAACCAGAATTGTGCACAGCTGGTATTAAGCAAATATATAGATTATGAAATGACACGAATATTTCTTAATTCTTATGGAAAAAAAATCAAACTCGTTAACGCTTTTAATTTATCGGTTATTATGAATGTTTCTTTTTGTATATGTGTCATTTTCTCATATCTGTTCTGATTATGATTTTTGTTTTAATCTTTCGGTTTTCGACACTATCAAGTAATCTTGAACGAGAACTAGCCACCTTAAATAGAACGGATAAAAACAGACTTTAAAATGCAGAGTTTCTAATTTGATGAAAATCTTCAGACTTGTTTATGATCCATTTTTAACTAGAAGAATGTTACGATTGAGTGCTAGATTTCCATTGATTATTAGTAAGACTGGTTTCTAAAATATGCTGTCTCCCTTATGTTATTGGTGTGCTCGCATATCAGACTATTTAGCCATCCATTTTAGTTTGTTTATCGTCGGTACCGTTTGCCCGTATGACCGACACCCACTGAAACTTTAATTACTTCAGGTTGTGGGGGATGCAAGATAGTGCGGTGCAAGATACATCAAGCATCTTATTCTAGAGACTCTTCTGGCTCTTTTCCTTGTTAACTGTATAGCACTGATACATGGAATCTTGGCTTAGCGTCTCATCTTAAAGATATCAGTAATGTTAGTGGAGGATCATGGGATCGAACTCGCGACTTCTTGGTTACTATCCAGCGCGTTGCATCTGACTCACTGATCCGCTCCTCAGTGAGACAAAGTCAATGCTGTTTCTACTTATTCTAAGATGGCTAAGTGATTCGTTTCTTTCTTTTACGCTAAACAAACTTCAGCAAGATACGAGCACTGCCGCGTAGTAAGTTAAGAAACGCTGCCAAGCGTTTGTTCGATTCAGATTGTAATAAATTGCGTTGAGTGCACTACAAAATAAACTTCTTTGTTTATTTCATATCAATGTAACTTTAAAGTTAACTTGGCTTCAGTTTAGCCTTAATAAACAGTGGATTAAATATCCGTTGTATTTTAAATATCAGAATACATGCTGTTACGTTTGAACTTTGACAGGAGCAAATCATTACAGAGACGAACGAGTTGTAAAGTTTATATAATAACTTAAAGTATAACAATGAGGACCATAATTAGAATATGTTGTATTAAACGATTGTTGAATTGATTGTCATTATTTACAGCTGTTAATGATATCTTGTTTTAGCATTATAAAATCCTCAGTGCACGAATGCATAGAGATGTGACTTTACCATGTTTTGTATAAGTTTATTTTATATAAACGATAAAAGAACTTTAAATAAATTGTTATTTACATTGTAGTGTTTTTATCCGACGAGAAATATTGTATGAACCATAGTAATTTATTTATTTTACTTCGGCTCCTCTCTTTCAGCCATTTAAACATAGCTATCTCTTCTAAAAAAGCACTCTGAAACAGCCATGAACCTCTCAGTTGGCGACATGAGAAATCAGTTATATACAACAAGTAGAAAATTTATAAACTCTCTTAGATTTACATAGCAGAAAACAGTCGAAAGCACTTTAGATAAAAAACACAAGTACCGATTAATGCCAGGTTTGCAGACGTTTTTTGGTTTAGTCTTAATAAAACCACTTGATCAATCGAATGATCAATTCTTCTGTCGGTCGGGCTCTATGTCTTCATTATTATCGATCAATTGATCGGTCGCTAGTCTGTCTGTCGGTCTGCATTGCCACTCGGTCGGCTACTCGGTCGGTGTGTCAGTCGGTCAGTTAGCATGTCTCTGCCAGTCTATCGGCCACTCGGTCGATCAGTCTTTCCGTCGGTTGGTCAATCATTTAATCAGTTGATCGGTAAAACTGTCGGTGTAGACATAAACTGAAATTTCTACTGAAAAAAGTTTTATAGCATTTTAATCTTGTTTTCTCGCTTAATTCCTCACAATGAATTATGAATTTCACTACTGTCTTCAGATTGGAGATGTTCGTATAAAGGTTTAAAACTAAACTGTCGCCGCTTAGGAGCACCACGTGTTTTGACTGTTGATTGATCATTAGACTTCTGAGCCCGCCGAAACTTTTTGCTTGTGACCTTGACATTATGCACGTGTTTTCTGAAATGATTTATCCCTAGTTCATCCGACTCGAGTAACTCTTTGTAGTTTGGTATCGCTGTGTCTGACAGATTTGCACGGGTATGATCCTGTGCAGTGTTAAAAGTATCATGGTTCTTTAAACTTCCATCACTATTGAGGTTTAAACGTTTCTTCAGCCTGAAATATTCCTTTTCAATTTTTTCATGCTTATTTTTATCAATATCTTCACTCCTAGCCTTAGGTTTTCTTTGAACAGAACCTACATGTCTCAAATCTGTTAAACTTTTGGAGTGTTTAGTTGTTAACAATTCGAACGATTTTGAACTTGATAAATCCATATCGTTTTCCTTGTCGTCGTCTGCACACAACCACGATGGCACATACCCCGAGTCAAATTCTTGTGAGAGATTTCTATTTAAATCAAAGTCTTTCTCCGAGAAGAAATTGTCAACAGAACATCGTCTTCTTCTGCAAAATCTAGGACTCGTTTCTTGTGCTGGGCAGTTGAATTGCACTCCTGTTTCAAGTTTATCAGACAATATTGTTTTTCCAACACCATCACAATCTTTGCATCCACTTGCGACTTTATGAATCCGGTCTTCGTCAAAATTGTCACGGTTTGCTACATCCAAATGACAAACTAATGGCACGTCTGTAAACTTATAACATGTATCGATAATTTCACCCTCAGCCTCGAATGTAACGCTGTCATCCGGCTTTTGGTAGCTCGTGAACACTATCTGATGATTTTCCCCAGCTGTGTGCCAAGCTGATTGATCAAACTCTCCAATTTCACTTCTGTTTACCCGTGTTCTACGTTTCGCTCTGCGCAAGTCGCCAGGAAGCATGTTTAGAAAACTCATAAATGTCCTAGGTGAAACAAACTAAAATGTCAGTTCTGTTTATTTAATGTCTGTTATAGAACGTTTTATCAATAACCGCAACGTTTATTTGCAATTGCTTTAAGCATGTCAGAATGAAAGTGAAACAGATCAATACCTGTTGAATGTAGTAAGTGCGATAATTTATACTATACAAATGAGTTATTAATGGGCTTCAATAAGCCTTAGATAAGAGGCTTGGGTGAAAGCCATTGCGTGAAAGGTTACATTTCATTTTTTTCTAACACTTTTTTTTCTTCTCAAGTGAATGACTTCTTAGGTAAAAGTGTTATGCAAAATGTTACATTTTATTTTTCTGTATGTGTTTTTTAAATGATATTATAATGAAGTGTACAGCTTATTATAAGAGGTTTAGATTAAATCTTTTGCAATATTTAAATGACTAGTAGTTTTGCATGATTACCAATGAATTTGCAGACTATGTTCAAACCCCTGCGGCTGACTTCCAAACACATTTCACAACCATCCTAATAACCATCATCATATCAGTCAGTCAGTCAGTCAGTCAGTCAGTCAGTCAGTCAGTCAGTCAGTCAGTCAGTCAGTCAGTCAGTCAGTCAGTCAGTCAGTCAGTCAATCAATCAATCAATCAATCAATCAATCAATAAAAAAATCAATCAAACAACCAATCAGTCCGTCAGTCTGTCCGTCTGTATGTCTGTCTGTACCTAACTATCACCACTTATGCAGCATTCGTCGTTGGAAACGTTGTTGTTTGGTCAAAACTAAGACGGGTGACCTCATTTTTCACCCTAGCATAATAAGTTGTTTTATATTTAGGAGAAAACTCGGTATGACACTGTTATTTATTACACTTAGCATATTGACCTTACAACCGAAAACAAACCTTCTGAAAATCTACTGTATAATATTGATAAGAACATTTTTACGACGTGTAACAGAAGCAACGAGTATCGACTATTTAATGCAATCAGATTTTGCTTAGATTAAAAGTCAGTTTCAAGTACGAACTAAATCTTTTTCTATCAGAGAGTCATTAAATAGATTTACAGCTTGGATTTAAAAAACTCTTTCATTAAACACTTTAAAATGACTTGCATTTTAAAAAGGGTTATTTAGCGAAAGGAATCACAAAATGTGAAAAGTCGCAAAAATGCGCTTTAAAAGTAGATTTATAGGGAGTTTCAATGCTAGCAATTTATTTATGATAATGCTTTTAAGTGTGTTCCGTTAAAAGTAAACATTTAAAGTTTTTTTTTTCATTTGACATGGCTCTATTTAGAGCAGTTTTATTCACACGAGTAGAAAGGTTTTTAAGATTTTATTGCCCAACTACTGAACAAATATTTAATGTAAAACAAGAGAAAATATTTATTTTGTATGTTTACTCTTAACGTTTATAGAAAGCTTAAGATAGAGTTATACACATCAATATTTTTTTTTGGTTTCAAACTATTAAAGGCAACGTTTTGATAAGTTATATTGTGTTTGGCCTCAAACCGTTCTAAAGTAAAGACTGGGCTTAAAGAAAGAAATTTTGCCGCGAAAACCTAATTTCAGACAATATGTATTTTAATAAATCTTAAGTGTAAGTAAAGGCCTAAATTACTATTTCAGATAAGTGTAAGTGAAGACCTAAAATACTATTTCAGATAAGTGTAAGTGAAGACCTAAAATACTATTTCAGATAAGTGAAAGTGAAGACCTAAAATATTATTTCAGGTAATGTTAGTGAAGACCTAAAATACTATTTCAGGTAAGTGTCAGTGAAGACCTAATACTACTTCAGATAAGTGTAAGTGAAGACCTAAAATACTACTTCAGATAAGTGTAAGTGAAGACCTAAAATACTAATTCAGATAAGTGTTAGTGAAGACCTAAAATACTATTTCAGATAAGTGAAAGTGAAGACCTAAAATACTACTTCAGATAAGTGTAAGTGAAGACCTAAAATACTATTTCAGGTAAGTGTCAGTGAAGACCGAAAATACTGTTTCAGGTAAGTGTCAGTGAAGACCTAAAATACTATTTCAGATAAGTGTCAGTGAAGACCTTAAATACTACTTCAGATAAGTGTAAGTGAAGACCTAAAATACTATTTCAGGTAAGTGTAAGTGAAGACCTAAAATACTATTACAGATAAGTGTAAGTGAAGACCTAACATACTATTTTAGATAAGTATAAGTGAAGACCTAAAATACTACTTCAGATAAGTGTAAGTTAAGACCTAAAATACTACTTCAGATAAGTGTTAGTGAAGACCTTAAATACTACTTCAGATAAGTGTTAGTGAAGACCTAAAATAGTATTTTAGGTAAGTGTAAGTGAAGACCTAAAATATTATTTCAGGTAAGTGTTAGTGAAGACCTAAAATACTATTTCAGGTAAGTGTCAGTGAAGACCTAATACTACTTCAGATAAGTGTAAGTGAAGACCTAAAATACTACTTCAGATAAGTGTAAGTGAAGACCTAAAATACTAATTCAGATAAGTGTAAGTGAAGACCTAAAATACTATTTCAGATAAGTGAAAGTGAAGACCTAAAATACTACTTCAGATAAGTGTAAGTGAAGACCTAAAATACTATTTCAGATAAGTGTCAGTGAAGACCTAAAATACTATTTCAGGTAAGTGTCAGTGAAGACCTAAAATACTATTTCAGATGAGTAAAAGTGAAGACCTAAAATACTATTTCAGATAAGTGAAAGTGAAGACCTAAAATACTATTTCAGATAAGTGTCAGTGAAGACCTAAAATACTATTTCAGATAAGTGTCAGTGAAGACCTAAAATACTATTTCAGGTAAGTGTCAGTGAAGACCTAAAATACTATTTCAGATGAGTAAAAGGGCACGATAGTACGATTTTTAACTTCTGCTTTTTCCAGCTTGAACAGTTTGACTTATTTTTAATTTTTTAAGGTTTAATTTCGACTATTTGTACAGTAAAATTTATGCTTGTTAGCTTAATCTTAATTTTTTCTTGTTTATATTTTATGTAGCAAAATCTAACATTAACGATAAACAGCCGTCAAAATTATTTGGAAAAATTGTTCCGCAATCGTTTAGACGCTGTCGCGTAATATTTATCCGATTGGAGTGACCTCAATCGGATAATCGTAAAACGAGTTCACCAATCAATCTACTTCGCAGTGATCTCCCCTTCATTTCCGACATACTATTGTACATACATTGACACCACTGTGGAACGGATCAGTGGTTCAGTGGTAACGCGCTGGACTGGTGATCTAAAAGTCATGAGTTCGATCTCCCATTGCTCCTCTAAAATACAATTACCCGCAACCTAATGTTACTAAATTCTGTAGTGGGGTGTCGGTTATATGCGCAACCGGAACCGACGATAAATAAACTCAAAAAGTTATATAGATGCTTTTCTTAAGATTTTCCCCCTTTTTCTTTGCTTATTACTAGTAATATCTGCGTCGATTTAAGAAGTCCGAAAGATCTATTGTTAAAAAAAAAAACTTTGAAGAAATGAACATATTTCGACTTTCGATCATCATCACGTGACATGCCTAGTGGCAGTGATAACTGTACTGAAAGGGAAGTATTTTGTAGACATTTTCTGTCTGTTATGCCTTGAAATATTTTAGACTGATGATAAACTTTAAACTTCAATCTTTGCGGTTTTCTCTCCCTCAGCAAAAAAAAAAAAAGTATGAAAGAGACAGTTTGGGTTAATTTTTCTCCTTTTTTATACCAATTAAATTGTATTCTTATTTTGTACTATCAATCACTATTTACGAATTTTTTTTAATTTTGTTTAATATTTCATTTGTTCAGCGTTTTCAATGATGCAGAACTAGACATAGCTATATAGAATATCCTTCATTGAGCTAAAATATTAACCAGAAACAGACACGTGATGTACCAGGCCAGGGTAAAATCGCTTTAAGGCTTAAATTGATCGAGCACTGAACAAAGGTCAAGGTCACTCTTTCAGACGAAATACCAAAAAGGCAGGTCAAAGTAGCAATTTTTAGATGAACGATAGAATTTCAGAGCGATGCATTTTCAGCTCACAATGAGATAATTATGATTATTACAAAGGTTTTCAATATGATAACTTGAATTCAGTCTATGAATAATAGAGAGGCTTAAAAGATCCATGGACGTGTATATGTCTGAAAATGCCATAATTTGATATAAAAAAGTTTTTTTTTTGGAACTGCTATGATTGAAAGCACTGGAACTGTTACAATTTAAGGAACAATGCCACACTACTGATCGCTTTCGGAGACATCTTGTATTCTTCTGCCGTACATGCTTATGTTTCCCTTTTTTTAGTGTAAGGTAACTGATGACTTACAGAAAACTCCCAAAGCATGTAAGCTATTGCAACAGTTGTAGTAGAACTTTCTTTGGCAAGTTTGAATGAATACTGGTTTCCTAAAATTGCAAAATAAGGAATAAAATGATGAATAAAAAACGACGAATGGAAGATGGAAGGAAGGAATGGAAAGAAGGAATGAAGAAAAAAGGAAGTAAAAGGAAGGAAGGAAATATTGACCAATCAACCGATCGATCGACCGAATGAATGGAAGTTTAAATGTTTAAAGTGTTTTGATTCAAACAACAGTCTATCGGGTTGTGGAAGCTTATAGGTAAGGGTAGCCTTGTTAGGGTACAAAGTGACCTGTCGTATATAGAAAGTTTTCTATTTAGGGTACAAAAGAAATGACATGTCGTATATAGAAAGTTTTCTTGTTAGGTTACAAAGTAAGTGACCTGTCGTATACAGAAAGTTTTCTTTTGACTATTCAAAAATACATTTCATGACAGTGTTTTTTTTATGTAGTTTTCAAACAAATAAAAATTGCTAAAAATAAACCATAGGTCTTAATATTATATAAATGTTTATATATTTTATTTATGCCTGTTAAAGTTTATTGTTAATTTAAAGGGATAAAAACGAACATAAAAGAATAAAGACTGCGGATTAATTGTTTAAAGCTCCTTACAGTAGAAATATTGACAAAATAGTTCTAATTCTTTTGTCGGGGTTGTAATATTTAAATGGTTGCTTAGCGGTATAACAAAATGTTGACCAAACAACTTTACGGACTCCTTATAAAGGAGTGCCAAACTCGAGTCCTCACACAGAGGCATTCGTTACCATACCAGGGAGAACGGTGAGTACAGAATTTATAATTATGTTCATAGTAGAGAATAAAAGATAAATTTGTATAAGACATATATACTTTTATTAAGTCCATTTATCAAGACTCAACTTTTTGAATCTTACATAGGTTCATATTTCGTTTAATTTTTTATTTAACGACTTTGTTAACGTTCGTGCCGTAAACGAGCTATTGAAGAGTGTCGGAATTAGAATTAGTTAGAAACAAAATTACTTTTGCTGTTTTCTTTTCATTTATGTTGAGAAGAGGCTAAGACGATGCATCCACTTAGGAAATGCTACCAGTCAACTGTCAAATTCATCAATTAATACGGAAATTAAAACATACTTTAAAAAAGAACAAAACTGCTTTAACAAAACTATAAAACTACGGAAAAAGTTCGTTGTAAAAAGTAAATATAATTACATATTTTCAAGTTTTATTACAAGTATGTTTTATACAGAAGCACATATTTGTTCTTCATCATCAGAAACAAAGTAAGTCACGTGATAAAAATAAGTCTGTATATTCTATGTATTAAATAAAAACAAGAAAATTCTTAGTGAAAAAAAAAACAACAACAAAAAAGAAAAAAACAAAAACAAAACAAAACAAAACAAAAAACAAACAAACAAACATGAATTAACATGAAAATAAATTGTTGTTTTCTTTTGTTGAAAAGTCAGAATTTATAGGTTTATTATTCTGAGGGATTTTTTTCGTGAATTACATCAAAGTGAGTTAGCTCAACAAGGAGACGTAAAAACTCATCATACTTTTTCCTCTACATAAAACATAACGTGAATATTGTTTCACTAAACTTCAATCTTATAAACCGTAACATTGAATTCATTCTTGGCAAAAATAATACACGAGTGTTTCTTTCTTTCGCAAAAAAAATCTTCAATGATTTTTAGTGGAAAACAATAAGATTGAGTCTTTTTATATTAAAGTCAGTTTTTTCCTTATGCATACCATCGGTCTTTCTGGGTAAAATATCACTTCGATTTTCCTGGCTTAAAATTAATAAATATAAAAAACAATACCATCAGCTCATCGACAAATTATAGACATGCATGTCAAGAGTGTGTGACAGTTGTTCTTTCGTTTCAGATGAAAGTATTGTTCCTCTTCGCCGTTTGTGTTTTTGGTGTTGCCAGTGCCAAGCCCAATGCTCGCCTGGACAAAAAGGTATGTTTAATTTGTTTTGAAAACAGTTTCAAAATTAAGTGCACCAACTTTGGACAGTCATTTATATGTTAACTCTGTATAAGTAGTTATGTTCACAACTAGGAGATATTTGCAATTTTCGCGAATGATCCTTTTTCGCGAAAAACATATGCCCTTATTAAACTGCTCAGGGAGTTCAAGAGCATTTAAATTACAAGAAATCAGTGTTGGATACTCATTAATTCGCGAACCCTTCCGGACGCGAAATATCAAAATTTTCAGCCTGTGATTGTTAAAAATGATTCACGAACTTTAGACAAGCGGAAATATCCATTGCACAGTCAGTGATGATCACCAGAACGCTTCAGAGAGGAACGAATATTTTATGTCTGAAATAAGTTGTGTCTCTCTGTTTTTTAAGCAAAAAGATTGTACGTGGGCTCTGTGCCACTTATATGAATAGTCAGATCAAAACTGGCTACTTGTGCAAATCTCTCAAAATCTCGCGACAAATAGATACGATCTCTTAAAATCTCGTTTGCGGTACATTTCAAACATCTCCAAAAGTTTTTTTAGGCTGATGAAAATTGATAACATCAAACAACAAAGCATGAATTTTTTTTCTATAAAATGATTCATTACTTGTCAAAATCGGATAAGAATTAAAAACAAGTTTTATGCAAAGAATGTAAGTCCAAGTGTGATAAAGAATGTATGACACTTAAAAGTTTATTTGCATCCTGTCTGACATAAAATCGTATTTTCTGCAAAGTCTTAAGAAAGTTTATAAAAAGACTTGAAAAAAATGGTCAGTTTTTGATTTCTTAATGATTTCAAGTCAGGATATATACTGCTAAATCATTTAAAAAAGGTTTACTTGCCGCATTAGAAAACAGTGTATCCCACTACATATATCTAAAAAGGAGTTTCTTATCTGTGGCATTATAAGTCTTTGGTCAGATTCGTACTCTTCGGTTTTAGCGGAAAAAAATTCTGTTGGGCTTATCAGCTTTTTGACATACTCGGACTGTCTTGGAATATAAAAGTCACGTAAATGAAAGCTATCACAAGTTGACCCATTCCGAACGTGCTTCGATGTACATCAAGGTAGGAGGGTTGACAAAAATGTTGTACGTAGATTGCGTCAGACGATTTCTAAAAAGAATTAGTAAAAGGGGAGTTGTGAAAATTCAAAACCAATTGCGTAGATCTATTTCAATATGCAAGAAATCCACAAAAAGGAACCTATCCTATGAATATTTGTGGACACATGGCTGGTGTATGTATATAAAGCATTTTATTGAAAGATAACAAACGAACTATATTTTTGTTTTGGATTTTCCACAGGAATTAGAGCTTCTTGAGGCATGCGCAGAATACGAAAAACGAGGAGCAGTAGAGGGGTATCTCAAAGAGCTTTGTGACGAACTAAATAACGAGGTATTACTCCGCGGCTTACAGCTTACATACTAACACTTTACACCTATTTTATAATATTCCGCGACTGCAATTGCAAAATTAATCAAGCACAAAGTAGTTCCATGTTAGGAAGATTCTTCTTCCACCAATGTGTTCTGAAATATTTGACTTTGTTTAACTATATAATGAAATTAACATATAATGTATAAAACAGGAAAAACAAGTTAATCAACGTGTTTTGATATTTAAAGGTTTAATTTATTATGCGTAAAAGATTCTACCTATTTCACTTGCTGGAAATGTCTTGTATTTTAGTACGAGAGCGGTGTCACCAGTGGTTACAAGAGGGGTGTCACCAGTGGTTACAAGAGAGATGTCACCGGTGGTTACAAGAGGGGTGTCACCGGTGGTTACAAGAGGGGTGTCAACGGTGGTAAAAAACGAGATCTCGCTGGTGACAAGAGGAGTTATACAGTCACAGACTTCCCATTCTATACAGGCGCAACCGAAGTTCCAGACTGGTTTTGGGAGTGGTTTTGGCAAGAGCTGCTTGGGGTGAGTTCATTCAACTAATGGTTCATGCATCGGTGTCGAGTACAGTCACTTGAAACATGGCCACGGCCAATAACACGTGAAATAAACATTACAACAAAACGCTGAGTCATACTGTATGACAATGAACCAATAAGAAACCTGCTTTTGTGTCAACAAATAAGCCTATTTTAAGAGATGATTGAAATTTTACAATTTGGTTTGTTCACGTGTTTTATAAAGCTCTCGTAGAAAGTTTTCAAACTTTCGCATGCGTGCAAGAGTTCTTGTTCAACACGAAAATATTTAACAATTGAATGACTTACAGAATTAGAAACAATGCCGGTAGGTAAAAAAAGTGTATACATTGCCACAGTGCATTCAAGTATACCTTAATTATTAATATTTGTTCCACGTGAATAATATATATATTTCAGAGTAACGTCTGTCATACCTGTGGTGGTCAGTCTGGTTTTCATTTTTATCTTCATGCCTGTTATTTCTGTCTGTCTGTCTGTTAATTCAAATTGCATGATTCTATCATGGTTTGCTGTCTTGACGTACAGATTGGATGATTGTAAGAAGCACCATTAGCTTTCGAAGAAATCACCTATGTTATGAATACCTACTGAAATATTATGCTACAGTCTAGAAAAGTTTTGTAATTTCAAAATATACTTAAATCATTTGAAACAGGAAAACATCGATAAAGATTGAATGCGGAGAAAACATTCGTACAGTGCAGATCCGAGTTGAACACATTTTAGATGATCCAGAAATTAGAGATCTAAGGTTTAATTCCACTACAGTCAAACCTGAGTTAGTGGTCACCTGCATTAAACAATATTCTGGCTTAAGCAGCCAAGCAAAAAATTCCCAAATGTAAATTTTGTTCTGATGTACACCTGTATTAAGCAGCCACCTGTTGTAAGCAGCCAGTTTTTTGTGCTTACCTTGCCTGGCAGCTTAATACAGGTTTCTGTGTACTTCTAGTTTTTTCTGTAAACAATTATATTCCTGTTTTTCAGATGAGTGGCGAGACTGTCGACAAGAAGACACTGATGGAGGCCGTTAAGAAAAGGATGTTGAAGAAATAATCTAATCTCTACACAGCGGTTAATTCCCTTACAATACTCTTTAAGGGGAGATCACTGCAGTAGTATTTGCAAAATAACCTCCATGGACAACGACCACGAATCAACGTTTAAAAGGACATTGAGAAAACATAATATATAAATATGAATTTTAAAAAAATAAAGCAAGGCATATCATATCGGAGTCACTTTATTCAAATCTATCTTGAAATGAAGATTTAAATAGAGTATGTTATTGTTTTGTTCAAGAAATAGTTTGATACAAGCAAATGGCACGTTGGTAAGATGATCAATAAGTGTTCAAACACGATGGAGTTTTAAATGTCTTATTTTTCATTTAAAATATTATTGAGGAAAGAAGGAAGTTTCATTCACAAAATGCAGACAGAAATAATGACAAGAGAACAGCATTCTGGTACAGGGAATAAGAAAAGTCTCACGACTTTAATTATTTTAGCGCTATTCATCCATTTATCAAATCTTGTATACTTGGTTGATCCGATGGTCGTGGTTCCCGTCTCAGATACCTTCGATGGCGTTTAGCCATGATTTAAACCATCCCTATTGCGACAAGAGAACTGGCAAGAACCTGCTGAAAGCAGGTAACAAGAGTAAGTGTAACAAGAGCAATGTCGACATGGCCATTCCCCACCAAAGGTGTTTACTTAGTTAGCATTCTTGTGCATGGTACTGTTCCTCAGTGAGATCCATCAAGCTATGAAGTTTCAAGTTGATATCTCAAACAGTTTCTGAGTTATTGTCCGAACAAAAATTAAGCATGAAAGACAAACAAAGGGCAATAACTAAAACATTATTAAGGGTAGCGTTATTATTCCTAAATTAGATTATCCACCCATAACGTTTTAAGTTGATATCTAAAACACTTTTCCAGTTATGCTCTGGCGAAAAATTAAGCATGAAAAATAACAAAGGGCAATAACTCAAAAAGAATGGTTAGAGTTATTATTCTTATGCACTGCATTCCTCCTTATTAAGATCTACCCACCTATGAAATTTCAGGTTGACATCACAAATACTTTTTTAATTATGCTCCGGACAAAAATTATGCATGAAAAATAACAAAGGGCAATAACTAAAAATTGTGAAGGCTATAGCTATCATTCTTAAGCACTGTATTTTCCTCAATGAGATGTATTCATCTATGAAGTTTCAAGTTGATATCTTAAATACTTTTTGAGTTATGCTCCGGACAAAAATGTGACGGAAGGACGGAATTTTTACCATATCCCCCACCGCCTTTTTGGCGGGGGATAATTACAGTTAGTAGGTAGACCCTCTCCCTAAGATATGTAGAATAACTATGCTTGAACCAAGTACGTGTTACATAGTATCGTTACTATATTTTAGCCATATCAATAACAGCGGTTTCTGAAATTTATTTTACAGAAGTTCTGTTCATTTGACTTCAATTTTTCTAAAAAAAACCACATGAAACAAAACGGAAGTTACAATGGTCAAGTTACAGAGGTCAAGTAACAGAGGTCAAGGTTTAGTTCTAGGGAAACGCACATAAATGTCTCGACCCCAGCTGATATAAAAATAAAAATAAATATGAAAAACACTGAATTAAATGTATTAGTGCTTGGTGAATTTCTGAACAAGGGATCCATAAATCAAGCTTCATGAGTGCTTTAATTCCCCCCTTCCCCCACCACACACACACACACACACACACACACACACATACAAAAGCACTGTCTAATGTCCGTGGGAAATATTTTGCCTTTTTAAACAAATGTGACATGAAAGCAATTTATAAATCTTTAAAGAAAAGCTGGAATTGTGATGTAATATTATAAGTTATCTAGTAACATTTACATTTTATAATTTCCCCTTTTAATGTCATACTGGCATTTCTTATGTTTCTCATCAGCCATGATTTTAATCTTATATTATGTATAAACACATTCGAATTATGATCCATGCCCTACCAAACATTAGAAGAGATAACTCCAAAACTGTTTAATGAAGGCTTTTTATCCGAGTCCACCATAAAAAGTACGTGTATTCTGAAAACATCGATTCAACGTCTTTGGCTCCAGTTTTAATAATGGGGGCCTGATAAATTGTTATTTATTGTCAATTACTGCTCTGTATGAGGGATATGGAATATTTCTTTAAGCGATTTTCCGTCTGTTTACCAGAACCACTGGTACACCCTTCGATAAAGATTAAATAAAAGATTATTCGTGTAGGATAACTATGAATTCGCAGTGTTATTATAGTCCTTAGGAACTGGGACTTCTCATTTTCACGCACAGATTAAAAAGAAAAGGAAACTCTCTTGTCTCCATGCTAGAGTCACTCTTCAGATATTCAGATAACATCGTACTGAAGCAAAGATAAGCATGTTTACATTCAAAATTATTACTCCTAAAATCTCGCGATTTTGTTCCTGCATTGTGACTTGGATTTTGTTTTTATCTTTATTATTAAAACTTTCCTAACTTTGTGAACTAATGTGAAAGTACAAAAAAGAGGTCTCTACCAAGAAAGATATGAAATAATATTTAAGTCAACAACTTGTGATCGTGAATGTTTTTCTCTCTTTCTCTAGTTGAGTTTATTTATCGTCCGAACCGGTTGCCCATATGACCGACACCCCCTAAACAGTTTATCTATTTTAGGGAGAGTGTCCAGAGACGCCCCTGGTTTTACAAGCAAAGTGTATAGCATTGATACATGGGTTGAATGTCTCATCCGATAGACAATTAGTTGTGTTAGTGGAGGGGTAGAGGATCGAGCTGGCAACCTCTGGATCACCAGTCCATACTTCTCTGAGTTAACATAAGCTTTAACAGTGACATGGTTTACAATTTATTTTATACATCAACCTGGAAAATTTTCGTTTCTGTTAAATGTAAAACTTGACTCACATAAGAAAAATTGTAAATCTAAAATCTGAAAATTAAAAACAATTTTTTAAAAGATCTTTGAATATTCTGAAACTTTAGCCATAGCAAAGGTTCTTTACACATAACTAAAATCGCATGTGAATGTATGTTTGAGGTATTGTAACATTTCAGACATCCGAAAGGAGACATAAATTGGACATGAGCAAGATGTTCATAGAGTTATTAAAGTATTTTTTCTCTATATTCTAGCGAAAAGGGCTGGCTATCTTCTTTTGCATTTTTCATTATATTATTTTCTGATTTTTTACTCAATGTGTCAGTTACTCAAGAGAATAATTCTGTTTTCTTTGTGTTCAATTTTTTTTTTTAACCGCAGTAACTGACAATAAGTTTACTTGGCATTGTTTTATTAATCTGGAACCTGGAACTAAAGACCTGAAATAAATGTATTTTCATATTTTCATGTCTAGATAGTGGTTCATTATAAATGGTCATCTAAATGCATAAAATGCGCGTGAAATAGTGTCTAGTGTTTGTTGCCGAATTACTCGATAACACTTTGCCATATTCCTTTCAAATTTCAAACAGGAATTCTTAAAATAAATGAAATGGAGTTTTTGCATAATTCTGTTGAGAAACATTTATGCTTTTCAAAATGTATCGAACATTTTGAAAATACAGAAATCGACAAGTAAGCGAACACACACCCTTTTACGGAAAACAAGATGTACATATTTTCTGTATTTTAATGGGAAATCAATCCAAACGTCTTTTTGTTAAGAAATCCCGTTTCATAACAAGGATTCATGTGATATTTATTCCAGAGTTATAACAGTAACTGCTTGTAGAAAGCCATTTATTATGAACCACTGCCTAAACGAGAAAACATGATGAAACATTAATTTCATGTCTTCAGTTCCAGACTAATAAAAGAATGCCCAATAAACTCTCATTACATATTGTCAGTTAACTGCGGCAGAGTTTTGGATCTTCGGTAAATTTGTAGACATATTTCTTTACAGAGTACAGAGCTAACAACAACGGAAGGATAAATAAAATCCCTTCTTTTCAAAGTGAAAGTCAGTTTCACTGTTTTTTTAGTACGAACAGGACCTACATTTTCAGTCAATGACGTCGTCAAAACTCCGAGCACAGATACTTCCATCTAAAATGCACGCATGGGTTATTCCCCGTAAGACCTTAGTTATTATCGCCGTTCCTGGACGGCGATATATACAATTAACAAGATTTGAACAGTTTTGCCTGTACACCGCCTGCCTTTAGCCAATCAAAGCAAAGCATTTCATATCACATGATAACAAAATGGACGTCAAAATTCTTCTGCAAGGGATGCGAAATGGACTCGCCCAACAGCCATGTTTGTCGGGTTACTTATTCTTACAACTGAAAAATACCATCATGAATGTACGATCTCAGTACCAGTCTTCAGGCTCGTGTAGGATAAACACAGGATAATCGCAATATTTTATGCTACATGTCATTTTTAACTAGAGAATGTAGTCTAAATAAGAGTATGGTTTGTTTGTTTTTTCCAAAACTTGCACTTAAAGAAAAAAAATAAATGCTTGCTTCCGGGCGGTTCTAATCAGGATACAAACCCCCCGCAGGGGTTATTTCCCCTGATTAGTACAGTAAAAATAGCAAAGCGTGACTTAACCGGTGCGAGGAGTTTGATCAGGATTTTCCGTGTTTTATATATACTTCATTAGGGTTAGGGCGATATCGTTTTTTTATTTAAAATTTATTCTGTTTAAATTGTACATATAACATTCTTATGGTATTGAAGAGCTGTATCTAGCTTTTGTTAAGTATACATTTTTTAGTAATAAATAAAGTTAAAAAACTACGCAAATAGTCAATTAATTATGCGTAGACTGGTTTACAACAAAGCAATATTTACAAGGTTTTAATGCAAATTTTAACATGATGTATAAAGATATTGGGATGTTTTTCATTAAGAAGCTAAATCGTCCGCTTTCAAAAATAGTCCAACTACAATAAACATTACAATGTATATTTCATCTACTTTGTAATTTCTGTGTGAAAATTATCAAATATAACTTCGCTTTTCAGTACAAAGCATGTTGTAAGATTATCAAATTAATGAATGAAGAACATGAAATACATTCATCTATGGATAAGACGAAATGCATGGCTGAACGGCGATTTCAAGCATTTTTGGAAATGCTAATACTTGTAACTGCTACAACGCATGTCGCGTGATGATGGTTGCATAAACGGTTTATTTCATTAAATCCAGAATAGATTTCCCTGAGAAACCGCCACATTTTTTTGGAATTCCGTGACGTCAAGTAATGGCTTCCGCGACAAACTGTTTTTGATCAAAAATGCATGAAAACCATCGTTTTTCTTCTACTGTGTAGCGTACTAAAAAATTAAGCCATTTGTTGGACAATGTAGCTGCATATCTTGTTCCACCCTACCTATCTTGATCCACTAGAAGTCTGCGTGAAACTGATATAAGAATTAAAACTAGACATAAGTTTGATAATTCAAGTTAACTATATCTTGTTCCGCTCTACATATCTTGATCAACTAAAAGTCTTCGTGAAAATGATAGAAGAATTAAAACTTCACAAAAGCTGCAGTGTTCGAGGAAGCAGTCATCGAGCGTGATGAATCTAAGTTGTAAGAACTTGTATCGCAATCGATGTAAAATAAATGAGTCTAAACAAACAAAACAAAAGCTGGATAATGTAACTGTATCTTGTTTCGTTAAAACATAACTTGATTTACTTGAAGTCTGTCTGTCTGTCTGTCTGTCTGTCTCCCAGTTATGTCAAACCCCTCACGGGGACGTAGGCATGTTAAAGTCTCAGTAAAAGACAAAATTTACCATTTCATTTTGCCTGACGGACTTAAAGAATGTGAACTATTTTGAGTATATGCATACATAGTCAAAGCCAATACTTCAAAGCGTACTAAAATAGCAACTCTTGTAAACATATATATACGTTTTGTTTCCATTCATCATTTTCATCAAGATTTATTACTGGGCGAACATAACGTGGCAGATCTATTTCAGAAGAGTGATTTTAAGTAACCTGTGAAAGAATAATTACAGCTGACGTAAATCTTTCGCTTCGTTTTACTGTTCTGAAAAAACAAAACCACAAAAACTGTAGTCTGTACTTTTGTTCAGTTAGCATGTCTTATCAACCATCTATAGATATCATTAATTTGTATACAAAAATATCAAATCAATCAAACAAGATCTCCTTCATTTCTGATGAAGAATACATGTAGTTGTCGTGCAAAAACCTTAACATAAAAATAACTGGAGTCTGTTGATATATTTAATTAAAAATTATCTTACTGTTTTCGTCCTTCAATTTTCTTTTTAAGACAAAATTCTGCAAGGAGCTGTTGGACTAGAAAAACAACAAAGAAGCGACAGGAGGGCAAAATCCAGAAATAGACTGGTCTTAGCTTCTCCATCACACAAAAGTTGGTTGAAAATAGGTAAAAAATGAGAGACACGATCTCACGAACATGGAACACAAGGCCTTGAGCTTTTAGATTTGCATGTGAGCATTCTTAATGACACACATGCAGAATCTATATTAGTTGCATCGTCAGTGATAAAAAATTTATTTCCCTGTCAAAACATAGTTAAACAGCAATGAACCAAAGAAAAGCAGAAATAATAACTCACTTAGAAATCGGAGTGTCTTGCAAAAATAATCCGTTGTTCTATAAAGTTTATCTGGCCTATATTCTTCGCTTTCCCTTGGGCAATTAAACGATAATCAAATATCATATATGATGTATAAAATGATGATGATTTATCATAAAAATGATGAAGTATAATCAGAATGAAACATGACCAGCGTTTCTATTTGCCAAAACCTCATAAATCACCAAAGCCATACAAAAATTGTCTAGAACCGTTTGTCTTACCAAAACTACAATCATAAAGAAAGTGGTCAAATTTGACCTTATTGTTTGTTTTTTACATTCTCTGGAAAAATATACTTTTTTTTACATAAAATTGATTTTATTTGAAATGTTAAAAGGACGAGGAAAGTCTTGTTCCAGGGAATAAAAACAAATATTATTGACGACCGAGTGGGAAAATTTCAGAGGAGGAGTTACGCTTTGTAGTGAAAGTTTTACATATGTCGTTCATTTATGTCTAGTAAACCTGCTGTCGAAAATAAAAACTGAAATCCATCCAGATGACACAAAGCCAATGCTCAATGGTATATCACACCATGTTATTACATTGCTAGGCGCAGTCACGATCTACTTATCAGTTTTATATCAACTAAATGCAAATTAGCTATGGTCACGTTCATTGTCTGTTATATATGCTTTGATGCTCATATCACAAATGTTAATCCTGTCATTTTAGTATAATTTATTTCGCAAATGAAAATGGATTATCACTGTACCACGGAAAACAATATTATTTTCAGCGCCTAGGCATAAATCTCAAAGAAAAATACATTTCCAATGATTATTTTATCTGATTTGTTTTCTATGTGGCTGTCTTGTTTTATTTATACAACTTTGTACGTGTAAAGTGTGATAAAAGTTTTAAATCTCGTTAATAATGTGATGGTAAACAGCCAACTGCACTAGCAAAAGCCTGATACAGCATTGCTTTAGACAATTGTTTTTAACTCCGAGTATTTAAAGAACTGAAATGCCAACCGCCTACTGACATTTTCTCTGCTAATTAGTACTGGATCAAAATGCACGACACCACTAAATACACGTAACTGGTAAACAAATGTAGAAATACGCCAATAGTATCATTAGATGGTTTCTTATTGATGAAGCATCAGTGATTTCAGCGATAAACATTAGTAGAAAAGGCGATTGTTCTTTTATTAGAAACAAAATACGGCTGTGATTTTCCGTTTGTTTACTTGACTTTATTTAGCACTGAGACATTCAACCTAACTTTAGGATTCTAATCCTGAATTCATGCACAAGAAGTTAAGCAATTTGTCAAAATGTTGAGAAACATGTCAAATTGTTTTCTTCTGCATTGTGCATTAAACGTCTGGTGATTTGAAATCTTAGAGTTCTTTCTGTAATAACTGTCATGTAGAACAGAACATAGTGTGGCTACGTGATGTTTTGACAATAAATCAGGCTGGTCATAACGTTTTCAAAGAAATCAAGAGTAAACAAAAATTTGGAAAACATAAGGATTGGTCATACAGTCACAGAATCAATCTCTCTGTGGCGAATCTTTTCTGTAGGAAAGCTCGATACGCCTCCGGACGAACATAATTCAATATTGTCATCTGTCTGAAACTATCCGCCTTTTGGTCGGTCATTTAATAATAAACCTTTCTTTGTACAAACTTGGACAACTTTACCATTGTGTTAATGCTGAGTATTTTGAATCTAAAACAGGCTTAAAAGAAATCTATATAGAATATGGAGGATTTTTCTGTCTGGTTTTGAAATTTTGAAACTATTTTAACAACCTCGTGAGATACTCACTAAAGAATGTGATTATATATATGTTTTTAGTTCAATTTTTTAAAAATCATTTTATGTAACAATACTTAAGAAAAGTTGAGAACCCTAAAGAAAATGTTATAAGTATCGATAAATCAGTGTAACATATTCTTTTAAATATAAAAATACATGTACAGATATCGGCGTACGTGCCTGTAAACAAATATGGCACTTGGACAAGCGCTTAAAATCACGTTTTTCCTATTGCCTCCGTTATTCGGATATAATATAAACATGGGACAACTGAAAGCGGAAAAGACTAATCAAGTTTGAGTGACGTCTTTAGTTTATTATTATCAAATGTCTGCATGGGACAGTCTCTCATTTTACAACTTTCCTGAGGTTCTTAACAAAAAGCATCAATTCAAATCTTCTTTTTATACGACTGGCAGTTCAAATAGACTAACAACTAATTTTGCGGTCTGTTCAGACGTTTGATGAGATGTCTTATATAAATTATTTGCATTCCCAATTAAATTTAAAAAGTGAAAGTATAGGAGCGCACACATTTTCACAAAACTTCATTCGACTTTCTCTAAAATAATGTCTGACAAAACGTCTTAAATGTAAAGTTATAATATGGCTGTCAGATGATATACTAACAGCTTAGCGACAAGGAATGAGGCACTAAGCGAAACAATTATATTAACCATGCGTAAAATTCTAGTTATTTTTTATAACGAATTACTGAACGATTTTCTGGGATCATATATGTCAGATAATATTGGAACAGCCCTTGTATACCAATAAATATTATTGCTATGATGTTAAACTGGAGCTTTTTTCTGTTGTCACTTAACAGGTAAATAAATGAGAGATGTATTAGCCCGAGATACCAGTGCGGGTATTTCACAAGCAGTCTGACATATTGGGTCTGACGTATTCAGTATATATGGGATTAGATAAATCAGTGAAAAAAACAAACACATTTTTATGATTGTTTCTTTATTTCAAGTCTTTTCAGCAATTTGTGAGTGATGTAGAAGGCAAGTTTACACTACCGGTGAAGGATCCAGCTCTCCAAATAAGGAGTCACTTAGATTTGGTTCGGTACCAAAACCCAAGCAAACAAGGGAACCCACCCAGTTAAGGACTGATTTTCAGAGCTACTATATTTGTTAGTCTAATAAGAAATCGATCAAATGTCAAATGAACGGAGTCAAATTCTGCTGCTGTAGATTTGGCATGAATAATACAGGAGTTTTTAGATGGTAATGAAAAATCACACGACCTAAAATGAGCTTGCTCAAAGCCATCTTTCCTCTTTTTACAAATTTGTTGCTCTACCATTTTAGTGACTTATTCGCCGATTGTTTCAAGCATGTTCTCAAATGCATTGTTTCCTGCAAGATTTTGCCGGCAAAAGATTGAAGGCACAACCTTTTATCTTTTCCTAACAAAGACATTTGATAACAACACTCTCTGGAATCGTTTCACCAAAATATCTTAAAACAATCCTGGCTGCTTTTAAATTTTAGCAACTCTGCAATTAGTTTTTGCCATATTTTGGGTTGTAGGATTGAAATGGTGTACATAAACAATAATTCTTTTGTTAACACATTTTGCATCTATGTGACAGAAATAGAAAACAAGGATTGCGATTTTCCTATCTAGATATAGATTATATCTCGGAAGGCAGAAGCACTGACTTCTCCTCTGATATTTTCATATTTCACACCATCTGTTGTAAAATAGAGATTTTTGTAACATAAAACTAAAAATGACCTTTCCATGAAAAAAAGGTAAAGAATTTGAATAAATCAAGGAGGTATCAAATTAACCTTTTTGATATATGTAACACTACCAGATATTTATGTTATTTATGCCTGGGTGATTTACGATGATAAACCGAATATTAATGCTGGTCATGTTTCATTCTTATTTTGCTCTACCGTTTTATGGGGATTTATCCCTTTTCTCTCTATATCTAATGTAAAATGATATTCGGTCAATTTCTCAAGGGAAAAATAGGGAATATATATCCATTTCAATTATTTCAAACTCAAACTGAAGCACTTTTAATTATATAACTATATAAATGTTTTCAATTATAGCTAAGTTTCTAAATGTTTTGAAGCAAGAAGGTTGGAATATCTCCTCCTGAGAAAGTTTTTTCCCCAAATCTAATTCAATGTGTGTAAAATTTTAAATAAACAAAAGAAAACATGATATCCCACCACAAAGACATGTTTCTTCTGCGCATAAGCGGATTTTAAATAAACCGTACATTAACGTTGGAAAGAACATTGCCAGAAACAATTTTCGCCTGCAAAGAAACCATTTCCCTTAAAACATATTTCTGTAACAAAAGTACCACGTATATATATTGTCAAAACTGGTTTATACAGTTAGATCAATAACTAGGTAACAACAAAAATACCATCTTCGAAGAAATTCATTTAAACTGAATCCCTAGCTACAGAAAATTAGACCGTTTAAATGCATTTGTTGTTGCAATGGTCATTTTCATTTATCCCCAGTTTAAACGTTTCTGTATCATGTTGTCATGTTGTATGGGAACAAAAATGGCTCTGATCATATTTGAAGTTTCTTTTATAACAATGCTTTGGTTTTCAGAAATGTCTTAATTCAAATTAAAATTGATATATTACAAAGAACGTATTGTCTTTTATATTAGGTTTAGTTTTCTGGACTGAATAAACAAATATGCCTTTTATAAAGAATTCTTTTATCAATAAGTCCTTTACCCTGACAGATGTATGAATACTTTCTAATCTTTCAAAATCTATCTGATACAAATATGTTGAACTATTTTTTTTTAAAAATGTTTAGAAATGCAAGACATTGCATTGTACTTTTGATGAAGTGTGTTTTTAAAAGGGAATGTGGAATTTATTTGTATCAAGCGTTCTTCACAGCTTAAACTATTTCTGATAGTGAAGCGTGTATGATCAATTAATAGGGAAAATGGTTGATCGTGACTTGAAGAACTTCTCTGATCTTCTTCGCATTATGTTTCATTACTGTAAAATCGTTTGTCAGAAATAAAGTTTTCGTCCTCAAAATATTCACACCACGTCTGTAACACCACACTCCGGAACATTACATTTCAATAAAACTTGAATTTGTTTGCAATAAAATAGAGGATATTTGTTTGTTTTTGTGGAAGATGAGAATTTATTTCATCGAGTGAACACCATATGTGATATTTTCACGAGTGGCGCAGCCACGAGTGAAAATATAAACATATGGTGTTCACGAGATGAAATAAATTCCCATTTTCCACTAAAAAACAAACAAATTTTCTTTTTATTTTATGCCAACACGTCAAAAATGGGTATTTTATGACATTTTTACTCAGGGCCTTCAATAAATTCCCCATGGCGAGCCCCAAATCAGTTAATGCGTACTTTGGTCAAACCGTTACTCCGCACAAAAAAAGTGCAGACAATCTCCAATACATATGATAACTTTACTTCTGCTGAAATAAACTGAATACACTTTCATCAAATAACATTTATTTTTCTCTACACAGTTTATCAATATTATTGAATTTTAGCCATACATACTTTAATTATAAAAGCAGATTAATACCGAGTAATATTCAATCAATTGAATTGAAAGTCGGCCATATTGGATATTGTCCATGTGAGTTATATAAACAAATCAGACATTTTAAATAATTTATGGCGAATTTCATCATTGTTCACAACTAGTTAGGCTCAGGAATTCAATATTATAACTGGATTTAACAAGGTAAATAAATTTCACTCGCTGTCACTGTCTGAAATACAGCGGATTCTCTTGTATTTACGTGGTGGGGAAATTCCTGAAGTTTCATCAAGCCTTGATAAAAAAGTAGTTTCGGCACAAACAGTGGATTATCAAAATGGTAATTTCACTGATTCAAAACAGTGGATTATCACTTTTATCTCACTGATATTTCCCGTATATTTCTTTGGTAGGCATAAAATAAAAAACGTTACTTGTAAGCGATCTTCCGTTTGTTTGTTTTATTCATTTACATAACATTGAGCAAAACGATTACCGCAATGGCGTTAAATGAGTCCGAAGATGATTAAAATAGAAATGCAAATACAAGAAATGTAAGAGTTATCGTTTTTAAAGAGTCCACTTTTGCTTATTCGTTTTTAATGCATTTTGCTTATAAGTGTGTAGTTCATAGTAGATTTTGTTTTAATTTTACAAGCCTCTGTGCTGTTTAGGACATATGCAACGCAACATGATATGGTTTCATTTACCAGTGTTTATTCCATATTCTGACACTATCCGCAATTTGCCGACAATAAACAAAGAAGGAATTGAGCGTGATATATCAGGCAGTAAAGCACGCTGAATACAAGCGCGCGCCCGCTGACGTCACTGAGAACGCCACTGTTAAATAGTGCTTAAACTTAAAGCTCAAACTTAAAATCTATTTCCTAAGTTTTAATCATAAAAAAACGGTTTACTCTAGATAAAGATTGCTCGGAAAAAGTAAATGATCCTATGGGTAAAAGGATACATTATTCTAAATAAACAAGCCCCATTAAACGTTGACCCTGCAGACAAATTTTATATTGAATCACCGTTCCTTTTGAGGAATAACTCTTTTATTCCCTGTATATTACGTATATGGTAAGATTAAATGATAGAAGACTAATGAAACACTAATGAAATTGACGGGGACATCTTTAGTTCATTAGTTTCGGCCGTCTGCTTGTATTGAATGTAATTATTTTATCGTAATTTATTCCTTAAATCACAGGTCGTTGAATGAAGATCAAAAAGCTACATATCCGACGATGATTCTTACAATACCTTCAAAATATATTTATGATAGAATATTTTATGATGTGGATGAGTCTTTCAGACATGAACAGTTCTACAAAGAAATACTTATTTGACTTAAAATAAGATTAAGTTGATTAAATAACATAATTTGCTAGGTTTTAGCGAGAGAATAATCATTGAATTTCATTCAGGTGTTTTTAAGACATTTTAACCAAAACAGTAAGTTGAAACAAAAGAATCGTCGATAAAAAGACATTAAAAAGTAGACTTAACATAGACTTAACATACCTGCGACATAATGATCAAAGCTTTTCACATCTCTAAAGAGAATTTAACAGCGTAACCATGTTTCGTTCTTCAAGAAATAGTTGTAATTGTAGTAGCTTTGAAAAAAATGCAGGATTTTTTTACGAAAATCTGAAATTGAATTTATTTGAAAATGTATACGCTACAGCTGTTATTACATAAGTAATTATTTGAAGTATCCAAACTTAAAGCATTACAAAAGATATATGTATTTAGTGTTAATTTGATGAATCTGAAACGTTAAGTGTTCGTGTGATATAAACTGTTTATGAGAGAAACTACCCTTCGGAAAAAGAAAAACAAGATAATTTTGTATTTTAACACAGATACTGTTTCCGTAACCTTGTCATTACTTTCAGAATTCCAGGAACACAGAACGAAGCTAATCACGCCTTCAGTTCAAAATGGCGTAAATAATTGCAGAGTATTATTGCAAGAGGCGGAATACATCTTGTCTTAAAGAGGCAGAAGGAAAAGTAATCTTGAAATAGACATGTGTTTATAGAACTGAAAAAGAAATATGAACACAGATAAAAAAAACCTTCTCATTTTCAATTACAGCATTTCCATTTTCCATGTGGAAATCATATACAGTTAATGTAAATGTTATATGTATTTTCAGAGATGCTGAAGGGGCTAACTGAGTGTATCATTTCAACTTGTATTTTACAAGCCTACAAACAGTCAAAAAAAAGTTACATTGTCTTAACTTTGTCCCTTAAATGATTTCACTGTCCTGAGAATAAGATTGCTTGGAAATAGAGAATGACTTTTAATAATGTCGCCTAATTAAGCTAAAATCACTTTCGTATTATTTGAAGTGCACACGCCTCGATTTTCTCCCGTTAGATAAAACAAGACAAATCTACAGATATTAGACTATTATACAGACATAAATATAAACGACTCATAAAATATATCTAACAACAGTTTTAGACATTGTCCCTGTAAAACACATATAATGCTTAAGGAAAATTAAAAACAAAATTAAATTGACTGTAGTTCATTTCTTTCGAATTTTAATCTTAATTCTATCACTTTCAAAGTTATTCTGTCCGTAAATGATAAATTCCCATTTAGCTTAAGAAGTCTTCTGCATGTAACTCAAAAAGTACTTTTTTAATATTTGCTTTGAAATGTTTGTTCTATACAGCATTTTACTGGCTTGATTTGGAGACAAACATTGCCACAAAACAAGTTTGTAACACAATATTTCTTCTACTTCTTACGTCCAAGATTGTATTCATTAAGTCTATGTTAATAGGAGAATAGTTCCATAAGTTACGTTTTTTTTCTTAAACCTTAATTAGAAATAAGAAGATCTTGCCAGATGTGTCCCACTGAAATACTAGTACAGAATATATACAACAAAAACCATTGCACTAAGTAAATAATAAATAATTTAAGTGTAGAAAGTTTAAATGATTCGATTTTTTTATTCTTGTCCTCAATTCATTTATTATAAGCTCACCTGACCGAAGTCAGGTGCAGTTTAAAGGATGCTATTTTGTCCGTTGTCTGTCTGTCGTCCACAACAACATCTCCTCCTATTCCACTGGGTCAGTTGCAATAAAACTTTACAGAAATGATACTTGTATGGTCTTCTTTCAAAGTTATGTCAAATGGAATTCCATGCAGAACTCTTGTTGCTATGGCAACTGAAAGGAAAACCCTTAAAATTTTTCTTGTCTTAATCCACAAAGCATAGAGCTTAGATATTTGGTTGATAACATAATCCAGTTTTCCTCTACAAAAGTCATATATATATATATATATATATATATATATATATATATATATATATATATATATATATATATATCATTGCTCTGAGGTTAAATTTGGCCCACCACAGGGGTCACTTGATTTTACATAAACTTATTCAGGAAAACATTAAAAAACTGAATCCATAATGTCTAGAGTTAAAATGTTTGATGTGTGTGATTGTCTAGTAGACCTCTACCAAGTTTATACAAATCATGGCCACTGGATTAAAACTGGCCCCGCCCCAGGGGTCACTTAACCTTACATAGAGTTAAATAGGAAAACATTTTAAAAATCGTCTTGTCAGAAACCATCAGGCCTTGGGTTTAGATATTTTGTGTGTACCATTGTCTAGTGGACCTCTACCGAGTTTATACAAATCATGGCCACTGAATCAAAACTGGTCCCGCCAAAGTGATCACTTGATTTTACATAAAGTTAAATAAGAAAAAGTTTTAAAAATCTCAGAAAGTGAAAGGTCAATATCACGTTGGTTAATCCCCTCACCCCCTAAAAAAATATTGGATGAGGTAGACAGATACTTTACCTTCATCCACCTTTGTCCTTGACCTTCATGTGACCTTCTGACCCACTTCCTTGTTTTTTTTTTTTTAAGCTACATCAATGGAATTTCAACTATTTGTATAATTTGGCATGCAGACTTCAAGTTTGACCTTAACTGACCTTGACATACTGACTTAGTGACCTACTTTCTTGTTTTTGAAGATATGTCTGAAGTATTATACTATCTGTTTAAGTTTGCAAGTTTGCATACAGAGTTCCAATTTGACTTTGGTTTACCTCAAATTATTGACCTTCGTCTTGATTCAATAATATTTTATATTATATATCTAACGTGGTATTTGAACCTTCTGCCAGTTGACACATCCCTTAGGTACCACTGCCCCCACCCCCGCAACCCACCAATTGCTTGATAGTTTCTTATCAGGTGAGCGACCAGGAGCCATTCGGTCCTCTTGTAATTTTATATGAGCTTGTTTACAGACCAATAATTTGCCTTTGATTAGCTGAAATGAAAATCTATATACTTTATTTTTACATTAACATAATTCAAACTCCGATGGAAAGTTCGTATAGTATTTGAGCTATACCTTCTGTTTTGGTCTGTCTATATTTCATTTTGTTGTATTTCTTTGTTATCAAAATACATGTACAATCAATATAAATCATTTAATTCAATTTCCGTTCTCAAAAAAAATATATATACAATATAATCAGAATTGCTTGAAAAAAAATCTTTAATATGTCTGGGTAATTCTTACGTCATAATTCAGTGTAGTCATATATTGTTGATAAAGAAGGAATTGTAGGTGGTTTTACGAGAAGAACAGTTTCCGACTCTATCGAAATGGGGAACAGTTTTATCCGAGCTTTCGTTTCTTCAAATAGGAGAGGTTATTTCGGTAGGATGTTCTATTTTTGCCAATACAGCACTAGCAAACAACATAGGCAACAAAAATTTAAGTAAAAAATAAAAACTATGGTTGACATAGAAACAGACGAGTTACACTTTAAGACACATTATTCACAAGAGCCTTGACTTTAATACTCACGTACTGGCACAGTTAAGAGCAGAAATAGACGATTCTAGAACATACAGCGTGATCTCCTGTCACGTACAATCTTTTCATAAAAAATGACATTCAATGTATTTTAACCCACTCTTGAATTTAAGGTGTTGAAATGTTTACGTTCCTTTCTTGAATTACTGACTAAAATGTCAGGAGAAATGTTTAAATAGGTCGCTAAGTACATAGAATATGAACGTGAAGTACAAAAAGGTGAAGGCCATTGTAAAAAAAATCTTACTCTTAGAGTTTTTAAATTAGATAAAGGTTAAATTTATTAAAGCGTAATTTTATCTGACAGAAATGACAGCCTTTAATATAAATACTGTACCCTTGAATACATTTTAAATTAAAGGGTTCAGCGAGGGAAGCTGCGCTTCATTTGATTTTTTCCGCTTCTTCAGAACTGCGTATGCTATTCATAGCCGGATTGATAAATGTTGTCTCATTCCACCATTAGCAGTTGAAAATTGTCCTTTATCAAGGCAATTATGACAATGTGACTAAAAGGTATTTTTATTCTTTATCAAAATGCAAGCACAAAAGTTCCATAGAAGTAAATATTGATTCAACTGTCATCTAGTACTAGTATCAAATTTGCTGTGATTATTTTCTTAAAAATTAATTTAATCTGTTTTATCATATACCATTCACCGAGTTTCTTTTCCATAATAAAAGCTAGAACTGTTTAAAAATGAAGTTCATTTAGTGACCCAGTCATGATCCGTATATCTGTACAGTGGTCTTCAAATTGTTCTTGATCAAAAGAAAGCAGACATTTAAACCACCTGTAATCGTTCATAAAACAATTTTGAACAATATGCAAGAATATTTTGAAAAATCACATTCCTCTCAAATTGTATCAAAGGTAGTTTTGACGATCTGGAATCGAAATTTCATGAAAACTTGTTGTTTTGAAATGGTTTTAAATTCATAAGATTCTTAAGATTTCAGCACACCCTACCATCAGGCTAGCTAGTTTTTTTTCGGTCGTAAGCTGTCTGATTTCACGTTTACTTCCGGTTTACTGTAAAGTGAAAGTAGCCATTAGTAAACAAAACAAGAACTCCGCGAGTCGGACGTGTCTCATGACGACAACATACAATTTTTTAACTTTTTGTCTATGGAATGGGGAATTTATAGGCCCCGGACAAGAATTAAGTATGAAAAATTACAAAGGGTAATAACTCAAAAATATCCAAAAGAGAGTTATGATGCTTGGGCACTGCACCTCTCCACAGTGAGATCTATTCACCTATGAAGTTTCAAGTTAATATCTTCAGTACCTTTCAAGTTATACTCCGGAAAAGAATTAAGTATTGAGAATTACAAAGGGCAATAACTCAAGAATTTTCAGAAATACAGTTATGGTTCTTGGGCACTGCACCTTCCCACAATGTGATCTATTCACATATGAAGTTTCGATTCGATATCTTCAATATCTTTCGATTTATGTTCCGGACAATAATTAAGTATGAAAAATTACAAAGGGCATTTAGTCATAAAATATGCAAAAGAGAGTCATGGTTCTTTAACAGTGCACCTCTCCACAATGAGATCTATTCGCCTTTGAAATTTCAAGTTGATACCTCAACTACTTTTAGAGTTATGTCCCGTACAATCAAAATGGGATGCCGCCGCCGCCGACTCGGACACCGCAAGTAACACCTATATGTCCCCTGACTATAGTCAGGCGACACAAAAACCATGACATTTCTTTTGCCATCTGCAACGAAAAAAAGAAACGAGCACCTGTGCTTTCTGACTCTGAACCTAAATATAATCTAACATTCCGTAACAGGTTCGTTAGCATTATTCAATTGCTTTACATTTTGAACATTTTATATGTGTGAAAGGAAACGATGGTAAAATATCGGCGAAAATTTGTCGTAGAGTTTAGATTCAACATTTTGCCTTCTGGTCATGTAAAAACGTTTTCTGCGCTAGCATTCTTCCCGCCAAATAACATTACCAAGCCAATAACTATTCTGGTGCTGCAGTTCTTGTACTCAAATTGTCTGTGTAATGTACTTTCCCAATTTCATGTGTCTTTGTACTACGGCCGCGTACCTTTTTTCTTAAATATTCTTCTTGTTAATTTTGCGACATGCTATCTATATACTGAAAGGATCCTTATGATAGATTTTGTTAGATAGATTTAGATAGATTTTGTTTGTACACATATATGAAAGTAACATAAAGAACATTCACGTAAAGACAACGCAGAAATTTCTTCGCCTTAGTTAAATCTCATACAGTAGTTTGACATATTTGACATTTAATGAACCTATGTACTTCTAATAATTGCCGTCAGGGTTTTTCTTCTATTTTTTTCCTCAAACATAAACATACATTTTATTATATTGTTGGTAAAGCTTTGTTTTTTAACATCTTTTAAAGATTTTTTCTGCTTGTTATATATCTAGATAGAAAATTATTTCATCAAATAGTCTATGACATTTTCTAATACATCTCTCACTTAGAGCTGTCTTTCATTATATAACCATATAAAAGAAATGCCATAGTCCCTTGGCTGCAATAATTTTGATTACGTTTTCACCTTGTTACACTTGTTATGACTCTGAGAACCTAAACATTCTGGGAGTATAGACTGAATAGGGTAATTATTCTAAAAGGATTGATAAAAATCGTAGGTATTTTGGTTTTTATATGCGTTTTATGTAAACCTTTATGTAACACTAGTTTTCAGCAAATTACCAGCTGCGGGAATCAAGTGTTAATATAATTAATGTAATATTATACAGATAAAATCCTAGTTGAATTATTGTAATGTTTCACTGATCATGATTTATCAACCCTTTGTCTGAACCAAAGTCTAAAATCTGGAACAATTATGATCTCCTATTACGACACCGTTATGACTTCCAGCTCTTTTTAGCAGAAATTTACTTTACTATCCTTCCGTTCAAAGGTTCATGGTTTAATCATTCTTAACCCTTATCATATTAAATATCTAAATAGACTTGTCCATTTTACAATTTGGACGAATTCATTAATGGTTTATAGGGATGCTTATTGAAAATTTAATGGCTGAATGGCGAATAGTCCAGATGTGCAGGCTGATCTTGGTCTACACTGGTCAAAGACAGAGTCAATTGCCTCGAGTAGGTTAAGGGTTAATGTATTACTGATGAAGTTAGGACAACATTTAATGATTGGATACTTTTTAAACTTTACATTTAAAGTAGTCGATATAAGGAAATATTTATTTTTCTCTGAAAACATTTTTTCAAACTTGGTATAAACACGTACAAAGCTATTCTACGAAGTATTTTTTTAATTCATACTCAATTACGTTTTGAAAGGTCTCGCCACGACAGACTAATTTTCTTTTCTCTGAAACAAAATATCATATTCCAATGTTACAATATCCGAAACTATCAAACTTAAAAAAGCGCAAGTCAAACTTTTAAATTAATTCTACAATGATTAACCTTATATCTGTTATTTAACAAGCGATCAAAAATACAAATTCATTTGGACTATGTTATTAAAGTTATGGTCATGCAAAAAACCCTTTTGTAAAAAACCCTTTTCTATCTGTATGCCAGTATACTGGGTTCTGTGAGACGGTTATATGTTGAATCAACAAAATGAACGTTTCTCAGAAATTTTATATCGTAATCCCTTATTCAAAACAGACTCAAAGTTTATTTTCGAAAGATTTTAAGCAGTCTAAAAGCTACACCTAGTATAGAATTTGCAAATAATGTTCAAGAGGTTTAAATCGTTTTCAACATTCTTCATAATACAACGGTTTTTAAGAAAAGGGAGCTTTTTAAGAAACAGACAGTGAAAATTAATAAAGTTATTTTATTTATGTTTTCTTTTTATTTATTTATAAATCTCTGCTCTTGAGAACCTTAACACGCATGATTAATTTCTAATGAAAACTATTGTGGAAGAAAATAATCTGTAACTATTTTCAAAAAACATTTAATTTCCATTTCAAAATGAATCCGCATTTCTAAAACATTTAAATTTAAGTAAATATATCTTAATTTCTAGAATGAAATCATAATACACGTATCTGAAGTTACATGTACTTGAAATTATAAGAATATATTTTAAACAGGTAAAGTGTCGTTGGTGAGTTACATTGAAGTAAAATTCAAAAGCATTTCCAACCCTTCTCCATACAACTCTTGACACATTTTTTTTCTAAGGTCAATAACACCTCTACCCTAAGACATTTAAACAAAAACACCTATACTACCAGAACCCGGTCTATTTTGTTTTAAAAGAACATTTCTACAATTATCTTCCCCATCTGTGTTATTTGTGTCATTTTTTACTGCGTAACTTTTGCTACAGTTGATTCCACAAGTAGGCTTATTTGCAACAGATTCATAATCCGAATCATCCTTTTTCTCGTAATTTTCATTGATAACGTCTTCTTCTGAACACAACGGAGGAATATCCACCAAATTAGTACACGGTAAATGGATAAAATCCACATAATCATTTCGAGCACATTTTATTGCATGTTTTCTTTCTGCCTGCATAATTTCTTGAGGGTCAAATCCACCTTTATAAGCTCGAATTCTAGGGCTACTACCGTTAAAATGAGTGCATTTATTTGTTGCCGCACGAAGTGGCTTTGCTCCATCTGTAAATTCAATGTCCCTGACATCCCCATTTTGACTTGCTCTCTCGAAACACATTTTGTATTTACATCCATTGATGACTTGTTGCTGGGTGTAAGTATCTTCATTTCTGTAATTCCCATAGTTAGGCCATTTCAAAGAACCTTTTACACTGCTGTGCTTACGTCTGAATGAGGTGCCACCGTTTGTATGCCTGTATGAGCTGCAGGAACGAGTCGATCTACTGTGACAAATGGTTTCTAGAAATGCCAGTCGGTAACGCCTTGACATTACGTTGTACAATATAGGATTTACAGTTGAGCCAACAAAGTACAGTACTCCTGAACAAAACGAAACATTTCACCATGTAAACATTTGAAAAGTATTACACAAATACTAATTAGTATTGACATATAAAAATGTGCTAAAGTCAGTAATAAACAGATGAACTCTTTTTTTAAATATCTATGAAAATAAATTTACATAATAGACTTCCACTTCAGCTGCTACACTAACGTTGGCTTTAGATATGACTGAATTCATAATATTTATTAATGCATGAACGATTGTATTCCAAACACAATGGTTCCCAACATCAACAGACAGTATCCGACAAATTCATTAAGTGAAAATGGAAAGGGAACAGATGTTATATATAATTTGGCAGATCAAATGGTTTTTTTTTGTTTTAAGTCTATATTTCAATGCAAAGGCTGGATAACAGTAAATTGTTAAATCTTACCTACACACTTACTATAAAAATTATATCAGAAAGTGACAAACTTGCTTTTCGCCTGTAAATAATCTCTTTATCTCGTGGACCCGTATGTGCAGCGGTCTTAACCAATCAGATTCATGTGTGTTAGGATAGAGTGAATGTTAGAATGGAGAAAAAATAAGTGTTTACCTGATATATAGAACAGTGAGCTCTGAACATCAAATAACAGTGGTGTCCAGTGGCGATTGAAGACGGTAAGAAGTCTTTGAGCATGGAATGGTGCCCAGCATACAAAGAACGCTACCACCACAGCAACTGTAAAACAGTGACTATATTTTGTACTTATTCTCAAAGTGTGATGCTTTTTCAGCCACATGTTTAATATTATTTCTATTCTTCTGAAGTTTCCGGCTAAATATTTTTTTTTTGTCTGAACAATCACAATCAATATTTTCAAAATTCTTTTGTATAGATTAATCACATGAACTGATCCGTTAGTTGAAAATACTGTTTCCCTAAATCTTCTCTTTAGATTTATTCAACATTATTATAATTCATACAAAGACACGATTGATTACCAAAAAACATTATAAGATGTTTTAAATTTTCTTGCAGTGCACCATGTGGTAAAATAGTTTCATACTGTCTATTTTATTTATTAATCTATTTACACATTATTGTATATGTAACATCGAAATTAAAATGAAAATACCGTGTCCTTACCTAAAACCTTTAGAACGCTTCTTCTCGCTATGAATGTAGGGCTTCGCTCATGTTGACCTGGGTTACTATGGCGACAGCTACCTTGGTAACGTTTGTCAGATGGTTCCCTGCTCAGTTCCGCCTTACGTAACGTACAGCCAATAAGACTATAGAGTACAATGATCATGGTTAATGGAAAAACGAAGAAAACGAATGTGGACAGCTGAAACACGTGTGTCATCCTCTCGTAATATTTGGATGGTATATTACACTGTAGGGAATCCGGAATCGGATTGCCCTCCTCGTCTTTTACATAGTAGAACAAATCTGTATGGATGGGATATGGTAATGCACAGCACAGGGAAATTATCCATATCGCTATAATTATCTTTATGCATCGAGAAAATGCTACAATTTTGTGAGATTTCAAAGGTTTGCAAATTGCAATATAGCGTTCAATTGTAAATGCTGTTATAGTTAAGACAGATGCATATGACGTCATTTCAGCAAACAACGCTTTGATGATGCAAAATGCTTTTCCAAACCTCCATGGATACGCTTCCCAAATTGAGTATGCTTCGGGTGGCAATCCTGCAAATAGAATTATTTTGAACATAAGCGACTTCAATAAATAGAATTACCATAAATTTTATATTCTTGGCTCGTTTTATCTTCTAACATCCTATAAACTCATGTATTGGTAAGAAAATATTATTTTATAAAATTTGTTCTTCAGCTGTGAAATTATTACAGAAAACACTAAAACTTCTTAACTTAATTCACTTCTGTGAAGACAGTTTTATGTAAAACGTATAAAACATATTTCGAATCCGGATTGAAAGAAATAATAAAGGAACAAAACAACTTATAAGACAGAACTAATTTTATATATTCTAATGTATCTTGGGTTTCAGAACAATATGCAAAAACACAAAAGAGAGAGACCACAAAAACAAGTATCATAGGGAAACTTTATTCAATGTCATTATGCCAAAGACTTATTCAATTCATAGGACTACATAAGCGTTTCATATCATTATGATAAAAGTCAGAATGACCATAGTCAAAAGAACTTAGCTGTAGATTAGGTGTGCCACTATTTTCAGGAGAATAATACAAACATTTATAACGGTTGTCGCATACAATGATGCCATGTCAGCAAATTCGCGGAAATAAGAACAGATCATGCAAACAGCGGAAGATAGCGGATTGTTTGTGGAAGAATAATGTGTAGTTATTTCTAAATGATAGAAAAAAAACTATATGAAAAAAAAAACACCTTAACGAATAACCAAAAGTCATACATTTCAATATTGCAGCAGTCAAATCTCACGTGAAAATTTAGAGTTAGCACATTTGATAGAAAAAGTCGTTCTGTTTTGCCAATTACATTTGGGATACCTTACCTCGATTTAAATTCCATCGAACATACTTAAAATATTTTTAATTGTTTTATATAATTCATATTTGTCGGTTTCTAGCTGACAAATTTTGATCTTTTTTATTCTTTATATGCTGTAAGAATTTGGTGGTTTACAATATTGTTTACAATGTCTACTAAGATAAAACCAATTCAGTTGGAAACATTGAATATTTGTAGTTTATTTGTAGAGGCAGATATATTTCTTTATTAAGACGTTGATTTATTTTTCATGGCCGGATTTTAAGCCTTTTTGTATAGATTAAAAGACACTGATAAAATTGTTGTTGAAGAATCTGTCACTTTGGCAAGAAACTTGTCTGCTGTTGTTGTCTGTGGGTATGCAGGGCTCCTTTTTATCGGCGTAAATTCTGACAAGTAAAAACGCTTGAGCCTCATTAATTCTCAAGTAAAATTGCTGTCACGAAACATAAAAATGTTCTCATCAAACGTGAGGTAAAACTCAATCAGTTTTAAATGAACACAATTATTCAGGATCTTGAATTTTCCAGACACATTTTACACAATTTTTAAATTCATTCACCAGTCTTTGCACTATAAGAACGAACGACTGGCACAAGAGCAACATTTGAAGGCGGTATATCTTTTCCTCAGAAGCACAAACTAATATACATGTATTTGTGACTATAAGTCGTTATGAGAATAATAACAACAATCGTACACAAACTTATCCTGTTCTTTGTTAACAGGTCAATTATATACTCATTCAGGCTTAAAGTCCGAAAGTTATCGAACCCTTCTGCCGATACGTAAATGAGGTTTTCTTGTGTGTATCACAGAATGTCAATTATATACTCCTTCAGGCTTAAAGTCCGAAAGTTATCGAACCTTTTTGCCAATACATATATGAGTTTTTTTCGTGTGTATCACAGAATGTGTCAATTATATAGTCCTTCAGGCTTAAAGTCCGAAAGTTATCGAAGATTTCTGCCAATATGAAAATGAGTTTTTGTTGTGTGTATCACAGAATGTCAATTATATACCCCTTTAGGTTTAAAGTCCGAAAGTCATCGAAGTTTTTGCTAATATGGAAAGGCGTTTTTTGTGTATCACAGAATGTGTCAATTATATATTCCTTAGGTTTAAAGTCCGAAAGATATCGAACCTTTTTGCCAATACCGAACTGGTGTTTTTTGTTTGTTTGTGTGTGTGTGTGTGTGTCGCAGAATGTGAAAGTTGTAACAAATTTAAGCAACGAACCGGTAAATGTTTATTTAAACAAAAATGTTTTAATCCATGATGGTACATGTGAACTTGTCATTACGTTCTATTCTTTTATTATAGTCTCATCATTGTACATCAATACATACATTTATTATATATCTAATAAATGTAACCAATCGACAATCTGCATTTGTACCACGTGACCGTCCAATATATTCCCGTATTGGATCCAAAAAATATATATTAATTTCATATTGGACGGTTGGGTACATGTGCACTAAACGATGCTAGTCTGGTTTCCGATTTCAATCTCTAACGAATTAAAGACCGGGAACCATGCGTGTATAAAGACGCTTATTAGTATATGTTTAAAACTGCTTGTAAAGCGTCTAGCTGACCAGGAAGCGTTGTTTTGTTTTGACAGAATTCAAAATGTTGACAGAAATATAAAATTAAACGAAAGATATATAATAAAAAGGTTATTATACATTTAACTGTACAATACAGAATATATTTGGACTCGTACACAGCTTGAAAAGTCATATTGGACGAGCCGATAGGCGAGTCCAATATGACTTTTCAAGCTGTGTACTCGTCCAAATATATTCCCGTATGGTACAGTTAAATGTATAATAACCTTATAATATATACAACGATAAAACATGTAATAAATTGTACAATGTCATTCACATTTGAATTATAAGAGACTGTGATATATTTGTAGATAAAAGATTGGTAAAACAAGAAATATTGTATTTCTAGCAGATCAGACATAGCCATGATAATTTAACTTCTTCATACTTGAGTATGTTTCCTTTAAAACATTTAGTACATTTACAGTTAAACATAACCTTATATTATTAAATAGTGTGTTAAAATTCAAGACTGACCAGTTTGAATTATAACCAGTTATACATCTTACAGCAAGATAAAAGCTACAAAACTGATAATGTACAATACAGAACATAGGTATATAGAAGTCCTGTTTGTTGTTAATCTGAACTAAAATATATCATTATAGTAGCCCTATAATACCAGTTCCATTCATACATGTATTATATTACTTTAAAACAGCGTAACATACTAAAATGGAGTCTGAGATTAAATTCTTATGAAGTAATTTGTAGGTTCCCTACTATGCTCTAATGACACCAATATCATACACGTAGCTTTACTGTAATTGTCTAGAGCTATTTAACATACAAGTTTAAGGTGCAACCATATTAGTTATATAAAAACTCATTTCTTCTTCTTAAAATATAAAAGCAGGTTTTGGCTCTAAAACGAACAAGCGATTTGTTTGTAAAAACAAATAAAAACTTCATTTTCAGAGCAATGCATAAATTCTGATTCTATATCTGTTGCTTTACTGAATAGTTCTTGTTGTAAATCATTGTATGGTAAACATTTCATGATAACATGTCTCTCATCTTCAATATTTTCATTACAAAATAGACATATTCTTTCACTTATTCTTTCACTTATATCTAACCTTTCATATCTTCCAGTCTCAATACGAATTGATGCTACACCTATTCTAAATTTAACCATAGCGGCTCTATGTGACCGTGACATGATAGTTTTACAAAATTTCAAAATTGGTTTTCAACAATTTGTATGTACGTAACTTATTTCTACCTCTTTTGCTCGGACCTTGAGGAGCATTCACATCAGTTGTCAATTTAACAATATATTCATTCATGAAAATTCAGTTTCACTTTATCTAACATACCTTTCATTACAGAATCAAGATCATCAAGTATATGATAATTAATTTTTTTAGATAAATGTTACATTAAAGCGCAATAACATCCCTAACTTTGAAACCTCATACAAAAGTGAAACATTTATAAAAAATATGACTTTGTTTGCATCAATTGAAAAAAGGTCTGATAGTCAGTTTAATAACAAAATTCTCATAAATAATTATCTACCTGGTTTTGTCATCATGTTGTCGAGATGGCTGTTTATGGGGGACATAAATTTGATTTTTTTTGTTTAAAGAAAAACAGAAAAAAATACTGTGGTACGAAATATACAATGAAATATTTTCGGGAACAAGGAAATATCATATAACATAATAATTATTATGTTTACCTGAGGTGTAAAAAGAAATAGTTATGTGTTCCTAACATTATTCAAAGACGGAAAAACTTTCCAAATTAATTTATGTGTCAGGATTCTATGCAACGCAGTTATTTCACGAGCACAAAACGTGTCAAGTACAAATTGGTGGTGTTTATTACCTACGTTTTGCTTACCTTTTCACCTACGCTGGCAATCATTTGTATGTTATTGTGTTCGCTGACATTTACCTGTATTGTATTAGATAAGACGTCCAACAAGGCTGGTTAATACTATGCCAACTCGGCCATATTTTGGAATTTTCCATGAGAAAAACCTTGTGGGTATTTAATGTACAAGATAACACGATTTAATACATCTGCAGACCTTTTCACAAAAAATCTTACGACAATTTTTTTTTCGTAAGAGAAATCTTACGATAAATATCCTTTTCACAAAAAATCGTAAGAAAATCTTAAGTGTAAAATCTGTCTTAACCTAACGATTGATGTCGCCCATTCGTAAGTGTAAAATGTTACATTTACAAGTAAAATGTATCATAAGTATTTATCTTGAATAAGAATTATCATAAGATAAAATATTAAACTTACGATTGGTTTTGTGAACATGACTTAAGATTTCACTTACGATTATCGTAAGTTTTTTTGTGAAAAGGTCTGCTGAAACGTCTGTGTTATAGAATAGTTTGAAGTAATTAAACATTTTTACGTATTATAAGAGGCGATTTACCGAGATCATTGTACTTGACGTAAAAACAACGTAAAAATAAACTAAAATGATGACGTAAAAACAACGTAAAAATAAACTAAAATGATGACGTAAAACAACGTAAAAATAAACTAAATGATGACCTAACAATAACGTAAAAATAAATTAAAATGATGTCGTCAGATTAACGTAAAAACAGACTTGAACCATGACGTAATGATTTAGGGGACAAAAAACCCTTTAGGATTTAATATTTCTCAGTAAATGTAATTCTTTATATCATATAGGAATATTTAAGATTTTCTTGTCAATATTTTTAGGGAACGGATTCTTAAGTTTGCTTTTATTAGAAGGATATCTTCTTCTGGAAGGGTAGCTCTCTTTAATAAAACAATTTATAAAGAAATAATATTATAATTATCGTTTAAGATTTGGTATTTAGGCCGTATTCTCGGATAAACTGATTAAGATGCATACTGGTCAACAAAAATGATGAAAACACAGTAAAAGTTCAGATATCGTGTAAATCAGAAATGGAAAAGACATCTCTCATTTCTATAATGAAAGTACATCGGGCCAGTCAACTTTTTTGGTAACTGTGTTTTTCTTAGAGTACACATCAGTGCAAACTGATTTTTTAAATATAATTTTCCTAGTCATTTGGACCACTACAAAAACTTTCAGGCTTCAGTTAAAAATGCTAGATTTAATGAATATATTTTAACTTACATTGTATATATCTATGTTTTATTTTGAATTAATCGCTAGATTTAGAAATATTTTAGTTTGAGACATGGCCATATTTTTCTTTTCTTTTTTGTATTCCTTCTAAACATTTATCAAAGAAGTCAAAACAAATATCATCCCACATAACCATAGAAACATGAAATAAATATGAAAGTTTTTGGTAAGTGGCTGCACCACTCCCAAACATTACTTGTTCTCATGATCACTCGATGAATAAATTTCTCTCTTTTCATAACAAATGATCTTTCTAGTTAATTTTTTGGTTATTTTGTAAGATAAATTTCCCCTATTTCTACGTAGCAGTCCCTCGAAATTAATTCAAGAGGATTGCTCTTTTTTTGTCCCAAGTCCTAAATGAAAGTCTTTGTATTGATGAGAGAGATATGTAAACTGTTTGTCGAAAGCCTTTCATTATGAACCCTATCAAAACAAGTATTCAGAAAACATCGATTCCATATCTTTGGCACCAGCTTTGTAAATGAATGCCATATAAATTGTTACATATTGTCAATAACTGTTTTATGAAAGAAACAGAATGTCTCTATAGAAAAGATAAACTGCTATATGTAGATTTATAAACACTGCATAGAATATACGATAAAAATTGCTTGCAGGTTTTTTGAAGCCAATAATTATAAAGTCTTATTTCTGATTTTCCTTCTTGTAGATTATTAACAAATAAATTATAATATAGCTGCGTCTGTGAGACAGCAAAGAAACAAATGAATTCAATAAACAAATGCCCCCATAGAAAACTGCCATCTTCTTATTTCATCTATGTACAATAATAATATTTGATTTAGTTGCCACAACTCAATGAATTAAGGAACAACAGATAATCGAAATGTTCAACAAATATAATTACTTATAAACTGTAACCGGTTTCTGTGAGTCAGATGAATTCGTAAACTGTTTTATAGATCCAAAAATAACTCAGCTTTTAAGTTATTTTAGCTTCTTTGTTAATAACATTAATAAACCTTTAATGCCGACTTAATGTCATGTTATGAAGAAAGAATAACTATGCTTATATCAGATAGCTGTTACAAAAATCTTTCTTATTTGAATGACTTAAGATTCTTTGCACAATGACATTAAAAACAATAATATTTTATGTTAACGGAAAAAGAGTGAATCAGTATTTCTGTTGAAGGTTGAAGTTTACAATAAAAATGTCAACATTTCGAGGGTGTGCGTAAAACATGAAAAATAATTTCTACAGTTTCTAGAAGCAAAACACTTCCAAATTGATTCCGACGTCTGCAAGCATCTGCTGCAATTATCTGAATCGTAAATACGGCTTGGCTTGGCGTAGGAGTAATAAGCTTCATTTTTAGAATTTGGTGACAAGGTTAAGAAAGGAGGACCATCCCAGCTTTCCGTACAGTAATTGCGTATTTACACAGAACGGTCTGAACACATCTCTGTAAATCTGATGATATTTAATGGTTACCTTTTCAAAATGACTATGTTAATTTCAACATATGGCTTTGTGTCTTTTTTGTTTGTTTGATATAGCCACTTTATGACGACGTTTCTTTCTTTTTTTTTAAATGCCCTTGAAAGATGTTTCTCTGTCACCAAGGTATTGTAAAGCAGATGTTTTTAATTTGAACTTTCTTAGAAATAAGCCCAAGTCCAGTCAATCGAAAACTACCCGATGCAGAACAACTTTTAGCTTAAACGTGTCAAATATATGCTTCAAACTAATTTATGGAGCTATTTGTGGTTGAAATGTTCAGAGGAAATTGCGATCAGTGATTTAGTGTAAGAATCACGGGACGTTGATCAAATTAAATGCAAGAAGACATTCGAAGCCAATGGACTGAATACTCTACAAGTTTATTAATGTTTAAGTCTCTGCTTTCCTATATTTGTGTTTCAGGAGGAATAAAAGAGAAATGACGGTAATAAAATAGAAATATAATATATTTAAGACTCATCAGGGTGTCCTGTATTACCTATGTTTAATTTCACCGGGGACAAATTTTAGTATCAAAAAAATTATAAATCTAACCGAAAGAGGCATCGGGTTAACAAAAACATTTTTTATTTCTACTTAATTTCAAACATATTGTATACAGACAAAACATGCAAACACTGGAAACAATATAACCTACTTAAGAAACACAATTACACAATTCATTCTCCCTGTTTCGGTAAAAATCTTTATTAATTTACTTTATTTTTATATCTACAGATGTTTATGATAAGAAACCCCTTCTAATTTATCATTCCATTGTGTACTCATTGTTAATATAAAAAACGAAGCAGAAAAAACGGAGGTTCTTCATTAGGCTTTGCTGATGTTGCTAATTAATGCGCCCCACCTTGTAACAGACATTATCAAAAGTTTGCTAGCTACACACTTTATATTGGAAACTGATGACGGAAAAATGTAACATCTGTTTTGTCATGTTTGCGATATTTTTGTGTTTATGATTGAGGAATGAACTTAGGCGGTCCTAATTATTCTTAATTTGCTCTCTTGACAAGCAGACTTTTCGTGACATTGATGGAGAGTATGTTCCTATGAATTTCATGATGTTTTGGTTTACTGTCTTAATGAAATGACACGTACAGGGTGTGCGATCATACTGACAAAGTGGTAAATGGCTTATATAGTTGCACAGAGACATCATTTGTTGGAAGCAGATTTAGGATGGGATGTAGGGATGGTGACAGTCATGAAAAGAATGGACTCTCTGATTTAACAGTTGTTTTGGTGAACTATATTTATAATAATGTAAAGGGTTAATAAGTTTAAAAGTTTGGTTGAATGGTGAATGACGTTGTAAGGAAACATTTGCCTGAAGCTGACGGGACTGATGGAACACGGGGAATAATGACAGAAGGGAAAGGGCAAAGTCTGCAGCTGAAGACTGTTCTTTTATTACGTAAGCCCGTAGGAACAGCTTTGTCATAGCAACATAGCTTTGCAGTGACATTCAGAATATTTTGAGGTTATGTTTTGACACAGGCTAATATATGCAATAGAATAACAGATCATATATAGCTTTTTTAAATCATCTCTGTTAAGCAAAATTAGATTTGTTTTTAATCTTAATCTTTAGAAGCAAAACGTTCTTACGCTACAGAAAAATGCCAGTCATCTTCCATTTCTTATCCATCTGTTCTACATAAAACAGAGGTCAGCCAACCGTACATTACAACAATGTATCAATTAATTGCCGTTGAACCGTTAAATTAAGCGCAGAGGCATCAGGAACAACGCCATCAGACGTACAAGTGTAATAATTAAACATGCTTTCTGCATACCAACCAAGCTCCGGAAAATATCTACAAGAACAGTATTCTTCAATGGTATATATACTTTGACATTGAACTTACGTTCACCTGAGAGAAGCATTTCTAATATAATAGGGTGCTGCGAGTACTTTCAGAATAAATTATACTGATTATAATACATAAAAAAAGACTATTTCCTACTTTTAGTAAGACAAAGATTAAATATTTGAAAAACCTATCCTTAACCGCGAAGCCTGCAATGTTTTCTATTTTAACACTTTTTAAAACTGGATTTTGCATTTTAAACTGTAAATGCTGAATGACGTGCCCGACAGTCTGCTTTGAGTGTTTTGCTGTCCCCAAATTTAAAACCACTTCGTACTGTTAAAATAAAATCCCGTTATTATTTGTAAATTCAGGGTTTTTTTAGGCTCATTTTCTTACTAGGAACTTCTTCTCAATAACAGTTAAGTTTTAAGAAGCATTCGTGCGCGACTGTGTCAATTTTAAACGTGCTTTACTAAAAGCTTTTGCAAGATTAACGTTTCCATAGAAATGACTTCAATAACTTATCAAGATCTTAAATTTATCAAACAAATAAAAACTGTCACACTTTATAATAGAATCTTTATTTAACTGTTTTCCTTTTGATGTGTTCAGTTGGCAGTACCGGGTTTCAAACCTGACCTTATGTACATTTTCAGAATACCAAATTGTAGAGCAATGAAATTACATTTTTGTAACACATATGTCTTTAGAAAACACCCAAGTAAAAAAAATTAAGTGACATTCAAAATAGTAGAACCGAAATTGTCCACGCTTGGAGTATTTGAATACTTGCTACATTTTTTAAACAAGCTTTGCTGTTTGAATTAAAAAAATGCAAATTACCCGCCTATAGCAAAAATAATGCTCTTTTCCATTAAAAAAGGCTAAGTTCTTTGATTTGCTCGAGATTCGACTTCTTATACTACTGTGATATATGTCTTTGTAAGATATGATTTTCTCATTTTCTCTACAAAACCTCATACAAGATTTCCATTTCATTAGTGAGAGAAGCAATACTTCATTCTCAAGCTACTCTTTTGCGTAATAGACAGTATTTAAATGGGTTTTTTTTCTCCCCGAAAAGTCTCTTTTATATGAGAACCTTTACATATGTTTATGTCATCTCTCGGGAAAAGAACAATCACTATCTTCAAAAACAACGAACAGTAAAACAGATTTCATTTTGATTTAACATGCGGAAGTTCCTGCTTCAGTCCAGATTCCTGAGATATGTAGCACTTAATAGCCGACTAATTTCACAGAAACAAATGAGTAAACGGGTTTGAAGTGTAACGATATTACATGTCGACCTGATATCCACAAACGATTCCAATCACCCGTCTTTCCATGGCTGATATTTACAGTTTCAGTCTCAATTCAAATTTCTGATTGATATAGTTCAAATTCTTCTTTGTTGTTTTTTCTGTTCTGTTATATTACCAACTGTCTCTACATGAAATGTAGACCATGAATTCAGTTACTAATGAGACAGACAAAAATACATGAAACTGGTTACACTATTTTAATACTCCTTGGTTTACTATCAAACTGTATTTCATTGCCAGGAAAACGACAATCAACTACAGATAAAAATAAGAGGCTGTTGCCTGTATGTATATTCAACTTTTATTGTTTTGTCAGGATTTTTTTCAATAGCCGCATCTACACTCCTTCGTCTTCATTTACAAGTATGTTTTTTTTATATTCTTATGCATATTTTCATTTTCGTTTGAAATATTAAAGCAATCGACGACACATTTATTCTTTTATATTGTTGCTTGTAACTGCGTATTATGACAGTGAAAAATAAACAACATAACTGCAATACAGTCAAAGTCTCATTCGTACCAACTCGGCTATCTCTGGAAATTTCCGTGAGAGTAGCCTCATAGGTAATAAGGCCCAAGAATACACCAAAAAATCCAATACAAGTGATTTGTATAGAAGTGAATAGAATGAAAGTAGTTCCATGTTGTTTTCATATAACATCGGAAAGAATCGATGATGACATCAGCGTATCGATAACTAAAAATATCTCAATTACGAACTGGGAAGGAAACAGTATTTAAATAGCACGTTTGGACGGACCTGAGAGTACTAATATCTCTAACAGCTTTCATTAAAGACACGACAAACACAATATGACAAGGAGATGATAAATCAAAATAACTCAGGAAAATATCTTAGTTAATTTGAAATTCGTAAATTTATTTAGAAGACTTCGAGGAAATATTTCAGGAAATCCTACTAGGAACAATTAAACATCGTTTACATCGTTTTGTTTCGACCCGGAGGGAAAACTTTGCAGGCACCATTGCAGCTTTTAAGTCTTAAGATGGATAGATAGATAGATAGACAAATAGAGAGAGAGAGAGAGAGAGAGAGAGAGAGAGATGTTAAATTGTTAAAATGTTATGACACACTGTATCATACTGAGAAGTCATACATGGTTTTGCTATATATGTTGCTTTTTGTCTCTTTTGCAAACATGTGAAATAATTCGATCACAATGTAAGACAACTATTAACCTCTCATTCAATTTGTCAATGTATACACTCAATAGTCCCTTTTCTTTTTTATCAGTTCTTTAAATTGAAATTCTTGTCCGAGTTGCATTCTGAATATCCGGAATAGTATCATTTATGTATCCTTGTCCTTGTCGAGGCCGAAAAGAAGACATATAATTGACCTTGCCAACTGATTACCACCGTAAATAAACACTGTAATTCCTTTACCAGGAAAGGTACAATGAGTGATTAATTACTTGAATAGACTTTGAGATCTAATTAGATTTTTACTTCCTTTTTTTGTCTTTTTTAAAGCATTCAGCAAAGTGCATGCTGATATATCACCGGCATGGTTTGAACTCACATTAATGATACCAGTATGGTTTGATGTATAGGAAGTGTAGCAGCAGTAGAAAAATGTGAAGTTGGCAGTCGCAGTAATAGCTACTTTTATTGAAACTTTCAAGACTTTTAAGACTTTCTTACTGCAACTGCTCGAACTGCTACTGCCAACTTCACGTTTTGTTTACTACTACTGCTGTTAGTTACTGCTACTGCCAACTTCACGTTTTGCCTACTGCTACTGCTGTTACTGCTACTGCCAACTTCACGTTTTGCTTACTGTTTCTGCTGTTACTGCTACTGCCAACTTCACGTTTGATTTAATTTCTACTGCCAACTGCTACTGCGTACTGCTACTGCCAAGTTCCTATTAGTTATGGTTTGAACACAAATATGTTTGATTTTTTTAATGATAAAGTAATGTTTTTGTACGAATGTGTGATTAAAATTGACTTTTTTCTGTTCAAGATAGTAGACAGACAAATAATAGACAAAATATTTCTACTGATCGTGACGTAAACCATGACGTCAATTACAAAGGAACATAACAACTGAAACCGCTTACACCATGCAATCATTCTATTACTTATTTACGACGACTAAACTTCATCCGGAAAATTAACCATCAGTAAACACTTAATACATTTAAATCTAATCAGATTGTGTGTCCTTCTTTTTTCTAATTACTGTTTCCGTTACTCATTCACTATTTTCTCTGCATACTTGCTACTTTTATTTTAATGTGCTCCAACACAGAAACATGTACTCGTCACAAGTTTGTAACAGAGAATCAGCTTATTTTGTTTTCCGTTTTTTTCTAATTACTGTTTCCGTTACTCATTCACTATTTTCTCTGCATACTTGCTACTTTTATTTTAATGTGCTCCAACACAGAAACATGTACTCGTCACAAGTTTGTAACAGAGAATCAGCTTATTTTGTTTTCCGTTTCGTTTCTATAGTAACCAGTGACAAATATACAATACAGCACTGTCACTTTTTTGTGAAACATGTCATGTTAATTAAACAAATATATACATATATCACCAGTCTTTGACAAAGCGGAAGTTCTTTTCAATTTTAAACAGACAATACTCCTTAATTTGTGCAAGATTCGACATTTACATTTTTGTAATATATGTCTTTTCTATATTATGTCTTTCTCTTACTGTCCAAAAGATTTCCATTTAACTTGATAATGAGACACAACTTCTTTTGAATGCAAACAGTCGTTTTGGCAAAAATATATTCGGGAAATTTTCGCAAAATGTGCATTTTATGTGTTTAACAGGCTAATTTATCCCTCGAAAAATAAAAGATTTACAGCTGACAAGAAGAAAATGATTACACTTTATCATATCTTTAAAACATAAAAATCAGTGTTATATTAATTTCAACTTTCAGATATTTTAACATTGTAATTTAATTGGAAAACATATAAAAATAAAAGTTTATTGCCATATGTTTTATTCTAAATGAAATTGCCTTTTTAGTTGACCAATCAGAGAGGGACTAAGAAGTTACCGCATATGACTGTATAAAATAATAATAATAATAAAGAATAACAAAAACTGGATATTTATTACGCTGTGACAAACACATTTGTTAAATACTATAAATCTTGCTGGCCTTATCATATCTGTTCATGATTCAAGCAGAAAGCTGGTTGTTTTAGTATAGCTGCCTTACAACATACAGTAAATCATTACAATTCTGTATCAAACAAAATCACAGTATTTGAAGTAGCATTTTGCCCTTTTCACTGACTATTAGTACTTTTGAGTGTTTTGAAAACGACGATCAGTGGTCCTGTTTCATATCTTAAATCCGACCTAAATAAGGCTTCCTATGTTTGTTCATATGCGTATTAATTACCGTTTTATTTGTCTTAGATATCATTTTTTAAATCTAAGGTAATAACTAGCTTGCACAACATTCATCAAACGTGTTCAGTAATTGAATAAATATAAAACCATCAATTACATTCAAACTATTTCAAGGATTCAAATACTTCTTGATATCCTGAAATATTGAATGCATGCAACCACTACTTAATGACTGCCTAAACAAGATTTAAGTATTACAAATATATGGCATTTACTTGCTTGCAGAATTTTTATTTTCGGTAATAAACATTAAAAGGAAATCAAGTACTTTCACTTGCATGTTAAACATCAGATAAGGATAAAAGTGATAAAATCTAGGGCTATCTCATACACGCAAACGACGGATGTACTGTTAAATAATAGTACAAAATTTATATAGAACTGTTAAATTCGTTTAATTTAAAATACAAATCTAGTGCGACAAGCAAAGCCTGGCCACCGACACCACTTAAAATTTCTTTGTGGTATAACAATTTGTAGGTTTTTAATCTTTAAATTACCTTTTAAGAAATAATAAATCATTTACGTATATCTAACGCATAAAACATCACAGCTAGACATTTAAGTACATCATTGATTAATGGTCTATGACTTCTAAAATTACGAAAATCAACCAACTGATTAGATTACTTTTAAAACCAAATCTTCCTGTTTTGACTTCCTTAACCTGTGTGGCTTTCATTTGCATCTCTGACAGCGTTTCCGATTCACGACCTTACAGACTCTGTCACCATCTAGACCTGTTTGTGTATCTGATACTTTTTGTCAGTTGCTTTAGATACCTGCCGGGATGTATTTCCTCAAGTCTAGCTTAGCAAACTGACAAATAAGGTTTAGTTTTTTTATATTCTGTAAAATGCAAATTTAAGTGAAGCAATGCAGTCTGGATACAAACATTTACGGTGCCTCATGGATTATGCCAACGTGCTTAGTTGGACAAGCCCATTATTAATAAAAAGGGTTTTTGGTATAAATTTTCAATTTCATTATATTTAGGGAAGTAAGTCCTTCGTGCAAACAGTGTAGACCCTCATCAGACGGCGCGAATTGCGGCGTTGCGGCGTCTGATCTGGGTCAGCACTGTTTGCCTATGTCTAATTTTGGTGACGCTAGGCATTTATGGGTTAATAAATCTGAATGTCCTAGCTATAAACACGTAACTGAATATAATAGTTGCCATAAAGTATGGTCCAGTAACAGCGACATAAAATTTCTTCGGTTTTGCTTCAGAATAATCCTAATGGAAAAAACGTAAACATTTTGAATAACTGATACTCTCCTGTGTAGTTTGAATGAAGATGACTTTATCATTTAAATCACAAGCCTTGGGCATAGGGGGACTTCTTTTCCAATCAATAGGCCAGGTTCTTTAATTTGTTAGAGATTCTAGTGTTACAATATTGTGATATATTTGGAAAATACGTTTTTTTTTCTCATTAACTTCCAGAATACCTTATCATAGATTTTCGTTCCATTTGGAATTAAAAACAAAAACAAAGTTAAATTAATAACAAAAGAGTAGTTAGACGAACTGCTTTTAAAAAAAGGTGTTCTGTATGTATTTATTCCTCGAGAATTTTTATATGAAAACTAATAGAACGCAAGTGTGTCTCTGTTATGGTAAACAAATCATTTTGATTTTTAATGAATGAACTTTTACTTATTAAAAAAATATCATTGTTTGAATCACCCTGACGCTGTGAAGTTTGTACTTGCAACATTTGAATCTCCCCGTTTGATCTCAAATATTCGAGATTAGGCTAAACTTGCAGCTTTAATGAGGTATCTAATTGAGATGTGAGTTCAATGCATTTTGCAGTTCAGTGTCTAGAATTTACCTCAATACTTTTTTTCATTTATGTGATCATAATGAGAAGCACAACTAAAGAAAAGTAAAATCTTTAAAATACCATATGCAATAATTTATAAGTTACCTAACACTTTGGTAGGCGACATAATCCTTAACAAGCATTTTGTCCTTTGCAAGAATTAGCAAATTTGTAACAATTAGCTGAGGCAGAAATTTAGCTCTGAAATTGTATAGAAGCAATTAATTCTAATCTGGGTGAAACATATTTTAACTCATGAATCTTTTACCATACATGTGTTTTCTAAATGCTGAATAAAAATTCAGCCATTAAGTGCGAAAAATATTAACTACTATTGTCGTCTGCGAACGGCGTCAATATCACCCAAATTTACAAAAGCAGACACGAAACAAAACTCACAAAATACCGGAAATGACAGCTTTTATTTCCCATGATGAATTCATTATTTATAAAATGAAAAGAATGTGACTTGTGGACGGGTTTTTCATAAATTGGTCGTATTCGTTTATTTTCAGACTCAGATGTACTGACTTGAGTACATATTTCAGAAATTTGCAACTGTCATACAGAATAATAAATAATATGTTTTTAGTCTTTAAGTTATTTTGAAACGCTAGAAGATTGCCGCGCGCAACAGAGGGAATTTTACACAGATGGATAGGGTACAGATATGTCTACCACCACACAATAAAATAATTACCAGGTATAACTTAAGTACGCTGACTTGTTACAAGTATTTCTCTCAGGAAAATTAAAAAAAAATGATTTAAATTATGCTATTCTTATTGAAAATAAGTATTTACTACTACCTTTCTTCTGCTAAATGTCAGTTGCGCCATCATTAACACAAACTGTGTCATCGCTATAACAAATTGTTCTGTCAATAACACATTATTTCAGCATTATGACAAAGAGCGTTGAAATTATCACTAAGTGCGTCGCAGTTATGGCAAATTTATCGTCACCGATAATTGTTCCAGTATTAGAAACTGCGCCGTCTTTATCGCCCTTATCAAGTGGTTATAATTTTTTAGCGCTTTTATTTGCTTCGGTGAGGGAGTACTTTTTGTTTAACATATTTTTCTTAACAGAATTATCATTACAGTAATGTTGTCTTTGAAAATAGATAGAATTGTAACTTTTAAATTACCGATATATGTAGTATAGGACTGAAAAATCGAAATAAATGGTTTAAGATCAGAAATATTAATTTTGTCTTTCAAAACATTGAGTTCTAGAACTTGTTGAGCTAGAACGATTTTTTGTCAGTAAAATATCTATTCTTGGATTACACACAATTAAATTTTACTTACGAGAATTCATCTAGATTTATTTTATGCTTGATTTATTGTAACTGGCTACAACTGTTTTCTGCCTAAGCTGTTAAAAACAGAGCGCCACAGAGAATGGAATATAAGTTATTCCTTTAAGAACACCGAGGGCAACAAAAGCCACGAAACTGTGTGATTAAGTAACTCCACTAGAGCTTTATTGTATAGGACTATCTCATCTTTTAGATTTCAGCCGTATCTTGAATTGTTTAATATAAATAAATTCCGCGTATCGCTCACACGACTAAGAGTGTCTTCACATAAATTACAAATTGAAGCTGGTAGGTGGGCAAGGCCAGTTAGTGTACCATTTGAAGAAAGAAAATGCAATGTATGCCAAAAATTAGAAGATGAATACCACTTTGTACTCGTATTTCAATTATATGAAGATTTGAGAAAACGATATATACCGAGAACGTACTGGATAAGACCAAATATGCATAAATTTGTTGAACTATTAAATTCTAATAATGAACATTTGGTAAGAAATTTAAGTACGTATATCTTTAACGCTTTTAAATTAAGAGAAAATATTGTTTAGTTTGCCTTTTATTTTCCAAATATTTTATGTATATATATAAATGTATGTGTACATTGTTTGTTTGTTTGTTTAGTAGGTCATTTGTCCATCCCTGAGTAATGTCTGTAACAAATGTCTTTTAACTGTAATTTTTCATGTATTCAAAATAGATAATATTGCCACAGTTGGTTGTATCAAATACATTATAACAATGTATGCCATAACTGACCATTATATGTCAAATGTCTTTGTAACGTTATACGGCGATTAACTGACGTATCACTCGTAAAATATACATATATTTAAAATATTTGTTTTCCTGACCTTCTCCGATTTACTTGTCTGTTTGTTTGTTTGTAAGTCTTTATGTTTGTAAGTCGTTTCGTTTGTTTTATGTTTGTTTGCTTGTTTGTTTGTTCAATGGAATACAGCATAACTTAATCCACTTAAGTGCTTAAGTGTTCAGGTGTTTACTGACAACAATGTTTTACCATATGTCATAATGCATGCCACTGTCCGTTTGATGTCTTGAACTTTGTATTTGTTATGTCATCATAGGTTTTTAAGCCTTAATGATTGAAATAAACTTGTCTGTCTGTCTGTCTGTCTGTCTGTGTTACACTGAAATATTGCGATCAATTTGTGTCAAGGCACTCTTTCACCAGAAAATAATGACGAACAGTGACGACCTAATCAAAGTTGCGAATGTATGATATTTTGTCTTATTCACTACCTTTTCTTACTGCAGCTTGAATATTTAATGGAATTCTTGCAAGCATTTTAAAGCGTCTGACTGCTTTTAAATTATTCCGTCACCTTGTTGAAACATAAGTGTGTGTTACATTTGTCAGACAATGTCTTGAATTTAAAAATCAATGAGTGCTTTAATTTTTTTATATCATGCTATATTTTCGAAATTTATCTTTTCGTATTAACCACTGAGAATTATTTTATGCAGCTTCAACCAAGCAGAAAATGTGTCTAGCTTTTGTTTTAAAGAAAAGGCAAAAAATGCTATTAAAGTCAGGATTTACTAGCCACAGTGAGAGTTTTTTTCATTGTTTAAGCCGTGAAAAAAATACCTCGCGTTATTTGTATGGCGTCGTGGTCTACATTTTTTCATATCACTTTTCAATAATGCATGTTCCTACTTCCTGTCCCGAGGAAACTGAATCTGTGGTGCCTCTGGTTCTAATTTCATATAAAAATTGAACCAAGTCGCCTTTCTACTCACATCTGCCTAAATTACTTATCACCAAATAAATAATTTTAAATCTAGATAAAATATTTGCCACCTATACCATTTTACTATGCAAAATATGCAACGTTTTATATTCAGCTTCTAACAGAAAAGTTAAAAGTCAAAGTCTCGTATAAAAGGCTATTCGACATTTAAAAGTGTTTGTAAAACTTACGGGTGACTTACTTTGAGTATGTCTAAGTGAAATCGATTTTCTTCACAAATTTTTCTGACATTTCATTCAAAAGTAAGTAAAAAAGTTCTGTCACAAACGTTTGAAGAAAAATTTCCCCTAAATATTAAAGACATTGGATTTATTTTAATGGGGAAAATCCTTATATTCATTTCTGTTATAGAGCTGTGACATTCTCATCTTGATAAAATCAAAACTTGCAAGAAAATTTGACACGGAAGTATAATTATGCCCAGGACTCAAAATACACGATACACAATCACTCTTCAAGAAGACAGGTGTTTGAAAACAACTAAAAAGTTTGATAACATGATTATATTTGAGATGTTTTATTAAAAAAAAATAAAAGAAAAACACCATCTGAAAAAGACATCTAATACAAAATTATTAAATAGATAAAGAAATAAAAATGTAAGGTGAAAGAAACGAACATGAAAAAATAGATAAGTAATTAGATTAATAAATACACTAACATATGAAAAAATAATTCATTCAAATAATAAGATAAATATAAATGAGCATACGAAAATTACAAAAATAACAATAAAATTTCAGAAAAAAAAAACTGAATTAAAATTTCTACATAACGTGAGAAAAAACACCAAACCACAGTCTCCCGTTAAACAACAACAAAAAAAAGCACACACAAAAAATACATACCAATGACAAGTAGAAGGACATCTGATATTGCAAGGCTAAACAGGTAATAATTTGTTGACGTCCTCATGTAACTTGTCCTTATAATAACAATACAAGTAAACACATTTCCAATTATTCCCGTCATAAATATCATAGAATATATAAACAATAAAATCACTGTTATTGGCAGTGATCGCCTTTTTGGTCCAATTTTTGCAAGTAATATATCATCCGACCCAGTGAAATTTCGGCATATTGTTTCTGGTGAAAGGGTGACTGAAACATTCTTAGAACAAAAAACAATCTCCATTTCAGCAATGAATTAAGAAGCGCACTTCAAGTTTCCCCTTTAAAGTACTGAATGAAGTTCTAGACACTGTGGATAGTTTTCCGATAGTCCAGCTGACTTCTTTGTTGAAAACTTTACTATGTGAGTCACATTATTGCTGGAGAAAGACATGGAAACAGATGTACTTAGTTTTATCTACATCATTTCTTTTAAATCTTGCAAGTTAATTTGTCGTTTACTATCAGCGAATACTTTGCTTCATTATATCACTATATAATGTTTTTCTTGCTGAATGCCTATTTTCTGTAAGTCATAACTCGAAGCTGGAATCTTTGTTTCGCTATTACACGCTTACAGATTCTGTCAATACCATAATGTCATGTTTTGTAGAAGGTGGTATTTCTCGGTGGAACTTTGGCTTGTCAGACCAACAAGTTTGATTTATTTTCCTGCTAGGTACCGTATTACCTACATAGTTATAACTGTAGTAGTTTTCTGCAACAAGAGATACTTTGATTGCCTATTATTTACAAGAGAAGCTTTTAGAAATGTTAAATGTTTGTAGAGCGTTAATGTCATAACCTTAATTTTATCTTCTGTATGTAAAATATAACTATGTTTAAGTAAACTTAGTAATTATTATAAGAAGTATCTACATAACCTAAGAACAAACGCACCGACTTCTATGACCATTTCAAGCTTTACTGAAAACTCAAGTATTCACAATATCCGTAAACAATAAGCAACGTTTTACAAAGTTCACACGCCAATATTTGTTTAATTTATTTTGATACTCAGTTCTTTATATTTAAAAAAAAAGTTTTAAAAATTTTCATATTTTAATCATTCATGTTAATTTCAGTCAGTAACAAATCATCCAGGGGTATACAAACAGCAAAAAAACTCATCAGAAATAAATCTAAATCGACATAGATATATTTGACTACGATAGGTCTGTTTTTCATACTGATCACCTCGTATTATTTCAAAACATAAATTTGATTTTAATTACTTTTACATCACCTGGGGCTGCAAACAAACGCAACAACAGTCATTTGTACTCAATCAAAGTCAGCAAGGATATATAGTCTTTCATTTCAAGAGCCTTTCATGTCAGTTTATAAATAAGATATTGAGCACACAAGTATTTATTATCCATTGTCGTTACATTTGCTAGAAAAAAGGGAAATTTCACACATAGTCTCACGGCGTTTCAGTATTAGTATGGTGAAGCTTTCAGTTGTAAATAATATTATGATGTTGTTATCTGTCTTGGTATGGTGAAGCTTTAAGTTTGGAATTGTATTATGGCGTTATCTGTCTTGGTATGGTGAAGCTTTAAGTTTTGGAATTGTATTATGGCATTGTTATCTGTCTTGGTATGGTGAAGCTTTAAGTTTTGGAATTGTATTATGGCATTGTTATCTGTCTTGGTATGGTGAAGCTTTAAGTTTTGGAATTGTATTATGGCATTGTTATCTGTCTTGGTATGGTGAAGCTTTAAGTTTTGGAATTGTATTATGGCATTGTTATCTGTATTGGTATGGTGAAGCTTTAAGTTTTGGAATTGTATTATGGCATTGTTATCTGTCTTGGTATGGTGAAGCTTTAAGTTTTGGAATTGTATTATGGCATTGTTATCTGTCTTGGTATGATGAAGCTTTAAGTTTTAGAATTGTATTATGGCATTGTTATCTGTCTTGGTATGGTGAAGCTTTAAGTTTTGTAATTGTATTATGGCATTGTTATCTATCTTGGTATGGTGAAGCTTTAAGTTTTGGAATTGTATTATGGCATTTTTATCTGTCTTAATATGGTGAAGCTTTAAGTTTTGGAATTGTATTATGGCATTGTTATCTGTCTTGGTATGGTGAAGCTTTTAGTTTTGGAATTGTATTTTGGCATTGTTATCTGTATTGGTATGGTGAAGCTTTAAGTTTTGGAATTATATCATGGCGTTATTTGTCTTGGTATGGTACGTGAAGCTTTAAGTTGTGGAATAATATTATGGCGTTATCTGTCTTGGTACAGTACGTGAAGCTTTAAGTTGTGGAATAATATTATGGCGTTATCTGTCTTGGTATGGTGAAGCTTTAAGTTTTGGAATTGTATTATGGCGTTGTTATCTGTCTTGATGTGATAGTGATTTAAGCAGAGGTACAGTATTTATTTCAAACATGGTATCATGGCGTTTCTGTATTGGTATGGTGTAGTCTTAAGTTGAGGAAAGGTATTATAGCAATTTTATTAGATTAATAGTGAGCTAAGTCGTGGAATTGTTTTGATTCCAGTCATAGTATTATTGCGTTTCATTTTTTATGAAGCGTTAAGTGATGGTATGATATTATAGCATATTCCTTACCTTGATATTAAAGTAATTTATATCATGGTAAAGTGTTGATTTAATACATTGTATCATGGTTTGTTTTTCTATTATTTTTTAAGACTGCTTTAATTGATGGTCTTGATATATATTGATATCAACCGTGGTTATGACGTTTCCAAACTTGGTATAATTATGCTCAGAATTGTGGAATGTTTGTTTTTTCCTAAAATCTAAAGAAGAAAGTAAATAAAATAAGTTTCTGGCACATAATTCGTCATTCAAAAATTTAGGTTAAAGGAAAAAAGAAATATCTTTGAAAAGGATATACGGCGTTGATGGGATTTAAAGCATTGGAGGATGTGTTTTGCAACTGTTGATTGTATTGTATAGATACTGATATACAGCAAGAATCTCTTTCACTCCCATCAGGTACTGCCAGAAACAAAGAACCGAGACAAGATTTATTTGCTGAAAGAAAAGTGTTCATAGAGGAAAAATATTTTCAGAAAACAACCCTTGATGATGCGCAGTAGACACATTCATTGAGGAACAAAATGGCACAATGCTCTTGGCATACTTTTCTTAAATGTCAAAGGGACAAATCCATCGAAACATAGCAGATTTAATTTTAGATGCAACACTTTTTTCATTCAACTATAATTATAGTTTTGCCATTTTTAGTCTACCGATGAAAAGGATAGAATCAACATACAAAAGCAAACAATCATCTTTTACCTGAACACCTTTCAGAAAAGTTCTACAAGTGAAAACACGGCTGATGGGCTTTAAAGTCGAAACGCCAATGGCATTAATTAAAATCTACACATGCTGTTAATATTAGCAAATGTTCTTCGGACCCGGACAAACAACATAATATAGAAATTGAAACAGAAATATTGTTTTGTAAGACTTAATGAAAAATTACTATGAGGCCCTAACCGTTTGACGAAGAAGCATCCAGTGAAATTAAAAAGGCGGGTAGACGGTAAGGGGACGCACTTGTTGAAATAAGAAGGCGGAAAATGGGAAAACGTCAGAAATTTGTTTACAAGCACCAGGACTATTGCTTTCCAAGTTATTCTTTATTTTTATTAGATACATCAGATAAAGCGCTTAAAACCCTGAATCTGAATCGAAAAAAATCAGCCTATGATTAAGTCAGATTATATAAAACGCAAACTGGTTCTACAAACAGAAACATTTGTTCAGTTCTACACACAGTAACAGATGGTTTATTAATGAAACAAACACCTAATGGTCGTTGCCCAGTCAGTTTAACTAAGGCCTTTTATTTTGGAATAGTGTTGATTCAACAAATGTTTTATTGTAAGTAAACTGCTTAATTAAAGAAATGACTATTTTGCCTTTATCTGTTAATCAATAGCTAAATGCTCTTTGGCATTGAGTTTCATCTAGGACGAGACTGTCTGTAGGAGTTTTTAAAATTATTTTACTTTTTATTTATTTTCAAGTAATTTCAACTGAAGGCTAGCGAAGCATCAAACATTTCAGCGTTCAAACAAGTGTCTTTTATACGAATGATTCTATCATTTTTTTTGTGGTATTTGCGTGATTTTGATTGCATATCTGTAAAGCAATGCTATGTTATTATACCATTTAATACTACAGACCAGAACGTGATTGAAATGTTTGTGTCTTCGTGATTTAAGAGGCTAATTTAATATATATTCTATTTGGCATGATCCACCTCTCTAAGTCTGTGTTTTCTATGAGTTAATTAAACGTCAATCAGACACAGAAATATATTGGTTGTAACAATAAATGACAAAGAAGTGAATCCTTAGAAGAATTATTGAGCTGGTTGAATTCGTTTAGATTTTTGTGTTATAAAGAATATTGCGATAGGAATTGTTTTTAATTCAACAATTTCAACTGTTGTCCTTTCTATAAGATTTGCGTCGTTTAAGTCAGAGTTCATTATTAACTGACCTGAATGAAAAGTGAGTGATGAACTTTACATAAATGAGCAAAAAATAAATAAGACTTAGTGCAACCCGGAAAAAAATCCACTTGTACTGAGTTGGGTTTGAACTCAGCTATCTTCTATTACTAAACGTTGCCATAATAGCTAGCTGATAGGTAAGGGAGTAAAAGTGCAGCTACACTATATGTATTTTTTCGCTATTACTTTCTTGCTTCTACTCAATATTTGAGAGAAACAAAACAAACTATATAGGAAATATTCTACATAATATCTAAAGTAGCACATTTATTTAAATAAAAGGAAGTTTTTTCCCTCGAGTTTCCAACTGATTCAAGTATGTACATTTACAAGAGAATAGAATGATATAATTTTCTGAATTAACTAAATGTTCCCGCTAGATAACGAGGGCGAATCTTGTTTGAGATTCAAACATTTAAACTTATATTGAGTCATCAAATGTTTGTCAGTGTTTACTGAAGACACGCCGCCTAAAACATGAGAGATTGTGAAAGAAGAACATTTCCTTACATTTGATAAGGTACATTTGTTACAGTCCACTGCACACTGGGCTAATTGTATATTACGACCTTTGACAACTGCGTCAGGGAATCGATTCTTGGGCTCGGTGTTTTGAGCGTTAGTTTTCGATGCAGAAAGATCTACGTTCGACTTCCGCACTGGGTGGTCATTTTTCAAGATGAATTGCATATTTCTGTTTCGAATTTTCAAGTTTGTTAGAATATGGTACTTATCAACGTGCAATTTCAGTTGACAATAGTAAAAATGTTCTAGAATGACTGGCCCTGTCATAACTTAAATTTAGAACTAAACTGGTGGATTTATTTTCATATATAAGTCTTTGTTAGTGCAAGAAGTCTTTGTAAGGAATAATTTACATAATTTCAGATCATTCTTTGCTTGTTGAGCATCTTGTTTTGGTGTACAATAGAAAAAATGATAATTATTATCATTAATATACATCAAAACAAATGCAATGATGCAGCTATTTCAGTTTTTTATTGCTTCTACACAGCTGTGTATTTCTTTCGCAAAACAATATAACAGTTCTGCTCTACTGACTTAATTGATATTTAGAATATTGTTTCCTCTGGATGCAAGAAGATAATTTGATAGTTATTCTATTTGACATGTTTCGCCCCCTGCCTTCTATGTTAATTATCAGTTCATTCACCTCAAGAGAGACCGTAAATCAGTTGTATATTGCGTGATGCCACGAACATTGAAGAGGATTTGTAGACCAAATTAATAGTTGCCAATTTCTATAATTGTCGAAATTGATTAGTGTGCAAGTAGATTACCTCGATTTATTTGTTTACAAAGACTGATCTGTTCAGAGGTTTTGTAGAAATAACATCTAATGAAACAACTTTTTTTTTAAATTTTGTCTTCAAAGCCAAACAATTGATATTTTTTTTGTTATTGTCAATTGTTTTTACAGAAGAAAGGCTATATGTTTAAATAAAATTACTGTACTATTGTTCTAAATTAAACTCTAAAAGAAATGCCTCAGGTTCATTTGTGTTCTACAAACGAGCTAAGAGGTGATGTTTTCTTTATATCTGCATCATTTGATGTTAAATTTGGAATAAAAACCATCGTAACGGGGTCAGAATGTTTTATTTTACTAATAAAATTATACGCATTTTATGTATATTGGTATTTAACTTTTCAGTTTAATCGAAAGTACACTTTCCTTTTCTTATTCAAACATCTCATTAGTGAAAAAAGATGTTTAACTGCTTAATTTTTTGTCTAACTGAATTTCTTATGCACGAATGAATCAACTAAAAATACCTATTTTTGTATCAAAATTTCTTCATTATAGCAACGGGTTTTGGGGATATTTCTTTCTTATGCAAAAATGGTGTCACCTGAAATGAGATACAAATAACAGCTTTGTAAAAAGGTTGGATGCCTTGAAACGGATTAGAATTTTGCAATAAGATAACTAAAATTTATGTATATAGAACCAACCGTACTAATAGCATTTGACGTCAAATTAGGATATGTGACGTCATTTAATGGAATATCAATTTTGCTCTTCATTTTCCTCATCAACATGAATATTGTATCATTTCTGTTTTATGCAGGGAGCTGAAACTTTCAAACTTTAATCCTGAGATATCATTTGTTCAAAATAACTAAGAAAGTAGATTTCCAAAAATTACGCCCGAGTGCTTTTTTGTCCCGTGTCGTCAGTCATATAGTTTTTAGAAGTTTTCTTAATACTTACGTTTTAAACATAGACGTTAATGTTATTACTCAGTATTTTATTCAAACGCAATTAAAAAAAAACTTTATATATCATGAGATATTGAAATTGTAGCTCAACAAATAAGTGCCTGGACAAACATCAGAATAAAGCATTTCTTATAAGAGGTTTATGCCTTTATGTATGTAAAGTCTGTATCAGTGGAACCATTGATAAAACGTCAGTTCGAATGGAAGTCACTTTATCTAATACTGTTTAAAAGGATACCGAACAATTCCGACCTTACAAGACAGTGAGCATAAAATTTTATTATAAAAATACAAAATGTACACATGAGTTTGATATATTATGAATATTAGAATAAAATGCAGTTTGTAGCACGGCAAGTTTTACTTTTTGATTTCTTTATTTTCTAAAACATAAAAAAAAACTGTTTTCTAAAGCTGAAAATAAGTAGAACTTTCCTAAACTTATATTAGTTATATTAAAATGCAGTTATATGTAAATTTTAAATATCAATATAAAATATCATAAAATATATCAAATTAGAATAAATATAATTTGTTTTAAAATCAAGACTACAACACATTATTATTTATTAACACTTTTTGACTGCAATTTTAGTCTTATATATTACAAAGAGAGAGGTGTCTGCAAGTTCAGCACCAATAATTTCATTTCAAAGTCCACGTGAGTTTATGATGTTGTATAAATCTATCTCTTCAAAGACAGACAAACTAATTTGGAAACTGGGAGAGATATTTTTGTTCTATGTGGTAATGCACGCTTCTTCCAAGGATTCAGTAATGCTAAGATTATACTTGACTTTTAATGGGTTAACTTCTCTACATTTTCTTATTCAAACTATTTCTGTCATTAACTTAGTAAATGAACAATTTAAGAATGATTTCGAAATCAATCAATTAATCAATCAAGCAATTAATCAATCAATCAATTATTAATTAATTGATTAATTAATTAATTCATGCATTTAATCAATCAATCGTTCGATCGATCGATCAATCAATCAATCAATCAATCAATTAATCGATTAATCGATCGATCGATCGATCAATCAATCAATCAATCAATCAATCAGTCAGTCAATCAGTCAGTCAGTCAGTCAGTCAATCAGTCAGTCAGTCAATCAATCAATCAATCATTTTAAGTTGTTCAGTCAAGATTAAAAACAAACTAAGGAACTACTTGTCATGTTGCTTGAATAATGAATAATTATTATTATAATATATTTTAATAATAATAATAATGATAATAATGAATAAATTGATGCTTCTGAGTGTAAATGATGAAAATATTGTAATATTTTATTAAGCAATATAAATACCACTGCTCAAAACAATAAACGTCATGATTAATAGCCATAGGTGATAAGACAAGAAAACCAGTTTACCTAGTCAACCGTCTGTAAGATAACTTGTTTCTAGTAGGCTTCTGGTTCAAGATTGTGTCCATTTCTCTAATTTGGAGAGAATTTTTTTAATAAATCAGTCATACGGTATTAAACAGATTATTCTTGTTACTATATGAATAGTAAATCTGAGTCTTGAAATATTTTGGATGAGGAGTAAAACAATTTAACTGGTCTGATCGAAAAAAAGGAGAATTACGTCAGAGCTTCGATTATGTTTAAAGTGAAATTTGAATAAAATAGATAAAATAACGATGATAATTGGGATGCAAAATAACATATTCGAATGTACCATTTTAAGGATTCTTTCCCAGATTAAACTTTTTTTAGGAAATCTTGTACGTATTGTCCCAGCAGTTGGAAACAACTTTACAAATTAAGTGTACTATTTCCACAGTTACATTTCTTTATGCAAATTTAAGATCAGTTCGCATGTCTACAGGTTAATCGAACAAATCCATTTGAAAGAGAAAAAGTTGGTAAACATTTGCATTCGTTTCACTACGTTTGATATAAGTTAATAAAATGTCACTCAGACTATAATTCCCTAATATCTTGCGTGATACAAAATGTACAACAGACAATGCGTGAGCTGAAAAGAAAAACAAAACACAGAAATTGTTTCATTGTAGAAGCAATTTAGGCAGTTGTCGATAGTTTGTTCCTAAAACCTATATGTCCTAAAACTGTGGTATTTAAAGCATTTGTATGCTCATAAAATGTACAGCTTTCAAGGCATAAGTTACGATTTAAGATATCTATTAAATTTCACTTTCCACCTTCATATGAATTAACAGCAGTTACTGAAATGTTAAAAAAATGGTTGTCAATGAAAAGAAAAAAAAAACGAACAAACAAAATATTCTTCTTTCTGCTTTCTTTCATGACTGTTAGAGAACGACGGAGAGAGATATTTGGAAGGTGGTTTTCTTTTCTTACAATTTTCGGAATTTTGCGCGCACCACCAAAATGCCTTATATAGATGGGACGGATCTCGAGTTCAGTTAGGCAAACATTTACAGCCTAGAAAAACAATAAAAATTCACTGAGTTGCTTACTGAAACTTCATTTTGATTAATCAAAGTCAATTCATTGCCATGTCTAAATCCTCTTATCTGGATATTGCAAGGGGTTGTTTTTACGCTACACGGTAATTAAATGTCAATCACGTGATAGGCCACCGCGTGCAACTTAGATAATTAATACTGCTTTTGTACTCGTTGGTTCAAGGTTCTTCATGATTTGTTCCTGATAAAAGATAATTACACATCAATACGAGAACTACGAGAACAAGCATAATGTCTGTACAAAATAAGACACTCTGTTACTTATAAATAGAATACTGCATATTATGTACAATTTTAGAGTTCAACGACATTTGGAAAATGGATAAAAGAATTTGTTAAAATTTGATGACAATGTATTGATAATGGTTAGATACTGTAACAGTAGACTGTTACGATACAATTTATACAAAGATGGCCAGACCAATAAAATGAATGTTAGACATAACTGTCTAAGACAAACCTGTGCCAAACGCCTAGTGTTTTTCATATCTTAAATACATTTTGCTAATGAGGAATTAAAATCATTGTTTAGAAGCTAAAACTATCTTAAATATGTGATGTTCCATTTGAAATGTTAATGTGAAATGACTTTGGAAAACATAATTATGTCAATGTTTCTTTGTTTCAAATTCAAAACAAACACTGAATTTTCAAATACCAAAAGAATTCACTATACAATGTCTACATTTCTAAAGTCTGGTTCATTATATTACTCAAAGAAATCACTGTTGTCAATCCCCCTGCTATTCAAGCCCTTAGGTAAACAACAAAACTATTGTGAGACATTGATTTCAGCTGTACTTCAATCGGAAGAGTTTTAGTCAACAAGATTGTGTACTCTAATGAAAAATTCTTGTTTAATACCTCCACCTATGATTTTGTAGTTTTGTTCTACAACACATTTTCAGCTTCTCTCGCTAGTTTTATCGTTTTATTTTATTTTGTTCTTTAGCCTTCAACATTTGATAAAAAGTCTGTAAAGGTTTTAGATAGCACTGAGTAACCTAGACTAAAATTGACCGATAGATCTCAGACGTCTCTATATGATCTGAAAAGCGTAAATTAAGACAAACAATAGTGGCACATTTAATCCCATATTCAAATGTAAAGTGCTAAAAAGTATTTGCCTATTTTTTTTCTTCTTCGAGGAAACAGTCTCTTTTAAGTTTTTTAGCTGGGACAACTGCTACAATACAGTTCTTCCTGATACTGCTCAGAAGCTTAATCCAGTGTCAGATGACAATTTCAACGAAGGTATAATATACTGCATTGTTAGTAGTTCGAAAATAAGAGTTATGTAAATTTGCAAAGCACACCATGCTTCCTTGTTAGATTTCTGTCTAGATATCAAATTCGGTGAGTTATTTTGTGATTTTTCTGGAATTTACAGTTAGACCGCAGAGATGGATAACAGTTAGGCGATTATTTTGAAAATTTACTCAATTGCTACGTTTGATCACACCTAAAAAACAAACAAATAATGTTTAACAAACCAACAAATCCAAACAGGCTAATTAATTGTTTATCTATCTTTATTTTCTGGTAAATATTGTTTGATTTCAGCATTCTTACATTCTAATTATACAAACCTTAACCATCTAGATTTAGATATTATTAAAGGTAACATTACGAGTAACATAAAAACAAGACTTCAATCTATGATTTACAGGCACTGAAAGTTAAACCAAAGAGAAGCTTTAAATAATTTCGATAGTAAACTGAAATATATTTAACATTCGATACCAAGGCATTGTACTGAGCTAACTAGATCAAAACTAGACTTAATATCTGAAATTCAGAAATGATGACAATATAACATTTGGATGAAATTGCTGCTAAAATATATATCCGACAATTAGACTGTATATGTATGATAAATCACATTTTGTGGCAATAGTTTTCTTTGGTTTTTGACAGGCTTATACTGGTATGATGAAATACATAATAATGTAATCGTCGCCAGTTGCCTTTATCAAAAATATATCATATGTATCTTCAATAACATCATTTTCCTTTCTTGAAATCTTGCCAGGGTTTTGGTTCTATTAATTTTCTGACACATAATGGTATATAATAGTATCTATTATGCATAACCATTTCAAGCTATCCAACAATACGTCGCCCTTATCTAACATTTTTAGCTTTTTTTCTAGTTTCTAGGAGAAGTCTACTGTTGATATCTTAATTTCGGGGAATAAAGCTTTATACTCCACACCGAAGAAAATAATCATAAAGGGTTTTTCATGAAATTATATATATATACGTTTAACATATCTAGTATTTTGACATCAGACGTTAAACTTAAGAATTATACAGCAATTAAAATTTATTTTAATGAACATTTGAGAATCTTTTACTCATTTTGGGAATGACACAATTTAATTATACATATAGACTGATTAAAGTTTCAAGTTTAGATAAACACCCGAGTGTCATTATGGTTTGTAAAATTTGCACATGATCAGCCGCGAACAAGTATAACAATGGTTTAACACCAAAACGTGATTGAAATGTACTGATTGATTGTTCGTGATAAAAGAGGCTAATTCAATATATATTCTATTTGCCATACTTTACAGCTTTCATTCTGGGTTTGATACACGATAATTAAACGTCAGCCAGATTCTTTGCCATAAATTGCTCGAGACAGTATACCAAAGAGGATTAATATGGTGGGAGGAAGAATTCTGTTTGTTAAAACTAATAAGGAAGTTGTTTAGAACAAAGCGAATCGAAAAGAGTTTTGGAGTGTTTAAGGAAAAATTGTATAGTAGTTTTAAGGTCTAAAAGTCGTCAAGTTAACTTAATTTCTTATCATCATGGTAACATTTGAATCAGCTGGATTGCAATATCCCGTACTAAATAAGCACGGATTTTTCATAAAAAATATTTACAATCACATTTTGTTTGAAGTTGTCAAATTTGTATTGCAAATATGTCTTTCATTGAATACTTTATTGAATTCCGTTAAATTAGTTGTTTTTCTGTATCACTTACAGAATTTTGCTTCTCGTAAAATCCTACATAAAGTTAACGAAATAAAATGAATTCTAAATGGGAACTGCATATCTTCTAGAAAAGGGTTGTTCAAAACATTAAAAATCAACGTTCACTTAGAAAGATAAACTATACTAATGCAACAGGGTTTACATATATGATACAACTATTTGTCATACGAGCATCTTACTTTAGAACGGACATTGGACATTGGTTATGTTTGTGATAGATTATATCTGCCTAGGGTCCTCCCACGTGACCATTGCTAATTAGCAGTTGGTTGATATATCACCAAGTTAATGACACCGTTGCTATTTTTTGCAGATTTGTAAATATGGGGTTAATTATTTGAGTAATGGGGATGTTTGTTGAAAGTACGGTTGTAACACATAGATCAGTCCTATCATTTTAATATACTTGAACTTTTACAAGTAAAACTGGACCCTAAAAACAACAGTTCATTCATGTATCAATCAATATATCTCTCGTTTGGTTGGATAATAAATATCTATTCTTCTAATGAATCACAAATATTGCGTTAAAAATTATTATGTATGATCTATAAGGTGTCATATATTAAGAAAACATTATGGAAAAATCCTGTGAAAGTTCAAATAATCAGTGAAGTTATCATAGATTAATTTTCATGTCCTAAAATTGATGCAACAAGTCATACTTCTTTCATATCAACCTCAGTTCTCTTACTGTCTGCATGGTAATATGATGGACAGATATTTCATTCACATGACTTGTAATATAAGATCCGCTGCCGAATGTTTCTTTGTCATGTAATGCATACAGCAACTTTTTTGAAAATCTGAATGCAAAAAACTATGACAATAACCTAATTTCATTAATAGGGTAATTTATGTTGATAACATTTTATTTATCTTATTTTAAATTTCTTTGAGATCTCCTAGGTGATTTTAGATTTACATAAAATAATAATTAATTTATTGTAATTGCAATACTAAAAATGGACTCTTTTTTGAATGACCTTCACATTGAAGATCCAATTGTCCAAAAACTCTAACATTGGTCACAACTTCCTTATCAGTAAGCGGATATACTTCATACTTGGATAGAACACCGCTGTGGACAAGACCTTCCCACTGACCTATAATTATTCGACCTTGACCCTTGAAGGATCTTCAAAGTGAATTGTCTAAAAACTATAACATTGATCATAACTTCCTTATAAGTAAGTGGATTTACTTCATACTTGGACACAACACCGCTTTGGACAAGACCTTCCCACTGATCTATATCTATTTGACCCTGACCCCTGAATGACCTTCACCTTGAAGATCCAATTGTCAAAAAACTTTAACATTTGCCATAACTTCCTTATTAGTCAGTGGATATACTTCATACTTGGACACAACACCGCTTTGGACAAGACCTTCCCACTGATCTATATCTATTTGACCCTGACCCCTGAATGACCTTCACCTTAAAGATTCAAAGGTCAAAGCACCGCTTTCTTGGGCATTGTCATCTTATTGTGACAGTTCTTGTTTTTATTTAAGATGCACGAGCAACATGCCTTATTTATGTGGTTTAATGCATCAATGTTCATGTATTAAGACATGCGCTTGTGACGTGATATCACAATACATTTATTTGATATCAAGAGTCGTTTTATTCTATAATGTAATGAAGTACTTACAACAGGACACGTAGCCTTATTTTGTTTACCATCTTTTACACTTACAGGAGGAAGCTGTTTCCTTAGAAAGTGAGAGCTTTAAATTATCTCTATCAAATCCACTCATCTTGTACATAATAAGGGCTTTGGAGAGACTACTAAAAAGGTATACATATTGAAATGTTTTGCAGTGAAGTAGGTTAAACGCTAATGGCAAAAGCATTCTCCTTAAATGTAGATGATTTCGTCGAAAGTTTAAATATTACTCCAACTTTGTTTACCTAACAAATGAATAAGTTCTAAAGGGTAATGTCAGGTTTGTATCACGATTTTGTGTAAAAATGTAGGAATAATTTGTTGAAAGCGATCCGAATATGTCATTGAAATATTTTTGTACTTTGTAATCATGAGAAATACCCAGAGATAAAGTGCTTAAGCTGTTTTGGGTGTGTTTTCACTTAAGAACCAAACGTTAAACATAGCATTGTGTAAAACAGCATTTAAAACAACCATTTCGAATTCATGTCAATTTCAGTCAGTGAGCAAGAACTTAATATAATGACGCATTTAAGACAGAGACTAGTGTGTTTTTTCCTGACTTAGTGAAAGAGAAATGATTAACAAGCATTTAACTGTAGAGAGAGTTAAAAACAATCTAATATTCAAGAAAAGAAGAAGTGCTGATAGTTCAGTTAATATGTTGCGTGTTAACTGTAATGACGTGCGCTTGCATGTCAGAAGATGTTCGATTCATTAGCGTGCATTAGTGCATTACATTTTGCGTGCATTGGTGTTTGTCATGTACGGATTCATTCAAACGTTTACCAATTCATTTAAATTAGCTTAAATTGACATTATTAACGTTAAAATGTCGATGTGCATTGAGGTTTCCAAATTTAGACTTCTGTTCTTTACACAGAGAAAAGGAAATGTTTGACGAACATGTAACTTTAGATAAAATTGAAAAAAAAGATGACGATGCAGTTTTAAATACTAGATAATGCCACGGGCAGAATATCGAGTCCGCTCGTCTTAATTCAAACCTGAACCTATAAGCAGCTTCATTTCAAGGAGAAAGATGAAACCCATCCTCTTTATACCCAAGGCAAAATCTTGACATTGCATTGACATTGTAGAAGTTATGCTCCGGACACGGGTTTTGAGCCGACCCTGTGTGACCTTGATTTTTGAGTGGCCGACCTGGGTTTTGCATGTGACACATCGCCCCATCATGGTGAACATTTGTATCAAACTATTTTGTAATCGTACAAAGAATGAACAAGATATAGACCGGACAAATCTAGACGGACGCACGGACTGACAGACACACATACACCAAACCGCCAAAAGCGAAAAGCAGCGACCACTAAGCATAATACTTCAAAGCATAAGCAAGATACAGAGCCAACAAACAAATTTTGATATTTTTATTTGACCTTTGACCTCTTGTGACCTGACCTTCATTTTGTGCAAGACAACTCAACTCAACATGGAGAACATTTGTGCTAAGTAATATTAAAATCCATCCATGTATATAGAAGTTATACTCGCAAATGAATGTTTTATTTTGTTATTTAACCTTAAACCCCTAAATATGACCTTGACCTTTGCCACAGACACCTGAATTTTTCAAATCCTCTGACTAGTAAGCATAATACTTCAAAGCATAACCAAGACACAGAGCCAACAAACAAGTTTTAATATTTTTATTTGACCTTTGACATCTTGTGACCTTGACCTTGACCTTCATTTTGTGCAAGACAACTCAGCTCAACATGGAGAACATTTGTGCTAAGTAATATTAAAATCCATCCATGTATATAGATGTTATACTCGCAAAAGAATGTTTTATTTTGTTATTTGAAATATGACCTTTACCTTTGCCACAGACACCTGATTTTTTCAAATCCTCTGACCACTAGGCATAATACTTCAAAGCATAAGCAAGATACAGCGCCAACAAACAAATTTTAATATTTTGACCTTCATTTCGCGTGAGACAACTCAACTCAACATGGAAAACATTTGTGCTAAGTAATATTAAAATCCATCCATGTATATAAAAGTTATACAAATGAATGTTTTCTCATTTCCTGCAAAGGTCATGCGTTATTGCTACAAGTTGGTACTTAGACAAATTCATTTAAAATATGTTCATTATCCCAAAAAACTTATTGTCCTCCTATATTCAGGGAGTTGCCAATAGCCTAAAATTCTTTCGCATTACTTTCTTTTGTTCCATAAATTACATTTACAGGAAGAAGAAAATCTGCTAGAAAATGACAGATTTCAGCTTTTCTTCACTTAAGGCATTTATCTAATTTCGGAAGGAGTGCGTCTACAAGAGAAATGTCATCTAGGAGCATTACGTAACAAAGAAACTTTACCTGCGGTGAAAATCAAATCAGATATTTAACAAATGGAAGCGGAAGATATTTAACATGATTGCTACATTGCCTTTCAAATACATCAAAGCCATATCCTAGTTTTCTCGTCGGGTTACAATTTGTTCTAAAGTGCAATCTGAATAAAAGATTGTTATGTTTAAGCTGTCTTTTAACAAAATTTAAATTACAGTTATTGTAAAGCAACAAACACGTCTCTTCTAACGCATACTCCAATCATGGATGATTTTTGGTTACAATTTAAAACGAATATTTCGGAAAAGCGCAGTGGCATTAAAGGTTCTTTGAGGTTCATAAAATTAAGCATTTTATGTTAACGTCATGTGTATTATTCATTGAATAACACTGAATGTCAGTGAGTAAAGTTTTGGAAAAGCCACGTTGTAAATACGAGCGACACAGTGTTTTCCTGTTTGGCTGGATAATGTCATATGTACAATGCTTTGATTGTTATGTGTATTGAATGCTTTACTGGCCATTTGGTTCTTACCTCCTACATAACTGGAATTAAGCTACTACTTTTTTGCTGCGTTTCTTTGAGCGTCCTTGTCTAACTTCTGTCTGCTCCCGAAAAAGCAACTTACCGACTAGTTAGTTCAAAAGACAATTCTTCCGGCACATTGACAGCTAATAATGAAATAAGTGACGTCATTTCCGGTAATTGTTTATTTATTTCTTGTCTGTTAAACATTAAAGACGCCGACTAAACAATCATGTCACGAAAGGGTTATGGGTTATTGTCCTTAATTCACTAAGAAAACGGCTACAGCATTAAGGCAGGAAAAGTCTGTTTGCAAGCGCCTGGCATTTTTATAAATGAACAATATACCACAGTAATTGAATGAGATAATTATGCAGGAGTTAATGGTGGTCTTTTGTCAGTTACCTTTCTTTCGTGTCATTGCACTTACTCAAACGAGAGCTAATTGGCAAAAGTAAAAGCCATCTCAAGCAAGAGGAATCATTAAGTAAAGCTGCTACAGATTTTCAGTTAACGTGCAAATATGTACTTAACAATCTTAACATTTAACTATACAACTGCAACACAAAAAAGTCAATGAAGAGTATGTAGTGTTCTCGAATTGCCTACAGAGCAAACATTTTCTTCTCTTAACAAGAACAAGAACAACAAGAACAACTAAGTTTCATTTTTTTTCTTCTTAATTAGTTCATTTGAAACATAAATCCTTAACACTAAACCATCTGACATTTTCACATATTTGATACTTTCACACTAAAATATATGACATTTTTACTCTATGATATCTTTTCGCATTAAAATGTCTAATATTTTCACACTTATGTGTCTGACATTTTCACATTAAAATATCTGACATTTTTACACTAGTATATTGGACATTTCACATTATAATATTTGACATTTTCTCACTAAAATACCTGTCATTTTTACATTTAAACACCTAGCACTTTCGTGCACATACAATATTTAACGAAAGAAACTTCCCATTTTAACGGAAAAAAGTCAGTTTCATCATTCGGACCGAAAAGATGTAAGTTACTTCTTTGATAATACAAAATAAAAAAGTTAATTTGATTGAAAAGCATTTGCAACATAAGCACTAGTCCTTTCTTTCCTTCACAGAAATTGAATTATCAAAAAATATTCCTTTTAAAGACCGTGCAGATTCAATTAGCCGCATATCTAGGAAACCTTTATCAGTTCAAACGTTTACAATAAGAAAGAAGAAAATATCTCAAGAGTCGTGATTTATTCATTTCTGTAATCATGTTACCTTCTATGTAACATTGTAGGAACAGGAATAGAGAACAGGACCAAGATTGCTCGAGCAAAAATAATCTTAATGCATTTTGTTGATTATTAAAGAATTGTCTTATTATCTTATTGTCTATTTTATTTCATACTTAATAAAGGAAGAGAAAGGGCCTTGATTCGGTTGCCCGCCTTAATTATAAAAATTATCGGTTTTCAAAGCGCTCCGTCACGTATTAATCTGTTTGTCATAGGGGCCAGAAGAATTGGCATTAAAAGGTAGCAGACACCATTCAGCTGGCGAGGACTATTTTACAAATCTTATACCTGGTCCACATTTTAATAGAGTTGGACTAACTTTCCGTTTTCATTTAAACTTGTTTCATTTAACTGTATTGAAGCGTGTTTAGTTGAAAAAAAATCTTTTATTACAGAAATTCCACAACGAGATCCATGCAACAGCTAAAACATTTGCCAGTAATGAATATAACATCCGTTACCACTTCATCTTTAACTGAAAAGGCGCTCAATGCCGGTATCGACCAGTCAGAAGCTAGCTACTGGTTATAAGATGCAATCGAGTCGAAATTATGTCAAAATGGCGTAATATAACTTAAACGATTGCATGTTTAGGGCATTCCAGTTGTATAAAGGTGGAATCAAGCATTGTATTATTTTTTGATTGTTTGTTTTTAATTGTTGCGTTTATACTATTGAGAGAAGCACTATGTACTTACATACAGAGAGGTCATGGAAGAGACATAGACATATTCTTATGACTATTGAAAGCAGTTATATTTCGTATAAAGATTTTTTTTAAGTCAGTTGATTTCGAACATGTAAATTTAAAATAATAAAAAGCGTAAGGCATAATGTTGCAGATAAAAAAGACAAAATGATAAATGTATGTTTTGATATATCACGTTTGGGCGTTCATGTGTCTTTTTTCCTGCGCATGACTGAATTACAGAAAACTTCAAGAGAACTAGAATTGAACACGAAACAGACAATGCATCTTATTGTAAAACGTAAATAAAAATTAAGAAACTAATTTCAGTATCAAATAAGGAATAAACAATAAAGTTATTTTACTCCAGGATATAAGCAAAATAAAAGTAACACGAGGAAAAATGTTGTCCATTCAGACTATCATTCTTTGTCATATCGAAATGCTTGTACCTAAAGTTAGCGATACTAACATGTTTGAATGTCAGTCATGCCATAAGCCAACGATGTTTTACAGAATAAAAAAAGATGTTTAGAATAAAAATTTGATTGGTAAACTGTGTCGAATCAGTTCCAGTTTGATACTTTAAATTTCTTGGTTATTTAGTTAAAAAAAATCAGCAGTATAGTATATTGTAACAGTTTATTTGAAAATCTCCAAGAGTTTGAATCACATTTGGCCTTACCTTTTGCAAATTTCATCATGTCTACAAATACCACTAACAGATTAAAAAAGCCTTTTCATTAGAATATAAAGCGGCTTACAGCATCATCGAGAAACATCTCAACATTTCTAAATTATTGCAGAGTTTAACAGTTTAACCAATGTAACAACTTTATTTATTCATTCGGGATGATTGTCATTTCTTTAACGAGACATTTGATCGGTTGGCTTGACATGTTTGCAAACTATATATTTAACTAACACAGTTTTACTCTAAAGATAGGTACTTATGCTGAAAGACGTGTCTTCGTGCAATATATGTCATTTAATTTATTTTTAAATTAAAATGTATTTTAGGTGTAAACAATAATAGATTTAATATTTTATAAATATTTGCACAAATAGAACTTTATCCTGACCAAGAATTAAGTGGTAGCATAACATAGAAATATTTCAATATAATTATCAGAACCAATATATTGCAATAAAGTAGTGGGACTTTTGAGTACTTCCATATTGCTGTAGTAAGTATTAACATACCAGCAAAACTGACATTAAAACTTATCAACACATGCACATAATCAAATCAAAAACGTCATTTATTTGCAGGAAAAGACAGACGCTTTTTAAACTGAAAGGCAGGGAAAATTAATTTGTCACAATTATGTCCTCGTGAGAATTAAGAAGGTATTTTCATGCAAAATTAGTGAGAATGCTTCGCCTGAGAATCAATACATTTTATATTTTACCATAGGGGATGAGGACTTCTTTGTAATGCAAAACATTAATTTTTCAATGCAATTTGCAACAACTCCGAAATCTTATTAATCTTTTCGTAGTACTTCGTAAGACAACCTTAACAATAATTAAAATCCCAAATGCATATAAACACGCTAGAGTTATTTATTTACTTGTAGCAAGCATTTTCGTATATATCATTTGTTCTGCACGGAGGGAATTGTCACCTTCTTGAAACTATCTATACAGCAAATAAAAATGTCTAGCAAAATAACTGTCATCGCGCTAAACTAAGATGGAACCAATTATTATTATTATTGTTGTTGTATAAACCATCAACTAGCAGCTTTTTTATATAAAAGGTCTCTGATACATTATATTAAAAACTAATGATACTCCCCATATTGTAGTGATGTACTGAAAGTTTTTTTTTTCTTTTTGTGTGTATATTATTCATGGATTGTTCAATGTACTCTTTACTATATACTATTGAAATTTGTAAGGTTGATAGAAGATGGTTCCCCGACCTCTTCTCAACCTATTACGGGGATAATAAATGGGGTAACCCTTTTGGGGCCTCAAAAAAAAGATGGAACGAACAAACAAGTAAAATAATTAACAAGAAGAAAGAAATCACTACATTTGCAAATTAATAACTTTCGCAGTTGTAATCACACAGAATATGTAGACGGTGTGTAAACATTTTGTCTAATATACGAGACTGCTTTAAGTACTTTATATAACCGAAAGCTCTTTTTAGATCTTTCATCCCTTTCTTGTACTATATGATGAAAATATCCAGGCACGGCTCCTATAGTTTAACAAATCATTGAAATATCTCGATAATTCATAGGTTAATTCTGTTATCAGTACATACTTTCGCAGTACTTCGTCTGGTCTTTAGAAGTACAGTCATGTCTATTGACATTACACATCAATCGTAAATGCTTAAGACTTATTACATCGTTTTGGCATATGTGAAAGAAGTAGAACACTACATTTTAGAAGACAGATGCTAGCTTCTCTACAGCAATATAGTCGCTGCTTTGTCTGTCCGTATGTCCGTCCGTCCGCATTTTCTTGTCCGGGACATAATTCTGAAACTACAAGAAGTATCAACAAGAAACTTTGTAGGTAGATAGATCTTATTGAGTAGAAGTGCAGTGCATAAGAACCATAACTATGCATTGCCTAATTTTTGCGTTATAGCCCTTTGTTCATTTTTACACTTTGAACTTTGTCCGGGACATAACTCTGAAACTACAAGAGGTATCAAAAACCTCTGGTTTACCTGTCAGCAGCCTACTTCAGTGACATGACACTGTCTGGATAGCACTGCCACTGTCTGAGTTGATAGAAAAATAAAGAATAAAATGGTAACTGTCGTACATTCTTCATTGCAAATTTAAACAGTTTTAACCTTTTTTCAGCAACTACCAATAACATAATATCTTTATGCTGAATTTGGCACAGACTTCATCGAAACACTATTCTGTGTCCAAAACCTATTCGGGGAGCATCACCAGATTCGACCGGCTCTTGTTTCTATAGGAGTGATAAGGGTGAATTTAGTAAAAGGTGCTTTTACTTTAAGGGCTTTAATCTCTTAGGAAGCCATATCCGCTCATGGCAAATCAGTAACCCTAGACTTTTATGTTATAATAGGAGGAAATAAAGATCAGTGCAACATTTGCTTTCCAGTGAACAAGTTCAGAAAGGAAATATAATACGATAATCTGATGTTCGGGGCTGAATTCTTAATTAATGATGAAAGAAGAAACTAATTTGCTGTAACAAGGATGACATGAAATGCTAAAATCAGCGTTCTGTATCAGCAACGACCTTGCATGTCACCATGCTCTTTATTCAAGGTGATTTTTATCGTAAAAATTGTAACACATTGTGCGGTAATGGAGGAAAACGTACGGCTGAAGAGGTTGTGTTTATAACATTTATCCATTGTACTGTTATTACCTGTCACTTGAAGTGTTTAAATGTTGGTAAAATGAGTGAAACAGTATCAAAAAACAAACAAACAACAACAAAAAAAAAAATAAAAATAAACAATGAAAACAGTAAAACGCTATGAAGATTGCATTTACTTCGTTCATTACTTTGAAAGTACCTTTAGAGGATGTCGTGAACAGATTTATACAATCTGGGCAAAACTTGCGATAAAGTGTATTTTCTTCTGCTGCAAAATGATTTCATCTTGTTTTATATTTGTTAAAGATTAAAAAAAGTGTATACTACTTTCTCCTTACGTAATATATTGTATTGCTTTGAGGTAAGTGTCTACTTCCATATAATGCATTGTACAGGAAGGCAATATCGTTTAAGAAAAAATCAGAAAAAAATGTTCTTACACGTCTTTCAAAATGCCATACATTTTTGTCATCTTTAATTGTTTATCACTGACCTCCTTGTCTTTAAAAAGTAGCTTATAATATCAAATTATATGGTAATTATTCTCCACTGACCGTATGTGAACGGTAATAAGTAACTTAGACGGTTAATTTATGGTAGGGTCATTCATTTATACTGAAAAAAACTATATTTCTTTGTTTTGTCTTACATGCAAACAAATCTTCTAAAAATGTTTATAGTTCAAACTTTTATTTCAAGACTTTATTTTACTGAGTTCCCCTAATTATTACACGCGAGAATCTTTTTTTTATCTACTTCTTCAAAACAGTGCTCTCCGAAATATTGCAAATGGTAAAAACAACTCATATTAGATATTGAAATGAATGTCTACAATGATATCTGACTGCTGACCTACTTCTTCAAACAGTGCTCTCCGAAATATAACAAATGGTAGATACAACTCATATTAGATATCGAAATGAATGTCTACAATGATATTTGACTGCTCTCCGAAATATAACAAATGGTAGATACAACTCATATAAGATATTGAAATGAATGTCTACAATGATATTTGACTGCTCTCCGAAATATAACAAATGGTAGATACAACTCATATAAGATATTGAAATGAATGTCTACAATGATATTTGACTGCTCTCCGAAATATAACAAATGGTAGATACAACTCATATAAGATATTGAAATGAATGTCTACAATGATATTTGACTGCTCTCCGAAATATAACAAATGGTAGATACAACTCATATTAGATATCGAAATGAATGTCTACAATGATATTTGACTGCTCTCCGAAATATAACAAATGGTAGATACAACTCATATTAGATATCGAAATGAATGTCTACAATGATATTTGACTGCTCTCCGAAATATAACAAATGGTAGATACAACTCATATAAGATATTGAAATAAATGTCTACATGATATTTATCCGTTTTTACCGTATCACAAATTATCTGACAAGTAAATATAAAGCATGCGGCATTTTTCCATGACATGCAGTTAGGATCAAACTTGAAACTGGCCTGTGACGTATTAAGTAGAGTATTAGATCATCAATATGTAATGACTTATCCAAAGACGGATATGCCACAGGCTATTATGCGATCAATTATGCTCACTGCCCGCTTGATGACTGCCGTTTTGCAGCTTTTTTCACAGCACAGGTAAAAACAGTGCACTTTATCATTTGAATAATCTGTTGGGAACTAAATGACTATTTCCAATGATGTGTTGTTGTTTTTTTTGTGACTTAACAAACAGCAAATGTCAATCTAAAAGAGCTATGATAAATTAGTTCTTTTTTTTTTCGTAACGGACTCATTTTAAATAAACAACGTCACGAAATCACAGTTGCGTTTTTCCGTCACAATGGCGTAAGTCATCAGCCATTAAGTTTTGACTTAAAATATCAATAAAACATGTATAGTAATCTTCATGTTCAGATGAAGATATTTGTTTCAAGTTTGAATGTAAAATAACTAGAAGTCTAAAATATCTTATAGTTTTCTTTCTGACTTTCTCTACCCTTAAAAGAATACTCAGAGAACTAAAACCACTGGACCACTTTTGCCTTTTTGTATTATCTATCTATAACAAGGACAACATTATATAAAATGTCAAGGTTATGTGCCTGTTCTATCATGAGAGAGGCGTCAGTTACCAAAACAATGAAATCGTCATAATGTTAAATTAGACAAGAAATGGTGACATTGAAATTCACGTATTGCGTGTTAGCCGTAATTATGTCTGCTCAGTGCTTTCATTTCAGAAGATGTCAGATTAATTTGTGTGGAAGTGAAAATAAATATGACATTTTGCGTGCAGTGATATTTGTGATTAATGGATTTATTTAAATGTTTTCTTACCAGTCATCTGTAATTTGAATATACGGAATTCAAAATGACAATGTATATTGATTTTAAGTTCTAGACCTATGTCCATTATACGTGACGTGTCGTGAGATTATCAACAATGTGGTATAGTTTTATATTTTCAAGTTCTTTTCCACTTCTTGATGATACACTGTTTTTAAATTACTTTTGTGTACTTTTTTTATCGCAATCTGACTTCCAGAACGGATTCTATAAGTGGGATTTACAATGTATATAAAAATTTCTATCAATAATTTTGACATCATGAACGTCATAGCACGTACATGCAACAGGCGATATAGTTGCGATGTTGTTCTGTAGTCTATTTCCATTTTCAGTAAGCTTCGAAGACCTAACTCGCATTTTTCAATGACAGCATGTAATGGTAATTCAGAGAAGGCCGAAAGCAGGACAGGCCAGGTAACAAAACACAAAAAGTCATATTTAAAATTAAATATTCATATGTAAATATGAATAGGAAAAATCCTCCATAACTAACATGAGAGCGTTAAAAGGTCTTTGGATCGTTTCACGATTTTGTTTCCTTTTTTCAAATTGGAATATTGTTATTTCTTAAATTCTCTTTCAGTTAACAAAGGGTCGTCTAGATATACCTTTTTTTCATTGTCTCATTAAAAACAAAAAATGGCAGATTTATTGGCATGAACATCGCTCAAAGACTTATTGACATGTTCACACTTCGAAACTGATGTGAAGTCATGACTGTTACGTACATATTTTTTGTATAGTAGTGGACAATGTCGACGACAACAAACAAAAATATAAACATTATATTGCTATTCTAGACACAGTTATGTCCAGAAAACGTGCTGGTAAACTGATCCACAGTATTTTAGAAGATAAAACATTTCATGACGGTGCATAAAAGTGAAACACAAAATATAAGCAAACACAAATGCAAACGTAGATAATAATGATTTGCACTATTAAACAGATCTTTAAGAAATTTGAAGTTATTAATAATTAAATTTTAAAAAAGTATAAAAGTATTTTATATAATTTGTTGTGATAGGTCTGTGAAGAAAATGTTTTGAAAGACAATTTTAAAAGCACAGAAAACTCTTAACTTACAGGTTAAATGTTTCTTGTAATTGAATTCGACACTAAACACGCGTTTTCCTTATAAAATCTACAAGGCAAAGACGTTTGTGCATAAAATTTTAACAGATGTACGTCTAACGTGTATCTCAAACGTATGAAAGAATTGTTCCTGTAAAATGAGTCATGCTGTCCTCACAACCAAGGTTCTTTACCAAGACATCTTAAAATCTGTAATCTTTCGTAAACCGTGTCTGTTTTTATTATTATAAATATTTTCCCCGACCACAGCAGTCTTTTAGATAAATTTACTTACTATCCGTATTAATTTAGATGAAAATTTGATTCTAGCATTAGTCTGTCAATCGACAATGGTACAAACTCGAAGTCATTCATCTCAGGTGGCCTTGTCTAGTTAATGTGTTTACAAATAGAACATATCTAGAAGCATTCATTTTCGCCAAGACATAAATTGAGTAATCTAAAAGCTCTCAACTTTGTCAATGTTAATTTATTATGGGTCTATCTCCATCTCGAAATCTTAACAATATGTAACATGAAGTAAAAGCTATAACTGTCTCGCTATGTTTCAGAACATTTACTATTTTATAATACCGAATTTACCTTCGTTAATAGTGGAATATTTGCAGTTTTCTATTACATCACAACTCTTTACCACTCAGGTTCTTATAGAAATTTAAAGAAACTAGAACGTTTCTTATATAATTATGGAAGAAGAACTGGTTCCTAAATCGACATTGTATAATAGTATGAAGGATCATCTGAATTGATCAGTCCTTTCTTAAGTTATATATGCATGTACCACGTCCTTTTAAATCATAAATCACAGCTTTTAAAGCAGATCGTTATCTTTAAAAATAACAAATGCTAGTTTCTCTTTATAATAAAGCAGGCATTTGGCACATTCAGGAGTGTTTGTTATAAAAGTTAATTCCAGAGAAAATTAAGGAATAATCTTCACAGAGGAAACTCATCTGCTTATTGTAAAAATATTCATCATAGACTTAGAAACTGTCACAAAAGGTACTTAACACAACTTATATTTCGTTTTAGCGTGAATTTGTAAAAGAAAGCTTAAAAGAAAACAGAACTTTGCTGTTCTGATAGCTTCTGTATTTTAATAAAATGTTGACATGATTAGTAAGCCTAAAAAGGCTTGAAATAAAACCTGATAGAAAACAGCCTACCTTAAAATGTATGCTATAACGTCGTACTATTGCACCTTGTTGTTATTCTTCTGCTTTTAGAATGAAACATATTTAATTGATATGCATTTACTTCGAAAGAGCACATCTTTTTGCTAACGGGATGCACATTTAGACCCTTGGTGCACTACTGGCTGCAATTTTCTGTTCATGAATGCATTTTATAAATATTTTGATATTGAAGGCAATCTTAAAACTATATTTGTCTTACAAAATGCGCTACTACATTAAGAGGCAATGCTTATTTTCATTTTTACATATTTTCCTCTAATTTACCATTTATATGGCCACTCCTCCTAATTTTCTCTTTCAGTGTATGTTTATTACTTCTATTATTGTCTGTGTTTGACCGTCAGTGGCACAAGGTTACCTGTCTGTCTGCAGACAAATAATTATATAGATTAATTTAATGGTTGAACAATGAGAATTCCACAGAGTTATTCATCACCTAAAAACGCGTTGATTGCTGATGACTTCAACGTTATAAAAATTGTAATTTCCATCAAAATATTATAGCTGATATTAAACAAAAGAATCTTCAATGTAGTAAAGCCCTGTCTTAATATACCGTGTCAGGAAAAGTTGACTGAACATCTTTTTATATTCTTTCAGAGAGTTTAAGGAAATGACTTCATTATGATGACAGATAAATGAACACCAAAACCATCTTGTGTCTAAACGAAAAGACAATATTCCATTATACTGTAATCATTAAATATGACACAACAGGGGCTTTTATTTAGTCATACCTAATTGTGCAATTATGTTGTTTTATAACAACAAAAAAAACAAAACAAAAAAACACTCTTTCTATTGAATCACTGCAGATCTGTTTGGATGGACTTTTCCTGGCTGCTTCGAGAGAACTTACAGTCACTTAAAACTTACACAAAAAAGTAGAATTAGATAAAGGAATATTAACTTATATAATAACGTAGTATCAACATCATTTTACAAAAAAAATCAAGCTCTGTAATTATAATTATTTTGACAGGTATTTTAAATGTTTTCACTAAATGTTGATCTGAGGCTGTTCTTATACTGTTCAGACTTTCCAAAAATTATTTGAGTTTTTTTTCTTTTTGTTTGTTTGTTTGTTTGTTTCTGTTAGTTTTGTTTGTTTTGTTACACAATAAAGCTTTTCCCAATGCATATAGAACAAAAAAAATTGAAAGACCAAAAAAGGTCAAAGTCGTTTCCTGTCAATCAACATCGATTTAAAAATCTTTACTACAAAAATGTCTAAATAGTCTCGATTAAGTTGTTTATTTGTTGATTTCGTTGTCAATTATAACTACAAATGAATAAAACTAGCTGAAGTTATAGCTTGCGACAAAGTATGTATGACTTAAAGCATAATAAATAATATCATTTAACGAATATATAATGCATATATCAGACAAAATATATGATGAAGAACTGTTAATTTTTTTTACAAAAAGTTGATTCACCGCTTTGGAACAAAAAAACCTTGGTGTAATCGATGAGTGATACTACAAGAATAATCCCGCTGAAAGTTCTCAAAACATCAATTTCGAGTTCTGAGACCAGTTCTACCTTTTCATTTTCCCTCTTTTTTACACACAATGTTTCATCGTAGATACACGAAACATTACAATGTAAAGTCACAATGACCGATATGAGTTCATACATTCGGAATTTAAGTAAAGTCGGTTATTAAAATAATATACACATATAACAAAACAAAACGCAATACAAAGGACGAAGGCTTCAATTAAAATTAAGTGTAAGTTGTGGTTCATTGTCCTGAATCATGGCAAACTGCAAAAGGTTCTACGTCAATAGTATATGATAGATTGCAATTGCATGTTATAAAGTGATTAATTGAAATAACAAAAGTTGATTCGTTAATCGTAATCGCCTAGACAACAAATGCTTTATTAGTTACAATTATTTATATATTCTAATTCATAATATTAGGATTATAGTTTTGGTACCTTGTTTCGAAACATGTCAGAAGTTATTTCACTCTAAGTCTCACACGAAGATATTTGATTATGATGATGACTTATTCTGACTGTGAAACTTTTCCATGTTACTTGAATACATCTCTATTTAAAAGGAAAACATAATCTCTTAAAATACAATGTACCTTAAAAATTTTTATTAGTCAAAATTTACTGTAATCCTAACTAGTTACACAGTTATTAAGATTTTGAAAGGTGCTCATGCTTTCATTTTTAACTTTTAAGTATATTCTTAATTTACCTAGGCATATGCGTTCTTAGGTTCTTCTTCGAAGGAAGAAATACAAATTAGTCATTTAGTAATTAATATGCACACTATGGATCTTCTGTTCAAATGAATGTATTAGAAATCTCATTTTAAGACTTACTTTAAAATAGCTATAGTTTGACATATGCTATTCAACTAGTCTCATTTAGGGTGTCAAGGATAAACGAACAACTGTTAATATAGCCCAATATAAGTCTATACTTCAACATCAGCTGCAAACCATACACCTCCTTGAACATGTAGGAACTATTGACCATGTCTGGTACAAGTTTATATGAGCTAGTACAATGTATGTGTTTCTGTCAATTACAAATTTAGCAGTCGCTGAAAACGTTGTCAGTTCGATTCTAAGCAAAGACATGTTTCTTTTTTAAAGCGAATACGTCGTAAGTACTACATAAGTTCCAAAAACATTTTTTTTATATATTATTATTAATGTATTCTAAGTTTTACTTGTCAGTCTTTATCTATGAGAGCGGAGAAAAGCACAGACGTTTTTTGTTATCCGAGCAACATAAAAGAGGTTATCCTAATTCAACTCAGAGCACAAAGCTCCAGCAGTTACTTCAGGATGAGACTACATAAAAACTAATCAAAGTTTCTTATAAGTTGGTGTTCTTGTGTACGAAACTTATATAGGTTGCTTCAATGAGACACAGAGTTTCAGTTTGTAATTTTAAAACTGAGAAAATTCCATGTTATATCAAAAGTTAAAAGAAGAGTGAAGTTTAGCATGTATTTCTCAACAAAAACATTGTTTTAAAGCACAAGCTAGTTTTAAACCAAACTACACGCTCTATCATTAGCAGCTTTGCAATCGTCAAGTGATAATAAAACGTATACTTTTAAAACTTTGCACACAATTGTGAGACGTATCGTTACTTTGGGATTTGTTTCTCAGTACTTAAGATCTCTAATTATATATAAATCCCAAAAATATGGCCTGTTATGACAACTGAGAGAAAGACTGATGTATGTCTTCTGCAATGTATGATTCAATTTAATCTCTTACAACGTTATCAATTTTAAGCACAAGTACAAGTTACCACTGTTTTTGTTCTGTCCACTGAAATATTAAAATTTCGAAATGTTGTTTTAACGTCATTTTATACTGAAGAAAATGAAATGTTTTATAAAAATAAAATCATTTTAATCATTTATTATTTTTACACTAATAAATAAAAAAAAAACTATGTAAAATTGTTATATATTACTAAGAACTTCTTACAGTCCACATCATCTCTTCAAACTAAGCACATTAAACATCCAAATTTTACCAACGTAAGAATGTTGTTAAGTTTTAGGTTAAGCAAAACATACATCCTGTAGAGTGGTAAAAATATTGCTGGGGGAACACAAGACAGAGCTAAACATAAATGAACTTGTTCAAACAAAGAGACAATGGCAATGACTTTTCTTCTCCTATTTCGTTATATCTTTGCAAGAACGACAACTGAAGGCGTTAACTGTAATAAACAAATAACATTTACACCCACATAATGAGCTGCATTAAATCACACTACTGGTATTTGTCACAAGATTTTAAAATGTGAACTTCACCTTGATAAGCAAGTTCTTCTCCAAAAATGTTATTCAGATCATACATATAGAATAAAAATTGCAAAATTCCTTTTATGTTCTTTCTAAAAAAGAACAAACAGTTTGTTTTCATGTATTATTTTTGTTTTATGACTCATTATTGACGTTCTTGCTGAACTGTTTATTTATGTACGGCTTTTAAACAATTGCTTGAAGTTGATTATCCTTATCTTACGTTTAAGCATTGGTTTAACATTTCATTTTTTCATGTTTAAGATGTGTAATTGCTAATGTTTATGCTCGACTGACGTTTAATCCATTTATTTGGATCGTCGTAAAAGTATTTTCCACCTACGATCTTATAGCTGCGTTTAACACAATTGTGTCTGTTTAAGCGAAGTGATATAATAAGTAAAATTTCTAATATTTAAATAATTTATTCCTACAGTTTACTGATCCTCCGTACAAATAATGAGCTGATGTTGGTGCAGTTCAACCGTAGTTTTTACTTCATATTCATCCTATGTATATATGAAATATCCCAATTTGTTTAAATAATGACTTCTTTTGATTGTATTGGTGACATATTGGCCCATATTGGCCCAGTGAGCCGGGTGGTATTTTCGTCCTTGTATGTTAAGATACTTTTGTTGCATCAAAGAATAAAAACAGAAGAATATTGCTCAAATATAACAACTAAGAATGGAAAAGAAGACACCAATGCATCCTGACCGTAATTCAAGCTTCTGTTCTAGATCAGTTAACATTGTCCTGTCACATCGCTCAGACTGGTGCCGTTTTGGTGTCTAGTATCTATCGCACGTCTATTTTGAGTTTATTTATCGTCGGTACCGGTAGCTTATATGACCTACGTCCCCTTCAGAATTGGGATGGTACAAGATACAGAAAACATCCCATTCCAGAGACACCCCTGTTTCTTTTCCATGCTCAGTGTATGGCGGTGTAACATAGGACTTCGGTTTATCTCATCAGAGACAATTAGTCATGTTAGTGGATGAGCGTAGAATCAAAGCCGCGACCTCTGGTCAAGGTTATGCGCCTGTTCTATCATGATAGTGGCGTCAGTTATCAAAAGAGTGAAACCATCATAATGTTAAATTAGACAAGAAGTGGTGACATTGAAATTCACGTATTGCGTGTTAGCCGTAATTATGTCTGCTCAGTGCTTTCATTTCAGAAGATGTTAGATTCATTTGCGTGGGAGTGACAATAAATATGACATTTTGCGTGCAGTGATGTTTGTGATTAATGGATTTATTTAAATATTTTCTTACCAGTCATCTGTAATTTGAAGATACGGAATTCAAAATGACAATGAATATTGTGCTCAAGTTCTTGACCTATGTCCATTATACGTGCCGTGTCGTGAGATTATCAACAATGTGGTATAATTTTATATTTTCAAGTAAGCTTTTTCACTTCTTGATGATAGTTTGTTTTTAAATTACTTTTGTGAACCTTTTTCATCGCAATCTGACTACCAGAACGGATTCTGTAAGTGGGATTAACAATGCGTATAAAATATTTCTGTTAATAATTTTGACATCATGGACGTCATACCACGTGACATGCGACATAGTTGCGATGTTGTTGTGTGGTCTCTTTCAATTTTCAGAAACCTTCAAAGACTTAACTCGCATTTTCGATGACAGCACGTAATGGTATTTCAGAGAAGGCAGAAAGCAGAACAGGCCAGGTAACAAAGCACAAATAGTAATATTTAAGATTAAATATTCATATGTTAATATGAATAGGAGAAAAATATTCCATAACTAACATGAGAGCGTTAAATGGTCTTTAGATAGTTTCACGATTTTGTTTCCTTTTTTCAAATTGGAATATTATTATAACTTAAATTCTCTTTCAGTTAACAAAGATTTTTTTGTGAATGCGTCTAGATATACCTTTTTTTCATTGTTTCATTAAAAACAAAAAATGGCAGATTTATCGGCATGAACATCGCTCAAAGACTTATTGACATGTTCATACTTCGAAACTGATGAGAAGTCATGACTGTTACGTACATATTATTTGTATAGGAGTGGACAATGTCGACGACAACAAACAAAAATATAAACATTATATTGCTATTGTAGACACAATTATGTCCAGAAAACGTGCTGGTAAACTGATCTACAGTGTTTTAGAAGATAAAACATTTCATGACGGTGCATAAAGGTGAAACACAAAATATAAGCAAACACAAATGCAAACGTAGATAACAGTGATTTGCACTATTAAACAGATCTTTAAGAATATTGAAGTTATTAATGATTGAATTTTAAAAAAGTATAAAAGTATTTTATATAATTTGTTGTGATAGGGCTGTGAAGAAGTTCTTTTTGAAAGACAATTTTGAAAGCACAGAAAACTCTGAAATTACAGGTTAAATGTTTCTTGTAAAAGAATCCGACACTAAACACGCGTTTTCCTCATAAAATCTACAAGGCAAAGACTTTTGTGCGTAGAATTTTAACAGTTGTTCGTCTAACGTGTATCTCAAACGTATGAAACAATTGTTCCTGTAAAATGATTCATAATGTCCTAACGACCAAGGTTCTTTACTAATACATCTTAAAATCTGTAATCTTACTGTTTTTATTATTATAAATGTTTTTCCCGACTACAGCAGTTTTTTAGATAAATTTACTTACTATCCGTAATAATTTAGATGAAAATTTGATTCTAGCATTAGTTTGTCAATCGACAAAGGTATAAACTGGAAGTCATTCATCTCAGGTGGCCTTGTCTAGTTAATGTGTTTACAAATAGAACATATCTAGAAGCATTCATTTTCGCCAAGACATAAATTGAGTAATCTAAAAGCTCTCAACTTTGTCAATGTTAATTTATTATGGGTCTATCTCCATCTCGAAATCTTAACAATATGTAACATGAAGTAAAGGCTACAACTGTCTCGCTATGTCTCAGAACATTTACTATTTGATAATACCGAATTTACCTTCGTAAACAGTGGAATATTTGCAGTTTTCTATTACATCATCACTCTTTACCACTCAGGTTCTTATAAAAAGTGAAAGAAACTAAAACGTTTCTTAAATAATTATGGAAGAAGAACTGGTTCCTTAATTGACATTGTATAGAAGTATGAATGATCATCTGAATTAATCAGTCCTTTCTCAAGTTATATATGCATGTACCACTTCCTTTTAAATCATAAATTACAACTTCTAAAGCAGATCATTATCTTTAAAAATAACAAATGCCAGTTTCTCTTTACAAGAAAGCAGGCATTTGGCACATTCAGAAGTGTTTGTTAAAAAAAGTTAATTCCAGAGAAGTTTAAGGAATAACCATCACAGAGGAAACTTATCTGCTTATTGTAAAAATATTCATCCCAGACTTAGAAAATGTCACATAAGGTACTTAACACCACTAATATTTCGTTTTAGCGTGAATTTGTAAAAGAAAAGTTTAAAAGAAATCAGAAATTTGCTGTTCCGATAGCTTCTTATTTTAATAAAATTTTGATATGATAAGTAAGCTTAAATGGCCTGAAATAAAACCCGATAGACAACAGTCTACCTTAAAATGTATGCCATAACATCGTACTATTGTACGTTGTTGTTAGTTCTTCTGCTTTTGGTATGAAGCATATTTAATTGATATGCATTTACTTTGAAGAGAACATCATTTTGTTAACGGGATGCACATTTAGACCATTGGCGCACTGTTGGATGCAATATTTTGTTCATGAATGCCTTTTATAAATAGTAAGGCCATCTCAAAACTATATTTGCTTACAAAATGCACTACATTTAGAGTCAATCCGTTTCCTCTGATTTACCTTTTATATTACCACTCCTAATTTGCTCTTTCATGGTATCTTTATTACTTCTATATGTCTGTGTTTGACCGTCAATGACACAAGGTTACCTGTCTGTCTGCAGACAAATAACTAAATAGATTAATTTAATTGTTGATCAAAGAGAATTCCACCGAGTTATTCATTATATACTAAGGCGTTGAAATTGTAATTTCCATCAAAATATTATAGTTGATATTATATAATAGAATCTTCAATGAAGTTAAGCTCTGTCTTAATATACCGTATAACGAAAAGGTGACTGAACTTCTTTTTATATCCTTTCAGACAGTTTAAGGAAATGACTTCATTATGATGACAGACGAATGAACACCAAAACCATCATGTGTCTAAACCAGAAGACAACATTCTATTATACTGTAATCATTAAATATGACACAACAGTGGCTATTGTTTGGTCATACATAATTGTGTTATTATACTGTTTTATAACTAAAAACACCAAAATTGTGTTTCTAGTAAAATGCTGCAGATCTGTTTGGATAAACGTATCCTGGCTGCTTCGAGGAAACTTATACAAGAACCGGAATTAGATAAAGGAACATTCACTTGAATAAATACATATTATCAACATCATTTTACAAAAAAATCGAGCTCTTTAATTATTTTGACAGGTATTTGAAAAGTTTTCACTAAATGTTGATCACAGGCTCTGCTTCCACTGTTCAGACTTAACAATATTTATTTGAAACCTGTTGGTTATAGTTAAAATTTCTTTGATTGTACAGAAAATGTTACACTGCAGAGATTAAAGAGTAATTATATTTATTTATTCATCAGCATTTTCAGAAAGCGTATGAATTTTCTAACAGCTTCAGATAATTGATACTAAAATTCTTAATTTTATCGTAGCCAATTTCACGTAAAAAGTTCTATTTTAGACGATGTTTTCGCTACTTCTTGTCAAGGAAGTAATTATCAATGCTATAAGTTGCCTTCATTAACCGTTGAAATCCTTGCGTTAATGAATGAATGGTAAATCAAATCTTGATACTGGAAATATAATAATCGGAACATCTTTTCTGATTTCTTTTCTTTTATTATACAAAAAAACTTTTTTCAAATGCATACAATACAAAATAAATGAAAACGCAAAACGGTAAACGTCGTTTCATGTCAATCAACGTCGATTAAAAAATCTTTACAACAAAAAGGTCTTAATAGTTTTGATTTAGTTGTTTATTTCTTGATTTTGTTGTCAATTATAACTGCAAATGTATAAAACCAACAAAAGTTATTCCTTGAGACAAAGTATGTCTGACTTAAAGCATAATAAACAAGAGCTTGTCAGAGACAAACCAACAGTCCCCGATCGGTGCAATGTCCATCTCCCTAACTCCAACCCATATATGGAAATTGACTTAAGAATTTGTCTGAGACATGCATAATCTCCATATGACCCTCTATCCATGTACAAAGTATCATCAAAGAAGAAAACGTCATAGGTTAAGGTCATTTACAGGTAAAGGTCTCAGAAATACATGTTGTTGAAACGGACTTATCGAAGGGGTTGTTGTGACCAGGTTTGAAGTAATTCTGTTCAGAAATAAGTAAATTATGGCCAAGTTTATAGTTTTTGGACAAGTCAACTTTAAAGGTCAAGGTCATTCAGAGGTCAAGGTCACATAAATGTACTTCATTGGAATGGTCTTGTCCAAGGTATTGTTGTGGCCAAGTTTGAAGTAATTCCATTCAGTAGTAAGGAAAATACGGCCAATGGTAAAGTTTTCGGAGGAAATGACTGATAAACGGACGGACAGTTCCTCCTTTAGGTTCATAAAAAAGTGAGGTGGATATTTTCCATACTGCCATTTATCCATAAGTCAAGTTTCATAAAAATATTTGAAGTACTTTTTGAGTTATCACAAATATTGCTATATTTGCCATATTTTAAGTTTATTTGTTGCCATAGCAACCAGATTTTTCAACATAGGAAGAAAAAAAAGATGTGTATAATCTCCATACTGCCATCTATCCATATATCAAGTTTCATTAAAATATTTTCAGTACTTTATGCGTTATCTAGGGATCCAGTTTTTGCGGACGGACGGACTGACGGAAGGAGGGTGAACTTATAGTTCACTCCGGTGAAACCGGTAGGGGACTAAAAAAGGTCGCAAAACTAGAATTTTGTCACAGATGGTGACTAATACCCCGCACTGCCTTGTCACAGGATGGTAGCCCAGTTGGAACAAGTTGCACATAATCTTTAACACTAAGTTTCAACTATCATCTGACCTTGACCTCTGTTGAAAACCCTTGAAAAACTAGTTCCTAATGTTTAAATATTCTCAGGATCACTATGTTTAACTTATATTTCAACTTTAATTTATTCTCAGTAAATTTGTTGGAAAAGTTCAAGTAAAAAGTGATCTCTGGATCAGTTTTAGGGAAAGACAAATGTACCAACTTTTTCAACATAGGAAGAAAAAATTCAAAGTTCAAGGATGATAATTCTGACAATTTAGGTGCTAGAATTATGAACCTTGTCACATTTGATGTGGGTGATGATAAGAAACCAATATTGAAAATTTGAAGTAGATACTAGGAAATAATGAAGTTATATACATAAAACCACATTTTTTTCATGAAAATTTTAAATTTAAGGGGGGATAAATCTAATAATTTTGGAGCTACAGTTGTAAACCTTGAGTTGCATTATCTTCATACTGTCACCTATCCATACTTTATGTTTCCTAAAAATATTTTCAGTACTTTTTGAGTTTTACAAAAAAACAAACACATTTTTTCATGAAAATTCTAAGTTCAAGGGGGGATAAATCTAATAATTTTAGTGCTAGAGTTGTGAACCTTGAAGTGCATTATTTCCATACTATCACCTATCCATATTTTATGTTTCATAGAATTATTCTTAGAACTTTTTGAGTTATCACAAATATTGTTATATTTGCCATATTTTAAGTATATTTGTTGCTATAGCAACCAAAATTTTCAACATATGAAGAAAAACAAGAAACATGGCAATGCCACGAAACCAGGTTTTCAAAAATGTTGTTCTGATTCTATACTATAGTATGAATTTTGGAATGAAGATTGCTATGAATATTCAAAAGATTATAACATGACATGAAGGAAAAGATAATATTCATGAGAATACATGATAATGAGTAGGATGTAAATTTCGGCTAACAATACTGTCTGCAAGGAGTATACTTAATAATGAGACAACAATTTCTGCACGTCATCTTGATGTGGTAAACATTTGTCTGAAGTTTCATCAAAATTCTTCAAAGGGTTGAAGAGTTACAGAGCGGACAGGATTTTCAATGTTAATGTCACTGTGACCTTGACCTTGGAGCCAGCCATGCGGAACATGCGTTCTGCACGTCATCTTGATGTGGTAAACATTTGTCTGAAGTTTCATCAAAATTCTTCAAAGGGTTGAAGAGTTACAGAGCGGACAGGATTTTCAATGTTAATGTCACTGTGACCTTGACCTTGGAGCCAGCCATGCGGAACATGCGTTCTGCACGTCATCTTGATGTGGTAAACATTTGTCTGAAGTTTCATCAAAATTCTTCAAAGGGTTGAAGAGTTACAGAGCGGACAGGATTTTCAATGTTAATGTCACTGTGACCTTGACCTTGGAGCCAGCCATGCGGAACATGCGTTCTGCACGTCATCTTGATGTGGTAAACATTTGTCTGAAGTTTCATCAAAATTCTTCAAAGGGTTGAAGAGTTACAGAGCGGACACAATTTCGTTTGACGCCCGCCCATCCGCCCATCCGCCCGCCATACCCCAATCTAATAACCAGGATTTTCAAAATTGAAAACCTGGTTAAAAAGAATGTGCATAATCTCCAGACTGCCATCACCCATATTTCAAGTTTCATTAAAATATTTTCTGTACTTTTTGCGTTATCACGGGATCCAGTTTTTGTGTCGGACGGACAGACTGACGGACGGACTGACGGACGGACGGACGGACGGAGGGTAAACCTATAGTCCCCTCCGGTTAATCCGGTAGGGGACTAATAATATCATTTAACGAATATATAATGCATACATAAGACAAAATATATGATGAAGAACTCTTAAACTTTTTTTTACAAAAAGTTTACTAACCGCTTTGAAAAAAATCCTTGATGTAACTAATGAGTGATACTACTAAAACACGCCCGCTGACACTTCTCAAAACATCAATTTCGAGTCCTGAGACAAATTCTACCCTATCATCTACACAAAATGTTTTATCTCGGATACATGAAACATTACAATGTAAAGTTACAAATGACCGATATGATTTTATACAAGATTCGGAATTTATGTAAAGTCGGTTATCATAAAATATACACACATAGCCAAACAAAATGCAATACAAGAGGGTAAATGCGACAATTAAAACTGCGTGTAAGTTGTGATACATTGTCCTGAGTGTAAGTTGTGATACATTGTCCTGAGTGTAAGTTGTGATACATTGTCCTGAATCACGACAAACAGCAGGATTTTCTGCGTCAGTTGTACGTGACACATTGCCATTTCATGTAATAATGTAAAGGGATTAATTGAAATTGAAAAGACATTGGCTCATGAATTGTAATCGCCTTGCCAACAAATGTATATGGTTACTTTATCAGGTACAAGTATCATTTATACATCCGAAATAATAATATTATGATCCTCGTTTCAAAAAAACATATCAGCAGACATTTAAATCAAAGTGTCACACGAAGAACTTTCATTATGATGATGTCTTATTGTGACTTATTTTGACGATGACACATTTTCTATTACCTGAGTGCATCTCTATGTAAAAGCAAAACATAATCTCTAAAAATATCTTAAATTTGTAATTAATCTAACTTCACTTTAATTCTAAATAGTCCAATATATTATTTTCTGAAACGTGCTCATGCTTACATTTTTAGCGTGTAGGTATAGTCTTTAATTGCCAAGATATACACGTTCTTAAGTTAATCTACAAATAAGTCATTTAGTTTTATATGCACATTGAACTCCAGTTCAAATGAATTTATCAGAACTTAATTTGCTACATTAGTTATAGCTTCACTTCTACGCTATTCAACTGGTCAACCGAGTTCCAGATATAAACGAACAATGGTTTATATATAAGTCTGGAAACCATACACCTTCTTTAACATTTAGAAACTATTGACCTTGTCTGGTACAAGTTAATATTAGCTAGTATTTTGTACTTGTATGAGTTTCTGTCAATACAAAGTTAAAAGACATTGAAAGACGTTATCAGTTCCGTTCTTAGTACATAGAATGAAAGAAAGACACGATTATTTTTTTTTAAAGCGAATACGTCAGATGTACTAGATAAGCATAAATAAAGATTGTTTTTATATTTGTATACTATAACTTATACCTCTCAACCTTTCTTTTTGAAAGTGGAGAAAAGCACAGACTTTTCTATAATATCAGAGCAATCTAAAAGTGGTTTTCCTAATTCAAGTGACATATTTGTACCAGACTTCATTTTGTTAGGTTTTCTTTTTTCACTGTGGTGGGTGATTGTGACAAAAACATTTCGAATACTATTTTTGAGTCGGTATTGAGTCTCATATTTTGTCTAGAAATGTAACGCGACATTCTACGAGAGCATACAGACTTTAAACAAACTGTGCTTTTGGATTTTATCTTGTAATTGCTATTTGATACTCAGAACCATCCTGCTGTTATTTAGTCCTTTTCTGAGAACCCAAATCCGAAATCTAAGAAATAATGATTAATTTAGAGTGCGGTAAATGGGTGTGACAAAAATGATTTCCGATGTAGAATCAAATCAGAGATTTCTAGCCTGTGGCTGTTGAATATGAGACAGATTAGCAAAGCTCCAGAAGTTACTTTAGGATGTTGCTAAATAAAGAAATTTCTTATAGGTTGGTGTTCTTGTGTTCGAAACTTATATAAGTTGCTTCAAAGTCAATAAGAATCATAGTTTCTGTTTGTAATTTGAAAACTGAGAAATTCCATGTTATATCAAAAGTTGAAAGAAGAGTGACAGAAGTTTAGCATGTATTTCTCAACAAAAACATTGTTTGACAGCAAGCTAGTTTTAAACCAAACTACAGGGTCTATCATAGGCAGCTTTGCATTCGTCAAATGATAATAAAAACGTAAACTTTTAAACATTGCAATACGGTTGTACTTGCAATACGGGATAAATTACATGTGCTTTTGAAATAACCAGCAACGCAATCCTACAAAGGGATGGGTTTTTTTTTATCAAAGCAACAAATGTAAGCAACACCAGCAATACTCATGATACTTACATCTTGAACGAAATGAATATAAAAAATGTTCATTTACCAGTATTCCACATAATTATGTGACTTTTTGACAGAAATGTTATCGTTACATTGGGTTTGTTTCGGAGCTTAAGATATCTAATAATACATAAATCCGGGAAATATGACATGTTACGACAACTGAGAGAAAGACCAATCTTTGTCTTCTGCAATGGATGTTGCAATTTACAACTGTATCAATTTTAAGCAGAAGTACAAGAGCTACCATTGATTTTCTTTTTCCTATTGAAATATTACGATTAAATAATATATACATAAAATATACGATAAAACTAACATCATATTAATTATCGTTAATATTTATACGCAAATAAATAAATAATAAATAAACAGGTAATATTGTCTGAAAGTCTAAATTATCTCTTCAAACAAATCGCATTAAACATCCATAATTTTACAACGTAAGAATGATGTCAAGTTTCAAGTTTCACAAATGTCACGTGAAAAGAAGAAAGCAGAAAAACTTAGTAAACATACATCCTGCAGAGAAGTAAAAATATTGCTTGAGAACACAAGATAGAGCTAATGAACTTGATTAAACAAGGAGACACGATAATGGCTTTTCTTCTCCGATTTCATTATTTCCTTACTAGAGCAATAGCTGAAGGCGTTGACTTGTAAACAACAAATAACATCATTTACGCCCACATTAAGAGCTACATTCAACTCACTACTGATATTTGTCACAAGATTTTAAAATGTGAACTTCAGTTGAACTGGCCGGCTCGTCTCCAAAAAAAAAGTTAATACACATAGGAATATTCTTTCATTTCTCGATGCCCCTGAAGAAAATTGATACTGATCCATACAAATACTTTTATATCTCATAGGATATGTATATCTTCTTATGTTCTAAGCGCATTTTTTACTCTAAAATGAAATTTGGACCAACGTTTCTTTTAATAAGAGAAGATTAATTTAAATTTAAATCTGCTGACTGATATTTGAAATTTAGAGGTTAAAATTTTCACTAGGATTTTAGTTGTTACCTAAGCGCGTGATCTTTTTATCACCTCAAAGTTTGATAGGAGTGCTTTAACTCACAAACAGACATCAATTCTTTGTTTCAAATGTAAACAACTTGAAAGTAAACATGTTTGTCAAACATTTCTTTAATACAATCGAAAATGGGTGATTTTTTTAACGAATAAGACGACAAAAACTTACGCATTGCAAAAGAAATAATACTAACATGTTTTGTGAAGTTTTGAATTTCTTAACAATGAAATGGTTGATATAGCAGTATACATGCCAATAGCTTTTGGACAGCGGGAGCTTATAATTTGTTTGCGATACTACTGTACTACTATTTATGCACAGATGCCCATATTTTGACGAAAGGTGAATTTTTGTTTGTAATGTACAAAAAGGTTGCGTGAGAGCGAGCGTCATGGAATGAATAGAAAATTGTTCTTTGAAAACTTTGTATCTAATACAAATTAAAATACCATTTTTCTATCCACTTATATGACTGAAACCAGTGATACGATAAATACAAGACAATTCTAGCATAAATTTGAAAACGATGTACTTGAAATGAAAACAGTCTCTAAAAAGTCCTTACTAATGTTCAATTTCTTACTTATATCATCTGTCTTACTCCCGTTCAATTATTCTTCGCTGTACTTAAGTTTCAATTGTTTCCTCGGTTCCCAAAAACTTTTTCATAGCCAGTTTCAACAAAATAAGCCGTTAAGGTTGCTGCAGAACAAAAAGGTGGTAAAACGCATAAACTTCAATCAAGTTTTCTTAATATGGTCAATCAATGAGAATTATGTGTTTCCGTATTCGTCCAGTTTCAGTCAATTACTTATGCTAGAGTTGCTCGTTGCTGACAGACGTTAGAATATATGGCCGTTGTGGATCTGTATTTACACTGAAGGTATCTGTGAGTGAATCTGAAGTGTCAGCAGATAACACTTAAGTGCTAGTCTTTTTTCTGGAACGTCTAGCCACAGACATCACTCACGTTTGTCTGTCTCCAACAAGCCTTTTCTGACATTTCTTTTATAGGAAAAGAACCTATTGCCAGTTGTTACTGACTACTGATATTTATCTATCAATATGCAGACGACTTGTTTTCATTCCCATTAAAAGAGACTGATTTGATGGAAAAAGATAAAAACATCAAATGATTGCTTTGTTTTGTGTTTCTTTTATGTAATGGCTCATTTTGTTGAAAATGTTTCTATTTTTAGATGATGCTTAATTACAATTTCTTGTCCAGGAAGTTGCTTTCATAACCTCAGATATTATCCCGTAATTGAAAAAAGCACAAACAAAACATATGACATAAAAACACTATTATATTATTAGATTGTTGTTTATTTTAACAAATAAATATAAAAGGTTTTCTCTCGTCTATTTGACTTAGACTTAAGCACTTACCTAAAACGTAAATATTGTAATTTCAGAAATGATAAGCCAGACGAAATTCAAGAAAGGTTGAAGAAAAATACAGTCTAAACTTGAGCTTATATAACTTACGATAGACCACTGGGTTTGATCGAAGTGTTGATCTTTTCTCTGAATGAAACATTTCCATCCATGTCTTCTGTTTGTTTGTTGTTTATGTGTTTTCTTTCTTTTTGAACGACTTTAGGAGAAAATGTTTTCAAATTAAGAATGAAACAGAGATGGATCGATCTTTAGAATGTCAATGATAAGTGTCTTATAAGTGTTTACCATTTTTCACATTTCAGCTTGAAGACTCTAAATCAAATCTGCTGTCTGCCAAAAAATTACCAGATAATTGCTTCCGGTAAATAATGGCATGAATGCTTCGCTGACATTACAATAACCGATATAATGTGATGCATGATTTGGAATTTAAGTAACGTCGGATATTTCAAGATACGCATTGCATAGAAGCTATAAAATTGTAAAACAATAGCGTCAATTGGCCCTGGGTCGTTCACCTAAAATGTGCGGTACGGGGTCGAACAGAACACATGGCTAATGAACAAATTCATCAAGGCAAAATTCCGGCTAATTTACATTAAGATATGATCAAAAATGTCACCTCTAGAATACTAACATGGATTTCCTATGATTTGACCCGGTGAACTAGTTTCTGACTCAACATAACCCAATTTCAAATTACTTCAATAATTCATCAAGGCAAACATCCTGACGAAGTTTCATTTAAAACGGTTCAAGAATGAACCTCTAGAATGTTAACAAATTTTTCCTTTGATTTCACCCAGCGGCCAATTGAAATTGTAGCCTCTATTGTGTATACAAACAAAATGTGAACGGACGCCGGACAGATGGACGGATGATGGACAAAATAGCATAGTAAAAGCTCAACCAGGCACTTCGTGTCAGGTGAGCTAATAAAAACTGGTTATGGTGAATAATGTGCTATTATGTTTTGTGAGTCAGCATGCAGTATCTTGTTTATGTTAAGTAGTCTCACAAAAGGTGATGAATGTTACGTGCAGTTTTTTGCTTACTAGTAAAAGGGGAAATAAACTTTTGCACGGAAGTTTTTCAATGTAAAAGACAAGCCTGTTAACACTTAAAATATGAATCTTTAATGCAACACCTGTGCTGACATTTTCGGTTACATTACTAGTCGAGTTGATGGGTGGGTTTGAGTTAACTTACCAAGACAACTTGTTCCTGGTTGTTTTTATGAAAACCTGTTTGGGCAAGTGTGAGGCTGGTGCACCTTAGAACTTGGTTTAAACCCCCTGTGGCAAATGTTTTGCCACTCATCGTTTTAAGGCGGTTACACCTCGGTTTCTTCTTTTGCTGTAAAGGGAAGCTGTGATTTTTATGCCCCACACATTTTGGGAAGGAGGATATAGATTTGCCCTTGTTCGTTCGTCCGCTGTCACACTGTCACGTTGTCCGTTCGTAGTCTGGATTGTGTCGCGTATAACTCCAAAAGTATAACTGCAAGAGCCATGGGACTTTCTAAGAATAGTTGTCAGCATATAAACTTATGCACCTGGGTATTTCGACGCAAATTTATTCGAGACCGGCAGAGTTATGCCCCCTTATTAAGCAAAAATAGCATTTTTAGACTTCTTAATGTAAAGGACAATGTTTTGACGCACCTGTAATTGTACAGGATTTTTTGTTACAACAGAGCAGAATGTTGGTGGGGGGAGGGGCGGGGGCGCTTTTATATGCTTTTCCCAACATTTTTAGAATATTCAATAAAAGGTATTCAAAAGGTAGGACAAGAATAATTTATACTTATCATAAATTTAAATTTTTGTGGACATTGCGAATAGAAAGTTTTCAGTTTTGGCACTCAGCTGCAACGTTCTTAGTAGAGACCATTGTTTCTTATATCTGAAATAATGTTTAAGGGACGAAAGTCTTGAATGGAAAATAAATTTTTTAAAAGAACAATCATTTATTCAAAATAAGTAAATGGATCTTTAAAAAAAAGTTAAAATAGTGGTTTAACGTTTTCATCAATGAGAGTGCAAATTCAAATTAATTCTCCAATTTTGTTTGAAGTTTAGGATACACTTTAATTCAGACTGAACTATAAGGATGAATAAAAAAGTGAAAAACAAATTTCAGGAAAAAACACAGTCAAAAACATAGTCTACGCACACAGTCAAAAACACAGTCTATCCACACAGTCAAAGACCAGTCTATCCCCTCAGTCAAAAACAGTCTTCCCACACAGTCAAAAACACAGTCTACCCACACAGTCAAAAACCAGTCTACCCACACAGTCAAAAACACAGTCTACCCACACAGTCAAAAACCAGTCTACCCACACAGTCAAAAACACAGTCTACCCACACAGTCAAAAACACAGTCTATCCACACAGTCAAAAAGTAGAGGAAAAGAAAGCATAAATCTATTTATAGATCGATTAAAAAGACATCACAGACAATTATCGAAAATGAGAACCCGATGGGTTGTCGCCTTGGAACGGTCAGTGCTTTAAAAACTCTGAAACTCTGTTGTTTTGTCCACATGCGTGGTACTTTTAAGTGTGAAGGCGCAGCAAGAATTCTTTCATTTCGATTGAATCCAAATAGATTTCACAAATACTTTTTCTGAGGCTGTTGTCAGGCGCGTAGCTAGCCTATAAAGAATGTGGATTCAAAATAATCTAGGGGGGTCAGGGGGCATGCCCCCCCTGAAAATTTTAAAATAAATGGTGCAATTTGGTGCGTTTTGGGGCCTCCGGAGAGCTTTCTTGACCAACGAAAATCCATTTATTTTAGCATAAAAATGGAGATGAATAGCTTTACTTTCGTTTATTATTTTTTTTTTTTTGTCAAAATAATGTGGATTCAGCTGCGTACTCGCGTATAGGCAGCTACGCGCCTGGTTGTATAAAATTTAGGATTATAAAAGAATTAAATTACAAGTGTTACATCTTAGAGATAGCAGCTTCAAAGGTGTCTTCAAATTGATTTTAAATTTTTTCTTTGAAAGTTGTTTAAGATTTTCTGCACCAGCATTTAAATCCTTTGCTCCTTAGTATTAAATCATAGTCTAACTTCTTTAGCTGAACGTAATAAAAAAAATCTATATAAGCTGTCTTGATTGTGATGATTGTTTTTCATTTAGCACCAAAGAAATAAAAACAGAAGACATGAACAGAATATCTCTATTCAATGAAAAGATTTACACTTTGATCAAACCCAAAGGTCTATCAGAAGATATATAAGCTAAGGTAAGATTCGGTCTAAAGCTGTAAGCATTCTTAATCCTTTCTTGAATTTCACCTATCAGACAGATATACGGCATTCGGCATGTCTGTTTCAAAAAAAAAGTTTCTTCCCTTGGTCTAGCTCACGGCAATGATAGACACTCGCTGCGTTATTTAATCGCCAATGTAACTAATTCAATGTCTGTGATAGAGCACGTTTTTCATTACTAACTGAATGCATTTAAACGTGATATATTGTATGAACTAAATCAGTTATGTTTTTAGTTTTCAGTTTTAAAACTGGGAATACTTATTTATGTTTCGTAATTGAAATTATTGTCCTATCTGTACGTATTCATAAAAAGTTTTTAGTGATTAACATGATTAATAGACTGCATTCATCATTGCCATAAGACGCAGCAGCATGAATATAGTATGCATCTTACCTGTTGCAACATTAAATGGCAATTCAAACATTTTGAATCATAACAGCGTATTTCTTGATACATTATTCATATACCGCTCTCAGCTGTGGTCACTTTCGTTCAACACTTAATTTATTGCCACGAGGTATCTTCAATTGGGAAACAAAATTTCTCTTTAATAACGGAAAGTACAAAGTAAGAGAAAAGTCTCTAGAATGAATCGTACAGCTAAATTGCTTGTTTGTTTGTCTGCTTCCACGGAAATAAGTAAGTTCAGAGGGTCATTTTGTGGATTTCAAATCATGTAGGCTGCATTTGCTTCTATTACAATCATAATAATATATTTACGCGATATTTTGTTTCTCTTTTTTATTCTGGATACAGGTTTCGAAAATTTAGACGTCAGATCATGGAGATGTTTGAAATTCATGACAGCATCATAAAAATAGTGTATGATTATTTAACAATGCATTAGTCATTTGCAAAACTATACTAGTGGTCAAAGTGATCCTAAATCTAAAAAAAAATATTTTAAGTACAAATATTTACCGAAAAAAAACAAGTAAAGTTGAATTCCATAAAACTCTTTAATTACTAGTGCAGTTATAGATTCAATTTCAGCTTTACTGAAAGTCATAATTCATTAATCTGTTTAAGGAGTGAAGAATTACGTTTTTATCATTTCTAATTTACATGATTTCTGAACGTTTACTCTGATTTAAACATTTATCTCGACCGCCATGCCTCCACTTATATAACTTTAAGTTTGCTCTAAGAACTACTGCCAATCTTATCAATATTATCAAGGCAATAATCTCTTATGTCTGTTGATTTACTGTGCATAAAATAGGTGCGACAAAAATGATTTCCTGAAGAGTGTCCAATTATATTTCTGGCTTCCGCCTCTGCATTTATTACGAGAAATATTACCTAAGCTCTGGCAGTGATCATACTGGAGAGAACATGAGCCTGGCTGTGGCCGTAATGTGATATATTGATTGTTTTAGTCTCTTGATTACAGCTGATGCCTTTTTTTCTCAGCATGTTTTTATCTTGTTGAATAAGACTGGTTACTATCATTGTTAAATGGAAGGACATTTACAGTGAGTGTCTTTTTTCAAATATTTTATATTTTTATAAAGATACTCAGTAAAACAGTTGCTTATGCTTTACAGTGTCGTAATGGGTTTATACTTAAAAAGTGATGCCCATTTATCAAATTTGTATTCACGTTTAAGTTATAAAATTAAAGTAAATACACTTTTCCACTATCAGAAATCTTCCACAAAACTTGTCAAAATATTTGTTAATGTCACATGATTCCTACAAGCTTTGCTATCATTTTATAATTCAAACTTGCTCAAACTTGTCACAGTCCGCAAACTTGATTGATGGTTAACAATGCTAAGGGAAAACTAGCTCTGATCGTTTAAAAGCGGTGACTGTTTATCCGATTTAAATTGTTCATAGGAAGACACCTAGTTCTGATCCCACCAGGTAAAACAGTTCCTAGAGACATCTTCAGCATGTGTGTCATTGTTTCTGAGGCAGTTTGTTCTGTAAAATCTGATGAAGAAAACACACAACATTGACCCATTTATCTTAGCATAATTATGTAAGAATACCTTTTATACCTTTTACATGTATATCAAAGCCAGTTGGTGGCATTTTACTTGCAGCTGATTTAATTTTAAATGTTTTACTTTGAGCTCGTAAAAACTCAGTAAAATTTATCCTTTTCACGGGTAATTATGTACGGTGTGTTGAGAAGGCCTTTGAAATGGTTATAATACAAATTTTATCAACTTCTTATATTACAATGACATTTAAACGGCAGCTTATGAAACTTAAAGTTAGATATTTTTCGAACAAATCACTAGAAATTCCATGTCAGTGACAAAAAATAGAGTATAGATGAATCTGTTTTGTTGGATATCATCTGAATTTCCAAACGTATAGTAATGCATTGGCGTCCGCGTGTACTGTGGCCAAATGGTTACATATGGGTAAGCACATTTCCAGGCATGCCGGTTTTGAATAACAACTGTTACTTAACCATAACAAAGCTACTATTTTGTCCACTTGTTTAAAGTATATATTAACAGCGTAATGCAGTTAAGACTATGAATTTTCAAAATTTTGAAAGTCAATGGAGAGACTTTCTTTCTTTGACAATAGTACTTCGAATGCTCTTTTTATTGCTAACATTAACAGATTAAATATCATATTGAAAATATTACCACATGAAGAGCTAGAAGGTAGAAATGGTGGAAATCTTACTCCCTCCGAGAACACCGCCTCCCACATGTTGAAAACATGCATTTAACTCCCTTGCCTTTTTTCTATCCATTTTCTATAGATCATGTATTGAAATATTCTCTTTTTTTCGGATACATTACTAGTCGAGACTAGTCAACTATACTGAAAGTCATAATTCATTAATGTGTTTTAGGTGTGAAGAATTATTTTTATCATTTCTAATTTACATGATTTCTGAACGTTTATTCTGATTTAAACATTTATCTCGACCGCCTTGCCTCCACTTATATAACTTTAAGCTTGCTCTAAGAACTACTGCCAATCTTATCAATATTATCAAGGCCATAATCTCGTATGTCTGTTGATTTATTGTGCATAAAATAGGTGCGACAAAAATGATTTCCTGAAGAGTGTCCAATTATATTTCTGGCTTCCGCCTCTGCGTTTATTACGAGAAATATTACCTTAGCTCTAGCAGTGATCAGACTGAAGAGAACTCGTAATAACTCAGTAAAATTTTTCTTTTTAGACGTAAATGTGTACGGTGTGTTAAGAAGGCTTTTGAAATGGTTATAATACAAGTTTTATAAGCTTCTTATTTTACGATGGCATATAAATGGCAGCTTATGAAACTAAAAGTTAGATATTTTTCGAACAAATCACTAGAAATTCCATGTCAGTGACAAAAAAAATGAAGTCAGGATGAATCTGTTTTGTTGGATATCATCTGAATTTCCAAGGCTTAAAGGTGTACAGTAGTAATGCATTGGTGTCCTCGTGTACTGTGGCCAAATGGTTACATATGGGTTACCATTTCCAGGCATGCCGGTTTTGAATAACAACTGTAACTAAACAATAACAAAGCTACTATTTTGTCTACTTGTTTAAAGTATATTAGTGTAATGCAGTTAAGACTATGAATTTTCAAAATTTTGAAAGTTAATGGAGAGACTTTCTTTCTTTGACAGTTAATACTTGGGAATAAATGCTCTTTTTATTGCTAACATTTACAGATTAAATATCATATATATACAAAAAATGACAATATTACCATATGAAGAGATAGAAGGAAGAAATGGTTGAAATCCACTCCCTCCGAGAACACCACCTCCTACATGTTGAAAACACGCATTTAACACCCTTGCCTTTTTTCTATCCATTTTCTATGCATCATGTATTGAAATAATATTGTCTTTTTTTTCTTTTCTAGAGTTCTATGGATTATCAAAACAATACCAGTAGCAACAGACAACATTTATCATAAAAGCTAGACTTTTTCATTGTTTTGTTATTGTTGTTGTTCTTTTCTTGTATGCATAAAGTTGTTTTGATGAAATGTGAACATATAAGAGCAGTCAAACCAAACATTAACATACATCTATCTGTATGATACTTAAATCTTGCTGCGAAATGTTACTATATACTGCCATATGTGAAGTCTTTGGTATTAAAATATAATTTACAAAAAGCAACTATTTTGAATGGGCTAATTTTAGACAATATTTTTAAAACTCAAAATCAAACTTTATAATGTTGAACTCATCAGTAATCAAGATCACCTGGCTTCTAACTAGTTCAGTGAAATATGAAAAAACGTGCTCACCACAATAAGGTCATAGCAGGTTTCCAATTACAGGATAAAATAAACTCAATTTTCTAGCAATTTACAACATCATGGCAACTGATGATTTCCAACAATTCTATTATGTTATTATGTTATATTAAAAAAATCCCTCCCGAACAGCGGACAATCAAATAAGCACTTGATAGAATATAAGCTTAGTAAACATGTATGAGATGTTTCCATCTGCTTCTTCTGTTGTACTGTATATTAAGATTGCAACGCAAAAACACATTTTAGAAATTTTTGTCGAGCCCGCTTGCGGGGAGCTCGACACAGTCGTCCCATTTGATACCACAGTTCGGTGTATGTACGTGCATGCGTGCGTGCGTCCGTCCAGATTGCTTTGTCTGGTCCATAACTTCTTTTGAAATGCCTTGGCACATTTATTCACCTTGATGAGACGGTGTGTCGCGTGCAAGACCCAGGTTCCCAGCTCAAAGGTCAAGGTCACAGTGACAGCTCAAAGGTCCAAAATGTTGATTCTAGACCTTGTCCGGGCTATAACTTCTCCCTGCATGGAAGAATTTTGAAATACCTTGGCACATTTGTTCACCTTGATCAGACGGTGTGTTACATGCAAGACCCAGGTTGTCAGCTTAAAGGTCAAGGTCACAGTGACAGCTCAAAGGTCCAAAATATTGATTCTAGACATTGTCCGGGCCATAACTTCTCCCTGCATGAAAGGACTTTGAAATACTTTGGCACATTTGTTCACCTAGATGAGATGGTGTGTCACGTGCAAGACCCAGATTCCTAGCTCAGAGGTCAAGGTCACAGTGACAGCTTAAAGGTCCAAAATGTTGAGGATAGACCTTGTTAGGGCCATTTTTTCTCCATGCATGGAATTTGAAAATACCGAGATTCATTTGTTATGCTTCCTGAAAGAGACATCATACAGGCCTGCCTTGTCCTTCCATCATCATCTTCCTACAGTTTCCATTTCACTGTCCCATCCCCATAGGTGGCTTTCCATTGGCGGGCTCGACATGCTGCCCATGGGCATTCTAGTTTTAAGGAACAAGGCATAAATGGATTTGAAAATTCAAAAATAAAAATATATTAATCATGAATTTATATGTAACATACTAAAATATTATTTTAATATCTAAATTGAATGGATTAATATATTTCAAAGAATTTCAATCTTTGCTTATTTTCATTTCAGTGAGAGATTTAATTATATCATTATTTAAATGAAATTGATGACTTTTTCCACGAAAATAAACTAGTTTTCAATAGTCATTCATACATTTTCACTCTCTATTTTACCTAACTGTACTAAAGACCTTTGTACAGAAAGGGGAGATTGTGCTGCGGAATTACTTTGTCTGGCTATTGTACTTTGGATAAATACATGATTTATTTTCCTGAAAGCAAATCCTCGATATAATTATAAAACGTGAGAATTTCGAGAGCTGTGTACTTGCCTACAATCAAAGAAATCGTTAAGCAAAAACAGCAATCATCTTCAAGCAATTGTTCAAGCATAGATAATTAACACCTCTACAAGAAAAGTACATTTGAAGAAAATTTCCCCCCCAAAAAATAAGATTAACTACATATATAATTTCAAAATAAGTGTTGGGTGTTAAGGATGAAATATGCACGTCGGACAGAGTGACTGCAGTGAAGTACTTTACTTAAAAGATGAGAAAAGTTAATTTCCAGTAGCTGCTTGTTAAGAAAACACAGCTACTAGCAACAAGTTACAAAAAGTAGCAGGTAGTAAATGGTAACCATATAATATCAAACCAAACCAAGTACTTACACCTTTTGTTGATACACAGGAAAAATGTCCAGAACGAGTATATAAAATGCTTACTTTTTGATAGCATTTATCTCAATGTACATTATATTATTTGCAAACAAATAAAGCAGCTTGCCTTTTTCTCCTCAAGCGCAAAGACATGATGTCCAATCTCTGAGATCACTTATAATTTTTTTACGCGATCGAACAAACAGCGTAGAATAAAAATAAGTGTCCAACAAATTATTTTGTCAATCATTTTTTAAAATATTACAGCATGTACTGGGTTTATATCTCTGCGTTAAAATGGGTTGTGTAGAACTTTCTTTGACATTTCACATCTGACAAATGATTTGTGTTCAATTAGGGAAGAAAATTCAATAGACATTCCGCCTGTGGAAAAGTACGGCGATTGCTAGGAGCGGTCAAGAGCTAATGAACTTTTTAAACATGTCGACACGGTAATGGCTTTTCTTCTCCTAGCTCATTTGTGGTTGATAGTGTCTTAGCTTTCTTATGGTGTTGGCTTTTAATCGACAAATGGCAACATTAATGATTAGGTTAAGCTATATCTAACCAACAGACAGGCAAGTGACTCATTTTTTTTAGTTTAGTGGACATAAGAATAAACAGGAGGTGTTTGAATCATACACGTGCACGTTTTCAATCGGAAGAATCCCATTTTGCCAAAACATTTTATCCTCAAATTAAAAGGCCATTGCCACCTACGATTAATAAAAAGAGTTTTAAAATTTTCATTCTTGTTTTTTTCCCCTTTTTGGGGCTTTGCAAATTAGTTAGAATCTGACACTTTGAAAAATAGTTTTTGCTGTTGCAACTTGTTAGTAAAGGATGCAGATTACGTTCCATTTCGTTGATTTGAAAGAAGGTTTTGTAAAACAAAGGCTCAACTAAATGTCACACATATCAAATTTATTTCAGTTGGGAAATCTTATATTTCTTTTTGAAAGTGTTTATCAGGATATTAGGTGCTATTCGTTGATGAAACCACAAAAGCAGAAATAGGAGGAGGCAAAATAGAGCAGAATATGGTATTGTATTTTCATCAATAATCATGCGCTTTTCTATTCCTTTAGTTTAGAACACATTAATCTGGAACAAATATAGAATTCCTTAAATTCTTTTGCATACAATTTAACTATTTCATTTCGACAAAAAGGAAATATGTAATATCTTATAAAATGATGAATTAAAATCCTGTCTAATACATCATCGTTTTTTCTTGCAATTTTGTATAATTTGTATTGAGTCCGTTTTTGTTTCCTTGCAACAGAAGCTCTTTCTAAAGTATTATAAAACTTAAAATTGTTTAGTAGATAAATAAACAATGCCTTTTGGGCAAAGAGATAATGAAACATATGGACAAATCAAAAACTGAAACTTTAATAACCTCATCATTTTAATAGATATAAACAAACTTTTACATTTATTCAATTTATTCACAACATTTCAACTATAAATTTATAAGTATGGATGACAAGAAATATTACTTTGTAATCTGGTTGAGTCAGACCTAACTGGCCATAAATATTGTTCATAAAGGGGGTTAATTGCATATTATGCTACCAAACAAAACGATGATTATCTGAAATTAATATCCAGATATATTTCACTTTGGTTAAATCTTCTTAAAAATAAATCTATTGAGTATTATATAACTTTGGTAATTTTAAAAAAATTATACCATTTGATTAAAATAATACGGGTCTCAGCTGTTTTGTCTGGAGAAACGTAAATTAATGATTATCTTATTTCAATACTAACACTCAAGACGCAAACATATATTACTGTGAGCATATGGTTTTGAATTGTCCTTATTCCTATTCTGATAAGATACCTTACCTACGTCTAGTTACAAGACTTGAAATCTACTCTATTAGTTACCAAACTCACATACCATTCTTCTATCAGAAAGTTAGTGTAATCATATTACTTTTTGTACTTACAATTTTAACACTTTGCAATGGCTTCATAATTCATTAAACATATTTCATTTTTATATTATTTTGAGGAAAATGGCGTGTTACAGATTCAATAGTTTGTCTCTTACAATCAAAGACATTAATTTAAAAGATATATTCATTTATTCCCTTTTCATCTAAAGGTCTGATTTCAGTAAGATAGGCTCTGTCAAGTCAATCTCAAAAGGAAAAAAGTATTTGAACTGTATCCTAAAATACAAAACCTGCATGTCAGCTTTTGCATGGATATTGCCTAGACAAAAATAGGCAATAAGGCAACATTGTAAAAGTCTATGTTTGACACAAAATGTATTTCCACTCAAAAGGTTTACTATGAGAATTTCATTAGTAAGGGTGTGTTGCAATTCTGTTGAAGATTTTCAGAAAGACCAACACTACAAAAACTAAGGTTAGTTTTGCATGTTATCAGCATTAAAGTGAGGTCAATAAAATTCAATAGTTAGGTTTTAAATGAAATAAGTATAACAAACTATTAAGGACGTCAAAAATGTGGTAGAGAATATTAAAGACAAATTCGTTAGTAAACAACCACAAGAATCCTTGCCTCGAAATAGTAGAAGCTAGCACACAATTGAAATATATCATACCTGAACCGCTAGTATTCAAACCATACGCTTATCGCGGTACTTTACAGCTTAGAACTAGAGACGGAAACGAAAAATAACAAGAACTGTCACTGTAAGATGACTATGCCCCCGAAGTGGTGCTTTGAAGTTTGAGCTACGAACCAGTCATTCAGGGGTCAAGGTCAAACAAATATAGGTCAATGGAAAGGTCTTGTCCAAAGGGGTGTTGTGTCCAAGTATGAAGTATATCTACTTACTAATGTGGAAGTTATGGCCAATGTTAAAGTTTTCAGACAATTGGATGTCCAAGGTTAAGGTCATTCAGGGGTCAAGGTCAAACAAATAAAGGTCAGTGGAAAGGTCTTATCCAAAGGGGTGTTGTGTCCAAGTATGAAGTTAATCCACTTACTAATAAGGAAGTTATGGTCAATGTTATGTTTTCGAACGGACTGACGTACGAACTGACGGACTGACAGTTCAAAAACTATAGTCCTCCCTTCGGGGGCATAAAGAAAGATATTAGCAACTGCTCTCGATGACGTAATTCATTTTGTACATGTGAGCATAACTAAACTTGATTCCACAGGAAATACTCTTCTTTTATAGAAAACTTTTGAAAGTAGTTGCAATATTATATTGAAAAACTCATCAATTCGAACTAGAAAATTTTTTATATTACAAATGTGATAATGCTCAAAGCCAATCTGTTATTACGAGAAATGTGCATGTGTTTTTGCGTTTTAATGCTTTCTTCGATGGAAACGAATTAACATCACCAACACTAAGCAAATTCACTTAAAAACTCTTAAGGAGTAAGTCAGTTATTGTACCGCCTTGCCATTGATTGTGAAATTTGGTTTACTTGCATGAAATATGGAGATTATGAAACTAATCTTAAGGATACGCCTGCCATATATGTGTTCTTTTTTGCCTCAAAAGTATGTTTTGATATTCCTATCAACATCAATAACGACTGCGTTTTGTTGTTTTGCACTGAATTAGAACAGTGTTGTTTTTTTCCAATAAATTGTTAAAACACTGTATTCCGCAACAATCGGACTGAAGTGTGGCTTTGAAATCTGGCGTATTAAAGTTATCATGGGCTCTGGTGTTTAAGCTATATAAGAATGCGAACTGAATGTGGTAATAAACTCTGACAAAGTAATTCCGCTCTTTTATCCTTTAATATACTTAACTTCATTTCCATTAAGACCACTAGCATTAGCTCATTGTCAGATAAATAGCCTTGACAAAAACTCCTGTATTTCTTCCGGGAAAGAAAATATAATTGTGTTTCTAATGCTTACGTATAATTTGGTTATATTTGTCGATAAAGTTTAACATGTTGATTAAAGATCACCGAGTTTGTCAGGCTGACAATAGAAATAACTGCTAGAAATAAGCATCTCTTAGGTTTTGTGCTAACATTAAGTGGCATATTATTCAGAAGCTGCGTGCAGAAGATATGCCTGAACGCCGATTTATTGGCATCTCGTCCTAGTTAGGAAGCTTTCAGTAACAAAATAATTGGTACCAGTTTAGAAGACGACCATTGTTAAAAACATAAAATAATCAGAGACTACAACTTTTAGAAGTGTTGACAAAAATATTTAAAGAATGACAACGAGAAACATACATATTGCAGCTGAATATGTATTAGTTATAGTCTCGATTAATTTCCCATGATTGACCCTTGTTGTCGCCCCATTCGCTGATACCAGCCGGTAAAGTTCTCGATAATATTCTATAACTAATACATATTCAAAAATATTTGATGTCTATAATATAAGTGCTACAAACCCTTTCAAAATGTGTACACCATTATGTCAATCAAAGACTTATAGCAGACAAAACGTTATATTCAAAATATTACTTAGATAAATGATGACGTAATATTCCTACATCATTTTAAGACGTTACTTTCTTGGTAACTGTATAACAAACCATGCAGTCGTAGTAAAAAATGAAATAGGAATATTTTATTAATCGTGATAATTGTTTGTATATTATTTAAAGACATGTTTCTCTTTGTTCATGACCAACGGTGTTTTCTTGCCTCTCCGACATTAGTTTAAACAACTTTTTATTCAAGAAATAAGCACATAAACAAGATAAGAATCGAGCAGACATCTCGCTTCTCCTTAGCACTATTAGTTATACTACTAATTTAAAAGATTTTCGGGTACGTATATATAATTGTGCTTAACATTTATCTATTACAATTACTAGCTCAAACATTACTTGTATTATTCAGCATCCTTTCATTGGAGACTAATATTTGTGTTCAAGGTATAGGTTAAATGAATTACAGAAAAATCCATATCATTTTCAGCTCTTAACACATAATTTTACAGTTTTCTACTGCATGTCAAAATAATCAAGAAACGACTGAAGATTTTTGTTAATATTTAGAAAAGCATTATTCCTGTTATTTAAAATTGATTGATCGACTCATTTGCGTAAATGATGAATTATCTATTTACTTATTTAGTTATAATATCATCTGAACAATTGTCAAGGCATCATTTTGAATTCTCAAGGCATCATTTTGAATTCTCAAGGCAGCATTTGAATTCTCAAGGCAGCATTTGAAATGAACATAAATGATAACGTTTTATAACACTGTCATATAAAAGCATCTTTTTTACGATATAAAGTTAATGAAGTACAAAACCATTGCCTTCTGTTTATCTCAGCCATTTATTGTCTTATTACTCTGTCTGATATTTGTTTCATCTTAAAATGGGATCGATACACTTTTCTATAATTGGTTAACGTGAGTCTAAATTTAAACTGGAAAATAACGATCTTTTTTTTTTGCATTGTTTCTATCATTTTCGAAAATTTCCGTAAAGGATCAGGTTATTCTAGCTTTCTACTTAACTCTGAGAGAAGTAGACAAAATTCCAAACGCCCATCTGATTCTGTTTTTTTTTTTCTTTCTTTGGTAATTTTATATTCGCTCACGGTCCATCATTCATGGATGTGTTCCGATAGCAAAAGTACATGCTACAAGAGCTTGCGATATGTGTTTTCTGAGGATCTACACAAGATGTTGGCTTGGAAATACGGGACGTTCATCTACCGTTGTAGGGGCTTAATAAGTTTTATTGTTCAAAAATTTAATTATTTTCTTTATTCTTTCCAAGTACTGGCATGTAAGGCAAATGCTATCATAAAGGTATGCCACCGGTGTCGGGTAAATTAAACGAGACATATCTTTAAAAAAGGCGACCGGCTTTGATCAAGTACAAAATTAATGCTCAAAAAGTATAGTTTCCGGACATTGGCAAACATTTAATGCGTGTCCTTTGTCCATAACAGTTTAGGCTGTAAAAAAATATGTTGAGTTTAATGCTAAAAGTGTCAATATCATTTTCAGTAAAGTAAATTCAATTTAAGTCATTTTTATTATATATTTATTTCATGTATAATATTTCATCGTTGAAACGTTTTTAATATTTAATTAACGAATGTGTTAATGCTGACATTATTGCATTGTTTTCAGAGGCAATTAAACTAAAAATTACGAATTCTGTCCTTAAATTTCATGACATCAATACTTTTAACCAATGGCAAACTTCATTCTTCAGCTGAAGATTTTGTATCCTACAATTTCATTCGTTACAAATGTATGTCAAAATCGATTTTAATACAACTACGCCGAAAAATCATACTTCTAATTCTTAAAATTACCGATTGAATAAAAAACCAGTCATGACAAAACTATCGCAAAACTGAAGTTGAATAAATCCTTAAAACAGGTCTTATGACGTCTTTGGTGTTCTCAAAACATGTCTGATTAAGAGGAAACGAATACCCTATAATTAATCGATTATATACTATTTGATTGGCAAATTCTCTATAAAATTAAAAATGATTGATAATATGAAGAAGACCTTTAGTTTATGTGTAGAACTTAGAATATTTTACTGACAACTTGATTTCGGATAAAAATTATTAATTCAATTTCATTCAAAGTAACATGATTAAAAACAGGAGCTTGTCAGAGACAAAGCAACAGTCCCCTACCAGTGCAATGTCCATCTCTCTAACTCCAACCCATATGTGGAAACTGACTAAAGAATTTGTCTGAGATATGCATAATCTCCATATGATCCTCTATCCATGTACAAAGTATCATCAAAGAAGAAAACGTCATAGGTCAAGGTCATTTAGAGGTTAAGATCACAGAAATATATGTTGTTGAAAAGGTCTTATCGAAGGGGTTGTTGTGACCAAGTTTGAAGTAATTTTGTTCAGAAATAAGGAAATTATGGCCAAACTTATAATTTTTGGACAAGAAAACTTTAAAGGTCAAGGTCATTCAGAGGTCAAGGTCACAGAAATGTACTTCATTGGAATGGTCTTGTCTAAGGTATTGTTTTGGCCAAGTTTGAAGTAATTCCATTCAGTGGTATGGAAAATATGGCCAATGGTAAAGTTTTCGGAGGAAATGACTAATAAACGGACGGACAGTTCCTCCTTTAGGTTCATGAAAAAATAAGGTGGATATTCTCCATACTGCCATTTATCCATATGTCAAGTTTCATAAAAATATTTGAAGCACTTTTTGAGTTATCACAAATATTGCTATATTTGCCATATTTTAAGTCTATTAGTTGCCATAGCAACCAGATTTTTCAACATAGGAAGAAAAAAAAGACGTGTATAATCTCCATACTGCCATCTATCCATATATCAAGTTTCTTAAAAATATTTTCAATACTTTATGCGTTATCTCGGGATCCAGTTTTTGCGGACGGACGGACTGACGGAAGGAGGGTAAACCTATAGTCCCCTCCGATGAAACCGGTAGGGGACTAAAAAAGGTCGCAAAACTAGAATTTTGTCACAGATGGTGACTAATACCCCGCAATGCCTTGTCACAGGATGTTAGCCCAGTTGGAACAAGTTGCACATAATCTTTAATACTAAGTTTCAACTATCATCTGACCTTGACCTCTATTGAAAACCCATGAAAAACTAGTTCCTAATGTTTAAAATTTCTCAGAATCACTATGATTAACTTATGTTTCAACTTTACTTTATTCCCAGTAAATTTGTTGGAAAAGTTCCAAGTACTTCAAAAGTGATCTCTGGATACAGTTTTTAGGGAAATACAAATTACCAAATTTTTCAACACTGGAAGAAAAAATTCAAAGTTTAAGGATGATAATTCTGACAATTTAGGTGCTAGAATTATGAACCTTGTCACATATGATGTGGGTGATGATAAGGAACCAATATTTTAAGTTTGAAGTAGATACATTAAGAAATAATGAAGTTATATACAAAAAACGACATTTTTTCATGAAAATTCTAAGTTCAAAGGGGATAAATCTAATAATTTTGGAGCTAGAGTTGTGAATCTTGAGGTGCATTATCTTCATATTGTCACCTATCCATACTTCATATTATTTCCTGAAAATATTTTCAGTACTTTTTGAGTTTTACAAAAAAACACACATTTTTTCATGAAAATTCTAAGTTCAAGGGGGGATAAATCTAATAATAATGGTGCTAGAGTTGTGAACCTTGAAGTGCATTATTTCCATACTATCACCTATCCATATTTTATGTTTCATAGAATTATTCTTAGAACTTTTTGAGTTATCACAAATATTGTTAGATTTGCCATATTTTAAGTATATTTGTTGCTATAGCAACCAAAATTTTCAACATATGAAGAAAAAAAAAGTTGCCTAATCTCCAGACTGCCATCTATCCATATTTCAAGTTTCATTAAAATATTTTCAGTACTTTTTGCGTTATCACGGGATCCAGTTTTTGTGACGGACGGACAGACTGACGGACGGACGGACGGACAGATGGACGGAGGGTTAACCTATAGTCCCCTCTGGTTAAACCGGTAGGGGACTAAAAATGGTGCATTCTAAATTTTAGGGTGTGTCTTTTTAAGAAAACATAAGAACCATGTGAGTACAGAGCCTTCAGTGCTTTATCATTTGAAATCTTCTAATCAGTCAATGAAATGAAAGTCCCTTTTCAATAGTAACAATCCTAACAATATTGCAAGGGAAAAGATAAAACTGCGACAGCTTAAGGATTAAGAAAATGTCATCTTTTTCTTGGCGGTAAATGGCTTTCAGGAACATCAGGGATTTTTCGCTTAAGACAAATAAACAGAAAAGGCTCTGAAGGAAGGGAGACATTTTAAGTTTTCTGCGTCCTTCAAAGCAAATCTAGAAAACAGTTATGATAAAAATAAATTGTCTACAAATAAACTGTTTTTTATCAAATCATTTATTTAATGAAATAATACACTATCATAATAATCAATCATCAATTAGCCATTGGATTGGAGTTATCGGTTAACCAAATTTATATACTTTAAGACAAAATGTATCAAATATGTTTCGAATTAACTAACTTCAGGGAAATCTACCACCACGCCTCGTTCCGTTTTAAATTCTGTTAGTAATCGTTAAATTTCAAAGGGACTCAACAAGAAAACAAACAATGTTACGCTTTTTTAAGATGTTGATCTATCCAATATATAACTTTTTGTTTGAATATATTAGACAGAAATTTTTCACGATCTCTCACACTTTACACGTGAAAGAACATGTCAATAAGTCAATAAAAATGTTTTCTACTCGTCAATTTCAAACAATTTGTTCTATCAAATCTTATCATCAATTCTAAAAAAAATGACTAAAGTGAAATTTGATTTTAAATGAAGACAGTTAAATTACAGATATCTTTTATAACTCGATTGCTGTCAACTAAGGCAGAACTCGTATTGATTCTTACAACAGCAAGCAACAAAGCTATTCCGCAGATTAATTATTCAATATGCTTAAGATCTTCTGTTAAAGAAATGTCGCCCTCATTCATAGATAACTAAGCTTCACTGAAGGCTTATTTTTTCTGGCTTAAACAGCTGTTGTGTTTTGATATCGCCAATTACTTTCAAACATTTGGCAATTTAATTACTTTTACAGCTAATTAAGATTTAGAAATCGCCTAGATTTTGATAACAACAAAAAAAAACAGAAAATTTTGTCCTATTCAACGACGCCTTAGTTTCTTAGGAAGAAAATGAAAATATTATTAATTCTATAAGTTTATTGAAGCAAATGTTTTTTTTTACAAAAGATGTTAAAGAAAAATTAAATTATAAAATAATTTGATTAAATATTCAAACATTTAAAGATAGAAAATCATATGTTTAAAAGTGAATCATTGTTAAATTTTAGGTTATTTATACAGGTAGCAGTGTAATAGCATTATGTAAATCAAAAATCGAACATGTCTTTCATGCTAAAACACTACGCAAAACATGTTCAGTACTGTTTTCTTTGTTATTGTAATTTTAATTTTGCCAACAGATTTGTATAACAGTTCTGCAGCCGGTTTAAAACATGTTTCACCATTTTTAATAATATCACTTAGTTTGGTTGTAAGCCAATTTTCAAGTAAGTCTATTCTGATTGTAAAATGCTACATCAAGAGTCAGAGTGATTGTCCTCAACCGAATTTACTAATTCTGTTCCTTGTTATAATTATGTTTTTATGTGTACGTAATTTGCTTTCATACTGTACAATTTATTCAATTATTCAAACAATCAGGAACATTCTCAATAAAACATTTCTCATTTCATTGAACGAAATAAGTTACGTATAAATGTTACAGGCAAACATATTTCAGGATAGTTTTTATCCCCATGACAATCAACATTACACTTTATTTCAGTGTATGCCTCAACCATATATCTTTATTCTAGGTATGGTGCTTATATTATACCATCCAAAACCTTTCTCTGTTTATCAAATTAAATGTAATGAATGGGAGTCTTATGTCTAAGCTGATATGTCTGTCCCTACAAATATACCAGTAAAATAGATTTTTTTATTAATCTATTGACAACCCTCCACAATAATTTTGGAAATAGATGATGCTGTAAAAGCTGGGGGATATAAAAGTGTCTTCTCTCTAGTCTAAAGAATACTTTTATTACAACCTGTTTCTAGCCTTGAAATCTAATCCATCAGTTACCAAATACATCACAATACTTATTCTATAACATGGCGTCTAAGCATGCTCACCATATTGATATCCAGAAATAAGAAAATTGTTCCGGTTCTAACACACGATTTCATAACACCAAGAGAAAAACAACATAAAATAAATAAAGATATAAACGGTAGTTTTAAGCTGGGCAGTATGCTGACTGCCCTCATTGACTGCTTATTGCACATTCGAGGCTATGCCTTCTTTGTCGTGTTTAAATACAAATCCATCTTGAATGATGCGGACCTGACCAAGATCAACAATTTTGTTTTTTAAATATTTCTTGTAAAATGAACCTTGATAATTTTACCGCATGTGTTTAACCTGTAATGAATTAGACTAAAAATAAAGTGTTTTTTTTAGCTGATTACAAAATTATGACAGTAACTATAAAACAATTAATAAGTATCGGTAACATATATTAAGTACAAATAAAAGAAGTCTACGCTTACTTCAGGGTACGTTATAATTCTATATAATTGAATGAAACAACTAATCAATGTATCATATTTCATATATGTTTTCCGAACACTACATTTCTTTTTGTTCCTTTTATTACTATAAGTTTGAACATAGGTGTGTGTATATATCAACATTTCTGAAAGACTTGAATAACACGCATCAATTTTAAATATTTGTTTAACTTTTTTAAGGCCCTAATCAGGTCAACTTTTAAGTGAGTAGAGTTTTGCTCACCACATAAAAGATCATTATAAACAGTGGAGAATTAACAATTACAGTAAGTCTTTGCGAAATATTTCTGTACGAGTATTTACTTATAAAATGACGTCAAAGGAATATCTTGTTCTAACGCTTTTCCAAAGAAATGATATTTTTGTATTTACATTTAAACAAAGTCACGTGTCATTTATAACATTATCATTTTGTTACTTTCAATTCCATCATTTATTAAATATCTCGATTTTTCGTAAAGACATTTGAGTTAAACAGAGACATTTGACATTAACAATCAAATATGATATGACCGTTCTTACAATCTTTTTCTGTCTGAGGAAATTATTTCTCTTTTGAAAGACGTAGCCATTTGTACGGAAATTTATGATGCAATTGAAGACAAGTGATATTAAAGCCATCGCAATCTCGGTGCTTCATTTCTCTTGATCGGGAGATAAGAACTAGATTGAAGGCTAATATCTGAGTTATACGACTTGTATTATGTGGATTGAATAAGAAAGAATGTGGTCGGCGTCTCTTTGCGATTTGCAGATTAATAAATCAGCCCTGACCGATCGATATTTTGTGTGCGAATGTAAATGCTCATTGTCCCTTAATCTTGTATGAACTTTTTATGCCAAACAAAAAATACCATAAATTTTCTAAAGTTGAAGACTTTTCTTTATACTGATATTTACTCAAAATCGACTACATACATGAGTACAATTAAACACCTGGTGTCTGTTTTTAACTTCTCAAATTTTATTTCAGCCAAGTATGTGTGTTTTATTTCGTTCTTGTTTTTGCACATTCACGGGGGCGGAGAGATTCTGTTAACAGTTACATCCGTACTTTTGTTTTTTATTCTATATTAAGATTCATAATGCGCTAAAGAAAAGATTCTTTGGCTCGGTGATCTACAGAGTTGGTATTTCAAGTTTTTAAAGGCGACAGTTTCATTCTCGTGGAAACCGGGATTTTTGTGATTCATCTTTCTTGGTGCAATCTTACTGTTGTTGTAACATTAACCGGATATTTCTAGAGTGTATACTGATTTTTCTCACTAACTGGACATTATCTCGAATGGCTTTAGAATGCGAACTACTTTTTGTATCATTTCAGTCCATTTCGAGCGTTTACATTTTAAATTTATCAGTGTTTACACTTTAAATCACATGTTCACTGATAAATTTGAATTTAAATCACTTTAATCCATCAACTTTACTCATTCCTGATGTTCAAATCTACGTTATACGAATCGGTGAAACATGTCTTCGCCATGTTGAATATTGTGTATTGAAAATTTGGTTGTTATGCGGTTCAGAGGCGTGAAAACGCATAAAAATAGTTCCAAATATTTTTTGAGTTTGTTAATATTTTTTGTTCTATGAGTGAGTTAGTGAGAAAAATAATCAATCACTCGCCAGAGGCTCGTTTCCGGCGGGAACCGGCCACCCTAGGGTTTGGATATCCCGATCTTCAACCACCCCCAATGATAGTTTCTATTAATAAATGATCTTTGGTAACGTGAACAGTTGCTGGTAGTTACATTAACCCAGTCTTGTAGATATAAGATTATTTTGACTGGTCATCTGTCAGGCTAAATGTATTTGAGCATTTGTCAAATGAAATTGCATGCGCTTCTGGAATTTCTCCGTCCACTTGGCATTTTGAAGCATTGCTTGAAAGTTATTGCTGAAAATCTGTACGAAATCAACTGGGGCTACGGTCAATAACTGATTTTTACAGACGGATAGGAATTTGAACAATAAATATTTCTTAGTATTACGTGCACATGTATCAGAACAGTATTCAACAGTTAACTTATGTAACATAAAAAAGAAAGATCAGGGGATAATTTAACGCGTGACTTTGCAGGGTGTATACATTACTTCGCTGAATTTAAAACAGATGCATATAAAAGAGACAGATAAATAAAATAACAATTGTCGTCTGCCATCAGTCCAAACGAAACGACATTTTTTCATAAATATAGTTTGTTCATTACGACAGTAAGAATGGGTAAAATTAAGAAACAAGAGGGCCATGATGGCCCTGTATCGCTCACCTGAGTATGACTGCTTTTAACAAAGTTGCTATGGACCTGGTTAATTGATCCCAGATGACCCATATTCGAACTTGACCTAGAAATTATTGAAACAATCCCTTTGACAAATTTCCAAGATATTTGGACTGAAAAAGTAGCATCTAGAGTGTTAACAAGGTTTCTCGATATTTAGGTTCTGTGACCTAGTTTTTGATCCCAGATAACCCATATCCAAACTTGAACTACAAATCATCAAAAAAACCTGTCTGACAAATTTCCAGGATATTTGGACTGAAAATGTAACCTCTGGAGTGTTAAAAAGTTTTTTTACATATTTGTACCATGTGACCTAGTTTTTGATCCCAGATGACCCATATCCAAATTTGAGCTAAAAATCATTGAAACAACCTTTCTGACAAATTTCAAGGACATTTGGACTAAAAATGTAACCTCTAGAGCTTTTACACGGTTTTTTCTACTTTCGGGCTCTGTGACCTAGTTTTTGACCCCAGAGAACCTATATTCAAAACAGAGCTAGAAATCATCCATAGAATCTTTCTGACAAATTTCCAGATTATTTGGACTGAAAATGCTACCTTTAGAATATTAACAAGGTTTTTCCATATTTGGACTCTGTGACCTAGTTTTTGACCCAGATGACCCATACTCAAACTTGATCTAGAAATCCTCAAGGCAATTTTTCTGACAAATTTCCAGATTATTTGGGCTGAAAACGTAACCTCTAGAGTGTAAACAAGATTTTTCTATTTTTGGGCTCTGTGACCTAGTTTTTGAACCCAGATGACCCATATTTGAACTTGTGCTAGAAATCTTTGAAGCAACCTTTCTGACAAATTTCCAGTTTATTTGGGCTGAAAATGAAATCTCTAGAGTGTTAACAAGATGTTTCTATTTTTGGGCTCCGTGACCTAGTCTTTTTAACCAAGATGACCTATATTTGAACTTGAGCTAGAAATCATATAAGCAACCTTCCTGACAGATTTGCAGATTATTTGGTCCAATAATGTTACCTCTAGAGTGTTAACAAGGTTTTTCAATATTTGGGCTCTGTGACCTAGTTTTTGACCCCAGATGACCTATATTTGAACTTGACCTAGAAATCATCAAAGCAATTTTTCTGACAAATTTCAAGATTATTTGGGCTGAAAATGTAACCTCTAGAGTGTTAACAAGATTTTTCTATTTTTGGGCTCCGTGACCTAGTTTTTAAACCCAGATGACCCATGTTTGAACTTGAGCTAGAAATCATCATTAGAACATTTCTGACAAATTTCCAGGATATTTGGACTGAAAAAGTAGCCTCTAGCCTCAAGGTTTTTCTATATTTGGGCTCTGTGACCTAGTTTTCCAACCCTGATAACCCATGTTCGAACTCGTCTGAGATAATAATGAGACAAACATCCTGACCAAGTTTCATGACAATTGAGGCAAAAATGTGACCACTAGAGTGTTAACAAACCAATTGTTAACGGACGGACGGACAGACGGACGGACGGACGGACGGACGACGGACAATATGTGATCAGAAAAGCTCACTCTGTCACTACGTGACAGGTGAGCTAAAAAACTTGTGTTGAGGTTTGTACACAATGGCATAATTCATCGTTTGTGTTTTTAACTTTTAGAAGAATTTTCCAGATATATTCTAAGCCATATAAAATTTTCTTTTATACTTCTTGGTGCCAACAATAATAAATCTCTCATTACCTATATGTTTCACCCTTTGAACATTGTTGCTTTGTTTGTCGTATATCTAGGCAAATGGTATTCTGTATGCTTAACATTTCATCCTATAAAATCAAAAATTTTACTAGTATGTTTATCAGGGCAAGCCCTTTGAGTTTCACTGATCACACGAGAGGCGGAGCTTTAAGTGCGATCAAAGAATACCCAACCAATGGGAAAAAATGGGCCCCTTCCTACGACTGACAGACTATTGAAGTATTCTTTTTGTTTGACATACTTTGAATTCTCCCTGGCATATAGGAGGATAGGCACAATTGTCATTGTATACGGTATGCAATTATTACGTCGCGTGTTACACAAAGAAAAGGAGAAATACTAATGTCATATGCAGTTATGAAACCATGCAAGTATTTCAGAATTTACAACGAGGAGAGTCATACTTAAAAGGATATTGTTTCCGGTATATCATATCAAAAATCTACTTGTTCTGTGTCTAATAATGTATTAATGTCAAAAGAATATATCTAATGCATACACGCAATCTTAACATTTTTCAGTCTTAAAGACTTGATTGCTTTATTTGCAGATATCATGTTGACCGTTTGGTGAACTATAAAATTTTCTTGAATAAAACTCGATATGTACGGTTTCCTTCGTGTGTTTTAACAGAAATGTTTGTTCTGAATATTTTTACTAATATTTTAGTCTAGTCTAGTCTGTTTTTCATATACATATAGGAACCATGTCTCACGTTTTTTCTTACCATGTAAAAACAGAAATATTTGTTATTTTAAATTTGACTTGGTCAGAACTAGTTCTCGGGAAGACTGGTTAGGTTTTATACACGTCGTTAAAAGCTGCAGGGATAAAGACAAAACAATTAAGTTTGACAAAAAATAACCAGAAAGAGTCCAAATCATTATTTAAATATGCATATCTTCATATTTGGAGCTTCATTTCATGTCATATAAATGAGAGTCATTGTCTGACATTAAATGAAAAATAAAAAAAACCCTAACGTACTAAAACTACAACAGATAAACTAAATACATTTATATAATTCTGAGTGAAATGCTCGGGTTGTAATACCAACTTTTATTTTATAAATGTTTACTGACAGAATTTTGCTTAAAATAAAATGGGTCTGTCGTAAAATACACGATAGACAATATAGTATATCTGTTGTATCGGATATTTCTCTGAAAAAAATGGAGAAAAAACATATAATATATGTTAGATATTTACGTTTTTTGCCTTAGAACATATAGACACTAGATCTAAATACATATTATTTCAGAATTAATCTCCATCCATAAAAAATGTACGAAACAACTCTTTATATGAAATTATATAAATGTATTATATATCTAATCATTTTGCAAAGGGTTTTTCAGACAAACACGGAATATCGTATTTAAATCAACTCACGTTCCGTATTGTTAAAAACATCTGTTCAAGGATGAATATTAGTGTTTTAAAAGACACAAAATCATAAATGGATGAGTTCTTGAATATAATGTTAAAAACTGAGACATATAAAATTTCTGAGAGGGTTCTTCCTGCTATAAAGTGACGTAATCGGTTTTTGGTTGTTGTTGTTGTTGTTTTTTTTCTTTCTTTTTTATGCAATCTAATTTAGACGAAAACTTTTTTATATAATTTATATTTTTTAAGACCCTCACACGCATTTTTGTTTTAACTATGACAGATTGTGCATAAATTTCAAGTACAGATCACACAAGTGACTTAAAACATGCCTGAACAAAAGAATTTTAGTCGGCAAATAAAATAGATTGCAAAGTTCTTACAAGAAGCAGAAATTAGAGCAAGGCAACGAAAAACTATGAAAACAAAAAGAGAGAGTCAATCAGCAATCAGGCACTTTGTTTTGAAAGCAATAATAACAAGCGAAACTGCAGATACAATTATTTTTTTTAGAGATTATTCCTTAAAGAAATACTGCCAATGATTTTACTGTCAATATTTCAAATTTGTTTCAATCGTAAAAGTAAACACTGAAGCTTTAAAAGGTTACCCCTATCCACTAATAAGCAAGATTCCCTCTTGACACTTAATTACATAAGTAGTTGCTTCATATGACAAGCCATTCAATCAAAAACCAAATTCTAAAATACAGTTGTAAGTAAATACTAGCAAAAACTAATTTAAGAGCAGAAACTAAAGTAATGCAGGATAAAAGTAAATAAGTAATCACCGTTTCTTCTGATCTCATTTACCTTACACATGAAGTCAATATTTAACGTTGTTAAAAAATAAAAAGCGTCACTTTTAAAACTGAGTTGATATAGGCTATGCTTTTCGTTCCATAGGGTCCAACTTTGAAAGATGCGATATGTGTCTTTAGGCAAAGATACTCAATCCATCGTGTCAAAGGAATGTTATATATATGTTTGTTTTTGTAAATTAGGAAAATCTTTGCTACAAATTTAATCAAACAAAACATTTGTTTTTGTTACGTCCATATATAAACCAATGTAGTGTTGAATCCGTACACGTATATATGTCTTAAGTCATAGGTGTAAGCTAAATAAAGTATTATGTACCTATAAATGTAAATATATTTTTTATGTCTTTCGTAAATTGTTTTGTTGTAATAAACACTGTTGAACTAATTTCTTGACAATGGTTTTGTAATTAAATGGACAGATGTTTTATTTTGCTCGAGGTTCTTTCTCTCATTAAACGGAAACTAATGGGATCTCCTACATTTTTATTGTCCGCAAGCTAAAAAACATATTTGGAGAGAAATAGATGTTATAAAAATTGTCTCTCATCAGAAAATCAAGATATTACAGAGAGAATCATGAAATGAAATCTGAGACATTTCAGAACCTGCGGAATCTGTAGACTTACATATCCAATATTTGTACACTTTCCAGAATTAAGAAATCCTTTAGGTTTGAGGAAAGTAAGCGACAAACCTTTTATAAAAACAAAACAATAAACAACTGTGGTACGTATATACCTCCTTGTAATGTATGACCACTGCATAAGGCGTTATTCGGAATAGTTTAAAGTAAACCTTCGATAAATTTATATTACAGCAAAGGTATGACGCCTCCCAGAAACTGCATATTATTTTCACAATATTATAGTCTTGTGCGATTGTAAATGTTTTTGACATTTACAAAACGAGTAAGTCTTATATACATTATGCCTCAAAGCAGACTGTTGTTTGAATAGGTTACTAAGAATTACGTAATCTGATCGGACCATAGCAGCTGATAATTGTTCGATTTACTACCTTTGCAAAATGGCAACAATTTCTTTGAGTCATCTAGGCCGACAGATTTATTTAGATAAAATAAATTGCAAGCTTATTTCTTATGATTTGTTTTTTGGTCGATATATAAAAAATGTCTTAGTAGCTATAACTGATTTAATTTGTATAAATGGAATTTCTCTTTAAGGTTATCCGTGAGGACTTACATTGTAAGCCTTCTGTAGTTCTGTGAGTTATAACTCTTTGATATTTCAATGAATGTGTTTGATGTTTTAATTAATTATTGATTAAGGTGTAAAATGTTGGAAATATGTAAATCATCAAATAGTTATAATGATTGTACAACAGAATGTTGTCCGTCCGTACAAGAAAATGAAATAGTTTATGTGGCCTGGTATGAAACTTAAAACCGGCTGCAAAATATAGAAATCAAAAGTGATTATTAATAACCCTGTCTGATAGTCAATAGTATCTTTCTACAAGTGCAAGTATGATGAGGGTAATAATTACCCGCTTAAGATGTTTAAATGTGTTAGCATTAATTTAATTATGATTGGTATTTAATTTACTGTTTCTTATAAATGTATTGCCAAATAGGGTTTATAATCCAGAATGAAAAAGAAATATGTGTTTTTTTTATTAAATGGTAAACAGCGAAAAAATGTTTGGTGACAATTTTTAATGTGATTAAATTATTTAATTTAACCCCTTATAGATGAAAATTTTTCAATACTATTGTATAATAAGAATGTCCTGCATTAAGTATGGCATCATGAAAATATTAGTTAAAAATACCAGGGCGATGAAAAGTATGTGGAGAATAGTATACTGCTTGAAGATCTGAACGAATTTTTTTTTTGTAAATATGTATTAATTTGCAAAATTACCAAAATAAGAACTGAAACTAAACAAACATATCTTAAATGCATATCCTTCTTGTTCAGTCTCCACTAAGGCCAAATATCTACTATAACAAAGATGTTTTTATTCACTTGTTGTGTAAAACGTTTATTTTCTCGTTTTTTTTATAGAATTTTATCCGTACACATCACCGTTTTTTTTTATTTTCCGGTAATTTTCAGATCAATGTGGCGGCCATCTTGGTAGTGGAACATACGTTTTTAATCAACGGACAATGATAATCTAAGATAAGAGGAAGGTAATTACTGATGCTGTAACTTCTTTCTTCTATCTCTGAATCCACCTTTGGCATTCTTATTTTGTCTTTTTATTACTTGTTCTATCCCACACAGACTATTTTTCTATTATTAAATCTTGTTATCTTTCAGATGAATATTTCTAGTTCCAGACATTCATTCATAACAGTCACTGAATCAAATACTAAAGACATCTTGTTTTTTTTATTTCCTTTCTGAATGAATATATGTTTTAGACATTTACTACCTATCATACAAAAAGTCGAACAACTTGTCATATAAGCATGCACCTTAGGAAACAAATGCTAAGAAGAGTATTCCTTTTTCTTCAAAATCATGTACGTGTGTTTGGTATCAAATGAGTAATTACACAAAAACAAGGTGTCAGTTGTAAATTTTTACTACATCAGGTTATTTGAATGCTTTAAAATTTGTCTTTAGAGAGTTGATGTTGTACCATTTTTTGTGGACAGCCATTTACTACAAATGCACACTTACTTTGTTGCTATATGATTTAAGTAAACATTTATGACCATAATTATGTTTTTCTTTAAATTATCAATTAATTTTCGTTTTACAGATAATGAGCCAATAAAATACGTTTGCAGTATATCACAGCAAATTTAACGTATATCCCTTAAAGTGTAATTAATATCCAAAAAAAACTATGAAAAAAATGTTAAGTGAAGATAGCAGCGGATCGTTGGATGTACATTTAGAATCTAAACTTGACAATTAAAGCGCCTACAAATATAAATGGAAGTGGTGCTCCCAAAATGTTCTGTGAAAACTCTGGAACAGATTTGCACAGGACTGGTTGACAGTGATAGAGAGAAAAGAGTTGTTATCTCTTTGTGGCACTCTATAATAAAAAACAGTTTAAATTCTTGTAAAAATTAGGCAAATCTTTATCCACATTCTGAAACCAGAATTGCATAATCATAATGAAAAATTATCTTTTAACTCGTTAAATATTCTGGAATATTAATTTACAAAATAAAAATTGTAACTGTCTATTTCTGAGATGTAAACGAAGCTCACTAATTGTGAACAATAATTTGAACGTGTGTGTGCGCGCGCCCGTGTGTGTGTGCGTCAATGTTTTTGGCTATTACAGTATTTGATTGATAACAGGTCACAATATATTGACCAATAAATATGAAATTTAAAAAAAAATAAAAATAAAAGGAAAAGTGTCTTCTTCATATTTCCTTCTATCAACAAAAGTTTTCCTGGTATGTTACTGCATTAATTTTCTTCACAATAATCTTGTGGATAAATGAAAGGCGGTAACATTAAGTACTAGCCCTTGAACTGTTCTGTCACCGAAAGCGTTAAGTAATGTGACTTGCGTACTGTTTATTGAGAGCTACAGCAATAAAAAAGGAAACAGATGGATCTGTATATAGTAAAAAAACATATATAATGTCCCGCTTTTATGATGATATTGAAAAGTAAAGAGTGACAGAACCTAAAATCATTGTATTGTATTAACAGAGAGTATGCACTATACTAATCGGAATTGTTCAACAAATAGCTATAAATCATAAGACGAGACCACAATCATACGGCTTAAATGTTCATCTTCAATATATTGATATATATTCGTTGTCTTTAAAAATAATTCTATTTTTGAAGAATCGCAGTTTTTGGAAGGTAAGTCTAGCTTGTCTGACTCGTTGTAAAGTTAACAAGAGCTTGTCAGATACAAAGCAACAGTCCCCTACCGGTGCAATGTCCATCTCCCTAACTCCAACCCATGTGTGGAAATTGACTAAAGAAGAAAACGTCACAGGTCAAGGTCATTTAAAGGTTAAGGTCAAAGAAATATATGTTGTTGAAAAGGTCTTATCGAAGGGGTTGTTGTGACCAAGTTTGAAGTAATTCTGTTCAGAAATAAGGACATTATGGCCAAACTTATAGTTTTTGGACAAGACAACTTTAAAGGTCAAGGTCATTCAGAGGTCAAGGTCACAGAAATGTACTTTATTGGAATGGTCTTGTCCAAGGTATTGTTGTGGCCAAGTTTGAAGTTATTCCATTCAGTAGTAAGGAAAATGTGGCCAATGGTAAAGTTTTCGGAGGAAATGACTGATAAACGGACGGACAGTTCCTCCTTTAGGTTCATAAAAAATGAGCTGGATATTCTCCATACTGCCATTTATCCATATTTTAAGTTTCATAAAATATAGTACTTTTTGAGTTATCACGAATATTGCTATATTTGCCATATTTTAAGTCTATTTGTTGCCATAGCAACCAGATTTTTCAACATAGGAAGGAAAAAAGACGTGTATAATCTTCATACTGCCATCTATCCATATATCAAGATTCATAAAAATATTTTCAGTACTTTATGCGTTATCTTGGGATCCAGTTTTTGCGGACGGACGGACTGACGGAAGGAGAGTAAACCTATAGTCCCCTCCGGTGAAACCGGTAGGGGACTAAAATATTTCATTTTCTATTGGTTATTTACGCTCAGATATCATTGCACAACTTTTAACATTAAGAAATGGTTACAACTGATAAATCGTACGACTCTCTGTCTCTCTCTCTCTCTCTCTCTCTCTCTCTCTCTCTTTCTCTAACTTTATGCCTGTCAGAATAATTTAATTCATTTGTCTACTACAGCAACAGCATGTTGTTTAGTATCTTAAAATCTTAAAAATTCATCTTGTTATCAGACTAGACCATTGTAAAGCAGCTGTCATTTGTTCGATTTTGTCAACATTTCAAAGAGCAGACACTTCTGTGAAAAAATATATGTCGTTAGATATATTGAAATGAAACAGATTGCTAGAATATTGTTTGTAACTGAAATCAATTCTGCTCGACATCAAGGAATGTTGCCTGATTAACTGTCAAGTCTGCTGTTTCTGATCTATCTTATAAATTGCATTTATCCATAATGTTATACAACGTAACTTTTTTTCCGATTTCACTTATGTAACTTTTAGATGATAACCACATTGTCCTTGATATTATGTTATATATTTTATCACTTATTTGACCTTGACTTTTTACAAATATTTTATATCAACATGATCAAGTAAGGAATAAAATATTGAAATTTTATAATACTATTGAAATAAACTGGATTAAAAATCAGCCAAAAAATAAAAAAAGAAACAAAAAGAAACAAACAAAACAAAACAAACGAACAAACAAAACCCCAAAAATCCCGGCAGATTCTAATTCTCTTCATTTGCAAAGTTAAAGTATTGATCACCTGAATATTGCCGTTTGTAACGATGTCTATTTTATATCAAATTTCTTATGACCATACCATGGCAACAGCTTTTAAAGACAGTTCTTTCTTATGTTACCTGAATAAAACGTAATTAAATTTCAATATATAAACTCTGCCATACCAATTTTATGGCTATAGGAACATTTACTAGACATAATCTGACGTCAAATAAGGGTATGTGACACCATTTAAAGGAATATCCATTTTTGCGCGGCGTGTTCCTCTTCAAAATGATTGCATGTCGTATTGGTTCTATGCAGGAAGCTCAAATTTTCAAACATTTATCCTCGAATAAGTGAAGAGGCCAACTTTCAAAAAATATCTACGAGTGTCCTTTTTCATGTGGTCGGTCAAATATACGTTGCACATAAAAGTTATTTTAATGTTTAAATGACTAATATGCATGGCATCTTAGGTAGATTCTTTAAACACAGAGACTTTTCAGAAATGATGTAAATAAGAGATCATAAAAATTTCTTTCTCTTCTTGGATTGAAAAAAAAATAAAAAAATATCTTGAAGTAATTTCAATTTATGACTAAGACAGTCATAGCGATTTTTACTATAATCAACCTTTTATTCTGATATACTGTAGTATAGGGGTTAGAAATCTTTTTCTTTCGTACAATACAGGAGTTATTCATTCGTTTGGATATTCAATGTCGCTGTGATTATTAATATAACAATATAGGAAAATACAGGACTAATACAGGACTAAAAATATATAAAAAATCAAATATTAAACAGTTGTAACATGATAGAAGCTAAAAGGTAAAAGATACAAGCAATTCTTTGTATAAACTGATTTTTGATTGGTTTTTTTTACAAAAAAAACCACAATGTCTAAAATACTAGTGGCAATAAATTTAGTTAAAATAAATATGGCAAAATACTCGAGTTTTTATATAAACAAAAATACCATTCGTCAAAAAAAATACATATTACAAATCAAGAAAAAACGGTGTCAGTGGAACAAATTATGAAATTATGGCAAATAACAGTGCATGAACTTCCCTTCTGTAAGTAGTAAAAATTTAATATCAAGAGATCACCTTATTCTACAATGAAATTACAAGAACCAAAGGAATTTTCTAATGGATTGACTTTCAGACGCAACGATTACATCAAAAAGAAAAACAGTATGTCATATCTATCTATCTATCTATCTATCTATCTATCTATTTATCTGTCTGTCTGTCTGTCTGTCTGTCTATCTATCTGTCTGTCTGTCTATCTATCTATCTATGCTTGCACTGATTGAAAACCATTGGGTGCTGAAAAAAAATAGTATGACCTTCGCTGAACATCTTTCTAGAGCGGCATTTTCCACGTATACTGATCCCAAAGAGTAGCCTCGAGTTTAGTTGTAATTAATCAACTCTCTCCCTGTTCATACTGGTACCAGTATTTGCGCAACAGAGAAATCATGTCAACACAGCACCTTAATGACAATGGTGACGTAAAAATAAGTTTTTGGCGTTGTGATAAAGAGAGACTGTTACTTCCGTGTGGCTTAATTAGATAAGCCTTGAAATAATGCGGGGAATCACGTGACTAAATTTGGAAACAAATGGCCACCAGACACCGTCGATTCACCTAAAATATCAGGTAAGTCTGTTTTGTTATCGCACCGGTCAGGGTTTTACCTATCTTATCATATGGTCCCTTCCAAGCGCTTTCTCCGGCTATACAAATCTCTTCATAGAACTGGATAGGTAAAAATCGGATCAGAGAAATAACAAAACAGACATATCTGAAAAAGTACCGATTTTAGGCGATTCGAAGGTGTCTGGCGGCCATTTTTTCGTGTAAGTTACCAAATTTAGTCACGTGATTCCTCGCATTGGAAAAACATGTTCGAGGATTAATGTTTAATAGTTCTAACACAAATAACAATTTCCTTTTACATGATTACATATATAGTATAGTGAACAGAGACACATTTAATCGGAAAAAAATTTAGAGAAATAAGAGAGACTGAATGAATGTTCAATGTGACTGTGTACCAATTTATCCGTAAGCATAAAATTAAATTTTGACTAGATCTTAACAACTAAAGTTATATTAGTGAGCAACAAATTGCCACCTTTGTTATTTAAATACATTGTTTATTATCCTTTTATTTTCAAAACTTTTAGTGTTATATTGAGAAACTCAGTTTCTGTATTGCAGCTGTCTGGTAAATCAAGTTGTTTGACGTCGTGCTTTTAAAAAATCACTTTAAGAAACCTTAGGAAAGCGCTTTGAAAAGAGACAAATTGTGTAAATATTTTATTAAAAGGTTGTCTCTTCTCCCTGATGCAAGTAAAAATCTTCTTAACGTTAACAACACTTCAGCAATTTGAATCAGCATTTAGACGCTGTTCAACGTTTCTAAATACGTATAATCGAAACGGAAATATTATAAAGCATGCAGAAATAGGACCTGGTTTATAAAAAGGACTTCTGATTCTTTAAGAATAAAAAAGTTGTTACTTTATTAATAAAAAAAGTCTTGATTAGAATTTACAAATTTTGTTAACAGACGTATAATTTGCGAATGTATTTGTGTTGGGTTCAAAGATAAAAACTATATAACAAACTTAAGAAATAGTGGCTGATCTATTTAATCTGTACATAAAAAAAGTCAAGCTATGATCAGCATAAAATATTCGGGGTTTGTTCATATAAAAAAAACTTATATTTTATCAGTTTCAATAGATTCGTACTTTGTACATACAGTAAAAGACTTACCTATGATCAGAATAAGCACGTCACATATGGCAAAACTCAGCAGATAATAATTAGTAGTTGTTGTCATATGGTAATTTTTCAAAATCCGAAAGCACATGCAAATATTCCCGAATACACCAGAAATAAATATTAGAACGTAAATTTTGAGTAGCATTGCCATAATAGTTTATACCAAATTTATTTTAGTTCGATTGTGTAGGAAGCTTTTACCTTATAGACACACTCTCGAATCCGTTCCTGGAACTAACCAGTACTAAGCAATGAGTGTAAAGTTTCTTGCTTTAGGAAACAACGGCTTGCCCCTGACGGGGTTTGAACCCGTGCGGCTAGCAATCCTTTGAATACTAGTCCGACGCGTTAACCACTCGGCCACACCGCCACTTAATAGGTAGACCTTAATAATTTGAATAAGTTTTGTAGAACATTGCTGATAACAAATGCGCTGTTTGCTGCTTTATTGCTGTTGCTGTTGTAATTGTTGCATTAATTTCAATATCCTTCATACGTTACATTTTTATCGGCTTGAGGGTTCGTTTTTTACAACAACACAATATAATTTGTGTTATATTCTTTCATCATTTAACTGTAGAATGATCATGTTCTTCAGTATTTGCCCAGCAGTCTGTTTTATTTTTCATGAATTTATTCTCATCAACAGTCAATCAAAAACTATCTTATCAGCTTTTTCTAAAGTGTGTTTACAATCTACACTGTTAAATGTTAAAAAAAGAACCGTTTATGTCACATGTATCACCTTCAGCGCTATATCAACTAAGACAACTGAAAGGCTTAAGCAAAGACTCTTAAAGCCATTTTTAGACCTTTCTTTGCGTTCTCAATATTGAAAACAAAAACAGATATTGTGCAATAAAGAATGATTAAACTCCTAAGGAATGTCAGTGTATAAATCATCTTATACAATTTGACGTCAACTGCAGAATTTCTTTCTTATTATTGCCAACTAATAGCTCAATTTCCACCAATGTAAGATTGCGACGAAACATCGTTATCGAAACATGCACTGTAAGAACTCTCGTTACCCTTTTCTGTAAACTGTACTATATGATCGGCGAAAGGGGAAAAGGTAGTGGAAAAGTCAGTACCTTTTTAGTGCTTCGCCCTTTTAAATATATAAATGTAATCAATCAAAGTTCCGTTTATTTAGGCAACACTATTTTACATAAGAAAGAACTGTCGTCTATAAATTTTGCCATGGTAATGGCCACCAAGTAATTTGGGTAAAATTTGCATTTTTATGAAATACAATATTTATGCCATCATTATTTTACTTCTATGTTGCATATGAAAAAGACAGAAGACGTAAATTTTTTTTCAATTCAGTTTCTGTCAATAGTAGAACAATGTACGATTGCACTTTTCACGTGTTATGAGGCATATGTTGACATGTGAGGCATGTGTTGAGAATGACACATTTTTCATTAGTATTTTTTTTTCATATGAGGCCAACAACCCCATGGGTGATTGATGTTTCAAAACAGATTCTTATCACTCATAAAACGTAATTAAAAATAATCTCAATTGCAACATTACGCCTGCTAGGACATATTGGTTATTTACCGTACATGTACATCAGTATGTCTTAAAAGAGGCTCCGCGCGCACTTTCTAAGGAGCATAAATCATTTCCATCACTTTATAAGGACATGTTAATAATGTACTTAAAAGTAACTGCTAAACGAGTTTGAAACATGTACCTTGCACAGACAGTTCTTGTATTTATACTTATTGAAGGTAGTCGCAAACATTCTAAACTGAAATGTAATGTATACTTAAAAAACGACGCCGTGTTTCCTTCTTGCATAAATTAGTGAAATATACTAATTTATTAACAAATATCGTATAATATGTTGATTGTACTCATACATTGACAGTCATATACAAAACGGTTACAAATTGATTACTTTTTAGGGGGTGCGAGGCGGGGTGGTAATGATAAAAATAATGTTAAAAATTTTCATAAAGATTAACATATGATCTAACTTCATTTAGAAGGGAATGCTTCTGGCATGTATTGTGCATGTCCACATGAAGCTCTTTGTTAGAGTAACACTCGATCATGAAAACGCCAGATTCATTTGAATGGCACTTGCCGTCTGATTAATATCTGAATTGGCAAAATGATTTATATATTCTTCTTTTTTGTATAATTATGATATATCTCATAAAAAATTCTAGCATTTATATTTCATGCCCGTTGCATGATTTTTGTATCGGTTAATAATTGTTTCGTGTGAATGTTGTTACGTCAAACGTATTTGCAGGAATTAAATAGTATGCAAATCGGGGAATAAAGCTGGCCGAGCTGACGCTGGAACAGGTGAACGGTTCACATGCAAGAGACTCAAGTGCAGAGATGTACTCACTGTAAATTATTTAAACGGTAAGCATACTTCTAAAGTACAAGTTCTTATTAGAATGAAAAACTGATCCAGAACTTGCAGATTTCAGACTCTATTTTTTCCAAGTTTCCATCTTGTTAGTTATGTTAAGGTTCCGGCAGCAACTGGTGGAAATAGGTTTCATGTTATCAGTGCAAAGAGGATATTGATGTTGTAATAAATTAGACTGTAGATTTCCATTAGACTAAATAACCTTGAGATTGGTTGCACATAGATCAATTTACAATCGTTTTTATATAGAAAATAGTTTTAACAAAACCACTGATCCATTGAATTAACACCAATATCAAATTGGATTCTTCATTTGAAGACCCCAGGGAAAGGAGCTTGTTATGTCTTGACACTTTTCACTTAAAACAGTCCACTTACTAAAAGAACTAATTCAAACAACTTAAATCAATCCTAATAATTTACTCTTTCTGTGTAAATATAAGCCACCATATCTTCTCTTAGATTTTTAGAGAAATTGTTATGTCAGAAAATACATGAAGTAATTAAAAATTGTATGTCAAGCTTTTATTCAGGTGCAGTAACTGCTAATGAGTTTTACTACCTTTGAACCTGATCTGCTGTTTTCAGATCATTTAATTTTTTCATCAAACTCTTTTAGCAGGTACATTTATTCAATAACACTAAATGAAATATAACCATACTGTTGTCAGATGGAATGGAAACTGGAATGGAATAACAAAAAGTACAAGAAATCTTTTACGAAAGGGACCCAGAAAGAATATCATGGTCGGCTTCCATTCACAGATGGAATCAGTGATCCAAGCCACTAAATTTTATTTTGGCCTTATGTATCATCTGCTGGTAAATTGAAAATAAAGTGAGGCGAGATGTAACCTTTATCATATAATATATAATTTATGTAAAAAAAGTCAATATTATGTCAAATTGATTCCAAACTTGTGATACTGCTTCCTTTTTTACTAGGTTGTTATATACTTACTTATAAACAAATTTTCTTTTTAGTAAATGACACCAGATGCTTCAAATTTCATTTATAAACACGATCTACCTAGAAATTATTTTCTAAACTTTCCAAAATAGTTAAAATAACAATCGTTCAGACATTGTAGTCAGATAATTATTGATAAATGTGCACGATATTTCTTACATTCTTTGATCACTTAAAGACTTAGTAACACTGACAGAGAGGCGTCGTTTAAAACTTCATTTATTCCATTGCATGGTGGTGTTGTTTCCAACAAACAAATACAGTGCCTAATTATTTTACTTTTCATTGGACAAAATAGTAGTCCTCGAACAGAATTGATCAGCTTTGATTTAATTACCATTTATGTAACATAACCCTTGTCACCTGTTTTAAGTTACCTTTTTGCAAATTATATTTTTTTCTTCATTTTATCATGTTTATATCATTCCATTTCCATTATTTTTTCACACGTGATTATGTGTTATATTTATGTCTTTCTAAATTTGTCCAAACAAATCCAAACTCAAAACAGTTATTAATTTCAGCATCTTGGTCATCATAATTATCATAATAAGAACAAAAATATGTTGTGTGTGTTACATAAAATTTAGTGTCCTAGCAAACAGCAGAAGAAAAAAACCGACGTAAGGTATTTTGAGATAAAACAGATTGCTACTTTATTGTAAGAGACCAAAATTGCGCCTGGAATATTAGCTGATAGCTTACAAGCAATCCGTCTCTTCTGATCTACTTTATAAATTGCGTGTCTTCTTAACGGTATATCAAAGGAATTTTTCTCCAGGTTTTTTTATTTTTTGCACGATATAGATAATGAAAAGCATTTGGAGAGGTTAATGCTGGACTGGACCAAGTCTGATCGAATTTTAAGGCATTTATTACTGTCATGCGCCAAGCCATTGCACGTCTGATATACACTCTCGTGCCAAGTTAAAGTTCACAAAATGGCCGCCGCTGTATTGATGTTTATCATGCTTCGTGTGTAAATTGCATTTTCTTCACTGTAATGTAATTTTGGGGTATGATATTTTTCAAGGGGCATTCCTATGATTGCACCTTGCAGCAAAATGCATGGGGGACAACTGGATTGTTTACATTGGTGACATCGCCTGTAACAAATGTCATGGGGGCATGAGGAAAATATCTAACCCCTACTATAAAGCAGACCGTATTTCAGTTACACCAACAAGGGTTTTCTGGTAGAAAAATTGCAAAAATACTTGAATTAAACCGTCTTACTGTTTGTAAATGTTTGAAGAGGCTAAAACAAGATGAAAACTGTGAAAATTTGTCAACAAATAAGCGTGTTTGGAAATGTGGTTAAAACAAACAGAAGAAAATCTTTAAATGATATAACAAATGAACTTGACCAATCACCTCCATAAAAGTTTTCTAAAAGATCAGTTCAGAGGAGAAGATTGCACTTGCATGGGTACTACAGGAGAGTTGTGAAAAAGACCACCACAATTTTCCATGTCGATCAGAATAAAAGAGGGGCTTTTAGTATATCCCATATTAATTGGACTGTTCATAACGACTTGTCAAAAGTGATCGTTTAACATTATTGAAAATGTGTGGAGAACAGTAAAAATCAATCTCCAAAGAAAGATAACTGACATTAATTCCAAGCAAGACCTTGTTCAGTCAGTCCTTGATTTTTGGACCTCTCTCACTCCAGCCTGTATAAAGTCTTTATATGCTTGTCTAACAAAGAGAATGCGGACAGTCCTTGCTGCCAATGGATGTATCACCAAATTCTAAAAATTTTAAGTAAGTGCCTAATATAGTTCTTTAGACATAGTTATTTTGAAATGGTGATTAGTTTTTAGCGGCGGTCATTTTGAGAAAGTTTGTGAACTTTAATTTGGCACATGACTGTACCTTGATAATTTCATAAAATAAAACATCTGATTTTAGATGACTTTTATGTCAAGTACATGCAATGCCACTGGATACAATCAATTCTTAACAAAACCGTAATGATACTTGAATTATCATCTTTAGCAATTTAATACTGTCAACAGATTTTTTTTGTAATAAATTTCTCATTTTCATACAAAATACCAATAGAAAGACACTCTGAGAGACATCTTCAGGAAAAGAAACACAATATAATTTAATCAACATTCCTCCAACTTGTTCATACTGGTAATGGTAGGGGTACTGAGAACTTGTAAATAGGATATCAACGTTGTATGTAATTGAAACTGTAGATTTCAATTAGACTTCATCTAATTTTCCTTGAATTGCTTGATCGGGAATGAGTTCATAATCGTGGAAAACTGTTGGCAGTTTTTTTCTTAAAGTCTTGATTGCATGAACTAAATTGTCATCGGCGATTAATCAAGTAAAAACTAGTTTACAACTATAAAGTTAATTGTGTTCCATAAACGTTTCTGACAGGTTAAATTACGAAGGAAATGCATCAGATATACAAAAAGGTATGTGTATTTTAAAGCTGATAAGACCAAATGTGTCGAAAGCCTGTTAGTTATACACGCATTGCAGGTCAAATGGACTGACCATTCCGGGTTTCAGATTAGAATTAATGGGCATTGTTTGACCTTTCTAAAAAGAAGTTATAATCAGGGTACAGCCATACGGCAAACTTTAAAACAAATTAAACTATTTCAACAAAAAAGTTTATGAGAACAAACTTTGGTAGAGATATTTGACGCAATAATTTGCATACAGTAATATATGAAAAGGTTTTTTTGTTTCTGTTTTGTTTTGTAAGCTTTTAAAATATGATTATTTTTTCCGTCTACTTTCGTTTTTGGTGGTTTTAAATAGTTTATAATGTAGGATGTAATTTAAGTGGAACATGTACAAAGCAATTCAGCTTTCTTGATTTCATTGGAAAATGCTGCTTTTTTATTTCTTTGTCTCGTTATATTTTGTCGTCGTATCGAATGATATTGCAATTTTTTCTCTTCTGGCAAGAGGCTTGGTGCTGTCTTTAATTACGGAATTTAAATGAAATTTAGAGGAAAACTAATGAGAGCCCATCAGTCACTCCGTCACCTTCATTTGTCTTGGTGGAAAATTTTCAACGCAGGGTAATTGTTAGCATCACTTATGCTTAGTTGACTTTTGAGATGCAAGACGTGTTCCTTTTGTATGAGAGTTAAGCATTTGTTAAAAAGGAATTCTAGATGACTGCTAATTAGTATTATAGCAAAAGGTGTATTTAAAAAAAATTGCAAAGACTCTAAAGGAAACTCTTTCTGGTTGTAAATCAAACGAAGAACAAGTGAATGGTGGGGATAATCAGTAAGTCAATAAGTTATTGTGCAGAGGATATATAGAGAGTCTTCAAGAATTGCTTGCATTGAATGCAGTATCTTTAAGACAGGGCAAATGTGGACTACATCATAGCTGATTCAAGTGTATCTGCCAATGCTTTCAAAAGGCTATATCTCACTTTTGCTCTTGTTCTTTTTCTAGGGCAAAATATATCCGTTTGATCCTGAAATACTTATCAAGATATAATATGATTTTCCATCTCGAAAATGATATACAGCTAACTTACAATAGGAGCTTAGATTACTGTGGTAATGTCTTATGATATATATTAAATTGACATTAAGTGTATGTTTTGCTGTTTTCAGATGACAATGCGTTCAATCACAAAATGGGTACAGCACAGTAGTAATCAGATTCTCTCAAACCATAGCTTTGAGCTCACTTATTTATGTTAAACTAGTTAGAAATATATAGAAACACGGGTTGACCTGTTAAACATTCAAGGAAAACTTTAATGGCATAAACAAAAAGTAAAAGTTATTTAAATGACAATATATATAAATATATAATAATAATAATAATAATAATAATAATAATAATAATAATATAACAATATCAATAGAAAAAAAAATTAAAGTAACAAATGTATAAAACAGTTGACTGCCCAAGAGCAGCTGTGGACATATATTTTGGTAGACACTGGTTTTGTTAATGTGAGGTTTAGATAAGTCCTTGAAGACTCAGCTTCCCAATTCTATTAAGGAGACATAACCTTAAATAAGACCATTCTATTTAATTGAAAATCATATGAATTAAATGACTGAACGAAATAATTTCTTAATGTAAAGCCATCGGTCAAAATTCTAAGCGCATAAAACTGGAAACTTCATTAAAAATTTTAGAGTTGTCAATTTACAAACTTTAGAGTGAATAACGCTTTATCACAATGACCATTTTCTTAAAGTGTATTAGTTCTTTTTTCTTCCTTTTATTTACTTTCATACGGTTGTTGGTTGTTCTTTATTTTTCAATTTACAGAGAATGAGCATAATTCGTAAACAGTATATCATCGGTTGATTCAAGGGTATTCCCAATTAAGATTTGATTAACTAAACAAACTTAAACAATGGTTGATTTTTATGTAGAAATGACTATTGGTAAATAAAAAAAAGATGCTTTGAATTTTCTTTTTGTTTTGTTAGGAAGGGGTTTTCGTATGCCAGATATGTGAATAAGTCTGATGTCAATATGGAAAAATTGATTTCCTTTGCAACTGTTACCACATTCACTTGAATGTTGTTCAAATTGTTTTGTACATAAAGAATGTGTTTTGTGGTCATACAGTATCCTGTAGTAAAGATTTCTTTCATTTGACAGGATGTTCTCATGTTGACCTCAGGTGAAAACTTCTTAAAAAGCTACAAGTAAGTTAAGTACACGCTTCGCAATGTTGCATATAGTGTTGTTCTTAAGATGAGTTGCTACATAACTGCATTAAGAAAATATCCTGTCCTAGTAATTACGGCCACCGTTTTTTTCTATTTAAGATGAGGGTGGTATAATATTTCTAGTTCCAGACACCAATTTTAAAACAATCAGTAAATAATATCTAAGAGGCACTTGAACGTCACGCATTGCATATTGTATTACATTCCATATGGTTTGTTATATAACAAAAAAGCAATATGTGAGCTCCTCATTAAGTACATACACGAAAACAAATGCTTGTGTGACAGAAACGACTTTGCCATAAGTCTAAAACTTAGTTTCGATGCAGTACAAGGTGGGTCGGGGGCGGGGGGATGACAAGTAATGCACAGGCAACTGAAAAGGCATTTGAATTTGTAATATTCATTTAAGATTCCTCATTACAATTAGAGAAAAAGTTTTACGGTCCGATAATTTAAAGACAGGCAGCAGGAGAGATACTTCAGATCAGGTGAAACAAGAGAGTTTAAGATGAGGTAACAATTTCAATATGTGAAAAATACTAATGCCTTTCGAAAATCCGCTTTTGCAAAGTTGCATTTAAAACTGGCAGTTAGATGTAGTTACTGATGTTTTGTATGATCATTTAAAGAACGGTTTTTTTTGTGTCAGTTAGCCTCAGTTTAGTTGATTAAAGGTTTTAGGATTTAATGCTGTCACTTTCTCTCAGTTGCCAACAAAAGGCATTGATGCAAAATAGACATCATTTTCTAACGAACTCTTGCCATGTTATCAGCGTTTACAGACGATTTAACCCGATATAAAACCTAAATCCGCTTAAGTGTGAAAAGCATTATAAAAGGAAAATGAATAGACGTTTTCTTGATGACTCGCTCGTGCTTCAAGAAGGCTGAATTATGTTAGTAATAACTTTTAATGCATCAAAAAACTTTTAAAATTGTTACAATGCAATTCTATCTTGGCACCCATTTAACTGTTATAGCTTATTCGTTTATGATAAAATGAACAAATGTTAAATATAAATAAATATATTCTACAGGATATAATGACGCTGATATGATTCAAAACGAGATTGCGCTTAAAACACGGAGATCACTGTAACATCATGAAATCGTGGTAAGAAGTCAAGATAGTAATAAATATAACACTGTAACATCATGAAATCGTGGTAAGAAGTCAAGATAGTAATAAATATAACACTGTAACATCATGAAATCGTGGTAAGAAGTCAAGATAGTAATAAATATAACACTGTAACATCATGAAATTGTGGTAAGAAGTCAAGATAGTAATAAATATAACACTGTAACATCATGAAATTGTGGTAAGAAGTCAAGATAGTAATAAATATAACACTGTAACATCATGAAATCGTGGTAAGAAGTCAAGATAGTAATAAATATAACCAGTGCAAAGTATATTTAGATCTGTATAACACCATTGAAAGAACTGACAATTGAGTTTTTAATTTTTAACATTGCTACATCATGCAGATTATCTGTATGAAACATTTTTCATCCATCGGTTTGAAAAAAAAAAAACAATTCCTCATTTATTTTTAGGTTTGATGTAACCTAAACCGGGCTTAAAGAGAAGTCTCTGTGTGGTAATGTTATATGTAGATATTTTAACTTTTGAACTTGTTTATTACTCAATATTTATAAATTAAGAAAATCAAATAACAAATGAAAAAAATATGTACAAGGAGATCATTATTCAGTCGAAAAATTTATACGAGGAATTAGTTTACTTTTTTTCTTTTCAAATATAAAATATCTAATTTATTACACATCTTCAATTTTGACCGTTTTGTTGTAAATTAAGTAACGACCCAGCTATACATTCGTAGTTAGTACATATAATAAAAGGCTCACCTATAATCAATATAAATATATTTCTTGTTTGTACAACAGTAAAGGACTTACCTGTGATTAGTTTAAATATACTGGCTGTTTGTACATACAGTAAAGACTAACTTATAATCAGTATACATTTGTAGATTTTACTTTCAGTAAAAGACTTACCTATGATCAGTATCAGCACATCAGATATCGCAAGACTCAACAGGTAATAATTTGTGGTCGTCCTCATATGGTTGTTCTTTAAGATAACAATGCACGTGCAAATATTACCGAAAACTCCAGAAAATAATATAAGGCCGTAAATTATAAGCAAAATAGCCACAACAGGTAGAGGTTTTTGTTTTGGCCCTAAAGTCTGCATTAAAAAATCTGTATAGTTTGACCAAGTATTGTTTCCTTCCATTGCGCTAAAATTTTGCTTATAAAAAATTAAACTATTGTATAAAGTTACATAATTAAATAAAAAAAAACCCTGTGGCTATATTTTAATATAAATATTGCAATAAAGTAGTGTTTTACTTAATTATTAGCATATTCTCCTAGAACAATAATATTCCTTCCTATGATGATACTTGTATTTCACAATCATTCTTTTCACCGACACTATAATTAAAACAACTATGTATTTTCTCAATATTTGCATCCCATTTCATTTGAACACCTGAAATATACTCTATTTAACGTAAAATTTACTTCCAACAGTAACCGCTAGGCCTTCGGCGATATATCAATTAAGTCCAATATCAACAAACTCTTCAACGGCTTAAGTCAGGACTCTTGAAGACAATCTAAACCTTTCCTTTCGTTGCTGGTATTGTAAGAAAGAAAACAGATATTGCGCAAAGCAATATTATTGAACTTCCTGGGACATTTAGAGTATAAATCATCCCGTACAGTTCAAAGACAATTGCGGACAATTTTCATCATTGTTCCCAACAAACATTTCAGATTCCATCAATGTTAGATTGCAGTGAAATCTCATTATCCAAAAGCTTTCTGAAATATTTATGCCACCGCTTTATAGTGGATTAGAATTGCTATTGTCCATGAGTCCTTTTAAGTAGTATAATAAATGACATTATGCGCCAACAATGTCCATAATGTCTTTTTCTACGCACGTCTCCCAAACTCTTGATTTAAACAATTTAGGAGACTTCATGGTGTTTGCGTTCGTGCACTCTGCCATTCACGGTAACTGGGCAATCTTAAATAGTTATTAATTTGTATGACAAAATCAGCATCTTTAAAACTTAAAATTGAAACGTTACAATGAAATTTGGCACCAAGACTTGCTAAAAGTTTTTCACTTTCAGATTAGATTTATGGCTCCCTCACTCATAAAAATGCAGATCTATTGGAACAAGTAACATCAGATAAAAATCTTGATCTTCTACATGTATCATTTCAATCACTAGAAAAAATATGTAACCAGTAATACAGAAAGTAGTATGACAATTATCTCAACCGTTCAGTGCAGACTGTGTTCGTTATTTCAATAGTACCCAGGTGTATAATATTTTACCAACCTAATACAAATCCAGACTGACTGACATTTCGAAATAACCAGCTGAAAGATTAATTTATTTCAGATAGGAACATGCATGTGAATTGATTACAGAATACAACTCAAATGACGAATGGTGTTTTTACTTTGAATATATGAAAGTCAGGCAGATACTAAGATCTGTCGTCAGCATGACAGCACAAAGCAAAATGATAAGCTGATGATATAGTATTGCCTCAGACATGAGATTCTCTGTATATAAGAGCTAGTGAAATTAATTCTAGATCGTATGCTGGAGAGATGTACTCAATATAATTGCACCATTTTTATTTTGTTCATACTGTCATGCAGAAATGATATACAATGTATACGTATTAGGGGCATGTTACATCTGCTGTCGTGAAGACCCGCATAAAGATAGTACATTGTTTGTTTTAAAATTTGTTTACAAGTAAATGTTTATGATATAGTGAAGTTATGTTGGTAAAGATACAATGGCAATGATGACAAACACTAAATTGATGGTGATTTTTAATTTGAAAAAAAAAATGGTGGAATAAATTTCTGAACTTTATTTTTAATAGTAGTGTCAGAGAAATAGCAAACAAACTCATCGATAATGAATGAAAAGAAATAAGTGCTTGGAAAAACGAGTACAACCATTTTATGTTATTAATTTTCCGACTTGTTCATATAACTACTAGTAACATTCTTTAAACCAGAGAAAAAAAGCACTTTTACGTTTTTACGTAAGATGAATAGTAAATTGATAATGTACGTCGTAACATAGAACTGGTAGCACGATCCGTTTAGGCTGAATTACATTTGCTTTGAATAGCTTGAACGTAGAGAAATGTTTGATATTTTTACTTTCAATATCATTTTCTCTTCCTTCATATCTAGAATATCTTCACTGCATTTGCTACAAGTTTGTAAAATATTGCCAAGAAAAGATAAGCTTAGGCTTTATCTGACTCTTTTTAAGATCTAGCAGTTTTGAATACACTTTGTCACGAACAAAATCCATCTGATACACTCTTTCAATGCACGTTATTATATTCAAGGTATGTGAGATCAGATGTGCCACAAATATTGATTGTTTCTCAAAATAAATAGTTGTATAACCTGATTTTTATTTTATTTTAAGGCCTTTGAAAACTATGTAGGATGTGTGACGTATGAACCGTATCAAAACAGCTACATTGGATACTGTTCTGCCAAAGCAAATAATCATAGTTTATCTGAACTGTTTTTAAATCAACAATAATAGAGAGTTATATTTGTTTTCTTACAAAATCATTGATTGAATTTATGTCAAGACCATTTCGTCAGACACATTTGAAGTCTCTGTTTATTCCATCTAACTATGTCAATCTATCTAATTTCAATGAAAACAAAACTCCTTTGAACAAATTATGAATATTGATTTTATGGTTGTCTGCAACGCTAGATAATAAGCAGCAAAAATAAAAGTTTATTTCCAAAATGTATATTTTCAGCATTATATGAAATAACTGTGTTGTTTTTTTATATGATATATGTTCATTCGTAGGATTTTGAAAAATGCAAACATACTGATTTAAAAGAAACTCAGAAAAAAATAGATTACAATGAAATTGAGGGATAAAAACGTATATCTAATAACCACGCCCTTAACTGCAGATGAAAACTAACTATTTAACTTCACATTACAAAATTTTATTATACGAAAAAAAGTGTTTATATTTCAAATTATGACAGTGTCCTTGTAATCTTAAAACACATGACAGAATTTACCAATAAAGCTTTAAATCATTTATAAAGTAGAAAGCTCTAAATCTTACAAGTCTTTCTTCCACATTTCTGTTCTTTAAGTAAATTACGGCTTATAAAAGTGCAAAGCATATCGAGTATTTATATGGCCACATTTCCGTTATAGCATTAAATCCTTTATAATTCTCTTATCAAAGACTCTTTTGATCAAGTTCTTATTTGATTCTTTTAATTTGAAATAAATTCCACTTATAAAAAAAGTAGGTTATAAATATAAAACTTCTCACGCAGAGAACAAAGTAAGTACACTTGTTTGCAATAAACAACCATTTAGCTTATGTAAATACTGCCTTGCAAAGAAAATAAACCCACTTGCAAGCAGAAGGAAATAAAAACGAACATCTGACGTACGCAGGCAAAGTCAGATAGACATCGTCAATGCGAAGACATAGACTCAGTTATTAAAAACACCAAGTTCACTACAAGAAACGAGATCTACACTGACAGCTCCTCGCAAATTCTAGAATATCTCTAACCAGTGTGAAAAAAGACGTTTAGAATACAGAAATTGTCAATAGTTTTTGAAAACGATGAAGAATGTATTAATAATACCCACCTTATTTCTCTTAGCAAACTTTTTCTATGATCAGTTAAGTAAATTACTTGAAACGCTAACAAAAAACGTCATTAAACTAAATTTTAAGGTTAAAGAAAGCAAAATGTTTCTCTTCGAATAATGTTATAAATTACAACAAAAAGCACATATAACTTTTTCTCGATATTTTTGGAAATTACCATTTTTTATCAATAACCGGAATGGAAAAGAGAAACAGTCATATTCATATAAACAACGTTTTACTTAAAAGACATATATCAGCTTTTGGAATAATCACATTCATCAAACTTCTTGACAATAAACAGACGATGTTCTTGTTATTACAGAATTCATATGAAAGTGTTTACAACCGTGTTTACAAGTACAAAAATATCAAAACAACTTATTTTTATGAGAAAAACGGATATTCTTCTTAAAACTAAAGCTAAACTGGAGTGTCTACCACACGTTTTAAAAAAGTACAGCAGTTTTAAGATAAGTGATATAAAAGACAATCATGTTCCTGTTTTGTAAGGGTAAAAAGATATACTTCTTGAAACGGAATCAACACTGTCATCCTTTTGTTTGAAAAGGTACAGAAAAGTAAAAAAAAGATGTTATTAAATACCTTATTTTTAAAGGCGGAAGAATGGTTTTCTTGATTAAAGGGAAATACCCCAAAATAAATTTAAAATATAAAGGAAACGCATTTCATCGAAGCAACTATGAAAATGTTCAATTGTAAGGAATAGTTATTCGCTGCATAAAATGGTACACTTAAAACTGTCTATTTAAGACTATTGCTGATGCATTCTTCTAACTTGTTGCATCCACATATCTCTACTTCAAAACAATGGCAATGATCATGTTAATATCATTAAAACTTATATCATTATAAAGGCATTGAGATGCTTTGAATTTTGGGTCATATCTCTTTAAAGCAAAATCTAAACAGCAATGTTTGCAACAACTTTCAAAAAACTCTTCTTATCTTGGATTAACAATATGTAATCTTTTTATTAAAGAATTTAAAAGAAAGACAATTTTCATATTGAAAAAAGTAGAGAAAATCAAAATATGATATTTAATATATCAAACTTTTATTTTGAATGTCAAATGTGGGAGATGTAACGAGACAAATACTGTGTTTACAAATGTTTTATTTTGAACAGACTCTTTATGATTGGATATAAATTTATGTTTTTATTATTAATAAAAGTATTTACATGTTTAACACTTATTTGCTCTATAATGCTTTTTCTTTAAGTGTAAGATACTTAGTGTTGACAATTTAAAGGGGATAACTGTTGAATCAATTGATGAAACACCTGTGCATTAAAATGGGTCAGTGTCTTTCACACTAAACGTAAAGAATAATAAGTTCAAACATTTTTCATATGAGAAACTGAATCAACTTTCTTGCAGATGTATGGAACAGAAAGCCGTTACGGGATGCATATATAATTGAAAATGCTAATTGGATTGATAGAAAGTGCAGTCAACAGAACCTTGCTGATTTTTTTTCTATTATAGAAGTCATGTTCGATGGTCATTCAAAGGATTAAATAAGACTTTGAGTCAGTCAACAAGCAAGCTTTTAAGTGCAAATATATATGTAAAGGAATTGCTTTGTTATCGTTAAACTTACAAATTGTTTAAAATTCCATGAACCCTGAGTATGTTATAGATTTTGCCATGCGGTGTACGACACTTGGACAATTTAAAATCATTATAAAGTTGCGTGTCAAAAACTGCATCTTTAGCCCTAAAATCTACGACTGAAACGTTACAGGAATAAAGTAGATAATATTTAAACATCCAGGCTTGACTAATGAATCCAAGACTCGTAAAAAATGCAGATCTTTTGGAACATGTGATTTCAGGAAAAAAAATACTCTTGACGTTCTTTTACAAACATCAAGTCAATCACTAGAAATATAACGTTATAAAGTCTATAAAAAACCAATATGACAATTTTCCTTCTCTGTGTACATTACTTCAGTAAAATCCAAAGGTGTAATACTGTACCGATCAAACCAAGACAGATTTACATATAGAAATAACCAGCTCAAATATTAGATCATTTCAGACAGAAACAGGCATGCACAAGATTGATTGCAAAACACAACTCAGTTGGCGGATAGTGTATATTTACTTTGAATTACTGAAGGTCAGACAGTCTCAAATACAGTCATTATCATGTAATCGCAAACAAAATAATATAGCTGATGGTGTAGTATTGCCTTAAACTTTGGATTCTTTGTTTATAAGAGCCAGTCATCTTAATTCTAGATCGTATGCTAGAACTGTATTCAAAGAGATCAGTAGAAGTGCATCATTTTCATTTTGTTCATACTGTCATATATAAATTATATATATTGTATATGTTTTAGGGACAAACTATTACTTATTGTATCTTCTTTTGTGAAGACCCGCATTAAGACATTGTATTTAAAAGTAGTAAGAAGTTTGTATTTGTTTATAATTTACTGAAATTAAAATGACTAAGTTGCAAAGATATTGGTGACGAAGAGCAGATGATTTGTTTATTTTCTCTACCTGAATAATTGTTGAATGAATTCGTCAACTGTGGTCGTAATGTTATTGTCAAAGAAATAACAAACAAATACATTGCTAATGATGAAGAAGAAATCACTGATAATGAAAAAGTGACACATTATTATTTAATAGAATTTCCACATTGTTCAGATTTAACTTTCGTAGAATAACAGAAAAAAATACATGTTTATGTTTTACGTAAGAAATGTGTGTCGAAGTTCATAGGTAACTGATGTTGTAAATATGTCGTTCATGTTTAATATAAAAACTGACAGCAACAGCCAATTAGACTGATTTCAATTTGCCTTTTTGAACGAGGAATATATTTATTTTTTACGTTTTTTTTCTTCTAGTTTATCATATCTAGCATATCTTCATTGTTAAACATTTTGTCACGAACAAAATGCATCTGATACACTGTTTCACTGCAACTTATTTTATATCTGGCATGTTAGATCAGTTATGCCGCTAATATTGACTGTTTCTCTCAAACTGAATCGCTATATTAACTATTCTTATTTTTAAGACATTTGAAAACCATTGGGGATTTTAGTTTTTAATGTGTGACTTGCAAACTATATCAAAAATAACTACATTGGATACAGTTTATCCAGGCAAAAAATCATAGTTTATGTGAGCTGTTTTGAAGTCAACAAAACTACAAGAATAATATTCGTTAATTACAAAAACGTTGATTAAATTTATATCTTTTTTGTCAGATAGATAAAATATGTCCGTTTATTCCATCAAACTTTGTCAATTCATCTAGGTTCAATGAAACAAAACTATTTCAATGCATATTGTAATAAATGCGTAGATGGTAGAAAACCAATAGTAAACATGGTTAAAAGTCTCTTTCAGAGTTTACATGATAATATTTCAGGATTCTTTATATTCAAATCTTTCCTATTCTACAAAACTCCAAAGAATTTATTGACATGAAGCGTCAGTAAAATTAACTGCTTAACAGTAAACTAAATAACCTGGAAACCATTCAACTAACACGAGGATACTGTTAAAAATACTGTTTTTATGGCACACTGCAACGCTAGATAATTTCTGGAGACTAATAAGCAGCAAAAAAGAGTGATTTATTTACAAAATGTTTATTTAAAATATTGTAAAAATTGTATTTTTAAATTACACTGTTCATTCGAAGGAGTTTGAAAAATGCAAACTTATTTTCTTAAAAGAAACTCAGAAAAAGAGAGGTAAATGAATTGAAGGGCAAACACTAATAGCTAATAGTCATGCCCTTAACCGCAGATAAAATATAACAGTCCAACTTACATTACGAAATTTAGTAAAACAAATAAAGTTTATATTTCAAATTATGGTAGTGTCGTTATAATCTTAATTTTTAAGTTAAACATTTGGCAGATCTTGCCAATAAAACTGCATATCAGTTTTAATGTAGACAGCTCTAAAACTTCCAAGGCTTTCTATCTTTCTGCTGAAGTTGATTACAGCTTATAAATGTGCAAAAAATACCAAGTGTTCGTATGGTAACGTTCCCTTTATAGAACTAATCCTTATTATTCTCTTATCAAAGACTCTTTTGATCAATGCCTTATTTGTTAATTTGATATGTGAAATAAATTGTACTATTAAAGCTGCAGGTTATAAATTTAAAACTTCTGACGCAAAGTGTACAGTTAGTACCCCTATATAAAATCTCTATTCTGCGAGAAAAAAAGACGTTTAGAATACAGAAATTGTCCACCGTTTTCTGTAAACGATGCAAGAATATGGTAATAAAAACCACTTTATTTCTCTAAGCAAACTTTTGCTATGATTTATTCTCTGTATATTATGTATTTTATTTTTGTTTGTTATTATTCTATTTAGGTAAATTACTTAAAACGCTATCAAACAACGTCCGTAAACTAACTTTTCAGATATCAATCAAAATGTTCCTCTTCGAATAATGTTATAAATAAAAACAGAAACCACATATGACTTTTCTTCTCGATATTTGGAAATTACCATTTTTATCAATAACCGGAAAGGAAAAGAAGAACAGTCATATTCATATAAACTGCGTTGTACTTAGTAGAAAAAGCCATATATCAGCTTTCGGAATAATCACATTCATTTAACTTCTTAACAAAAAGCAGATGATGTTATTGTTATAACTGAATCCACATGGAAATGTTTACCACCGTGTGTACACGTACAAAAACATAAAAAAACAGAAGACGTAACAAAACAACTTATTTTGTCTGAGAAAAACGGATATTCTCCTTAAAACTAAAGCTAAACTAGAGTGTCTGCCACACGTTTTATAAAGTACAGAAGTATTAAAATAAGAGATATCAAAAAACATGTTCATACTTCGTAAGTTTCTCCTTCAAACGAAATCAACATATTCGTTCTTTTGTTTGACAAAAAAAAAGAAATATAAAGAAAAGATATGTTATTAAATATCTTGTGTCTGATTGAAAAACATGATTTTCTTACCCCAAAATAAACTGATAATATACTGCAAATGTATTTTATTTTCTAAATATCTATAAAATTAAGAACAATAGTTAATATAAAAATATTCAAAAGTTTTCTCCCCGGCCATATATGCACTAAGAAAGTGTGCATTTTTAATAAATCGTTATCCATCGTAAAAAAATACACCAACAATTATCTATTTAAGACTAATACTGAAACAATCTTCTTACATTTTGCACTTCGATACTCCTACTTCGAAACCTTGACATCTTATAATGATTTCTCTCATATCTTTAAAACTTAAACTATAAGGATTCCATAATTTCAGAACATGTCTCTTAAAAACGAATTCTAAATAGCAGTGTCTGCAACAAGTTTCAAAATCACCGTCTTATCTTGGATTAGATATAATGTACTCTGGTTATTACGGAATGTAAAATTGTCTTTTACATTTACGGAATGGTACAGAATATCAAAATAATTATGACATTTAATATATCAAATATCTGTTTTGTAAGCGAAAATGGAACACGAAACGAAAACGTGTTATAACAAATGTTTCATTTGCCTGACTGCAACAGATTCTTTGAATAATTGTTTACAACTTTCTTTCTTTTTATCAATATGAAGATTTTTTCTGTTTAACCGTTATTTATCCTGCCATGCAGTTTTTTTTTGTTTTATTCTTTTTTAATCGAAAACAATTGATTTTATAAAGAATATATGTTTAAAAAAATATCATAAGACAAACTTAATCAACTTACTTGCAAATCTATGGAAGATAAGGTTGTTGTAGGATGATTAAAAATAATGTTCATATGATTGATAGAAAGTGTCTTTAGATGAACAATAGAAAGAACACTACTGAAATCATGTTTCTCACAGAAACTATGTTGTTGGTCAAACAAAGGTATAAAAAAGACCTTAAGTCAGCCAACTAGTAAGCCTTTGAGAGACAATATATATAATACTACTGCTTTGTTCACGTTAAACTTAAAAATTACTATTAATTAGACAGCTTGTCTCTCCCCATTTTAGCACTGTTTGTCAATGCAATTAAGGCAAAGCCTTTGAAAGAAAAATTCAATTTTGGATTTAAATAAGGCCGAACTGTGTGCATGTCTTCTTTCTTCAGAGAAAAAAAAGGATGTCTAGTCGATTAATATTATCAACAATTTCTCGTTACGTTAGGAGTAATTGCTTAGGTGCCACCGAGATCAGTTAAACGTGCTTTAAGTTGATCGATCAACAGACTTGCTTGAAATATAAGCCTCGATCATATTTCACTGCCTTAAAGGTCTGGTGTTGTCTCGATTATTTAAAACTTAGTTAAAATAAACAAGACTTCTTTTAAAGTGCAAAATACAAACGACAGTTATAAAAACATATTAATGAGTTTAACCAACACCGAATTGAGCTTGAACCGTTCAAAGCTTCAATTGAATCAATCAACAGAAAATACTGGTAATGTTTTCAATATTTTTAAAGATGCTTGATTTGTTGTTGAAGACGTTTCAATTTGGCATGTACGAAGCCTATCTTAACATGACTGAATACAAGAATTGGTATCAAATAATTTTATTCACTTAATGTAATTAAGAGCTTCTCTTTCTCTACTGATCTGGTCTGCACAAAAATAAAGGTCGTTAGCATCTTTTCGTTTTTTTCAACATTTTCGCTATCAGAGTTCTGTAAGAGCCTGAACAGATATAAAGCTACTCCGAAAATACTGTGTTTGGCATTTCTAGCATATCTTGAAAGTTTATTTTGTTATTGATAGATAGCTGATCATATCTTTTAACAATGTGAAATAAGTAATAAAAGTAAAAAAATATTTAAAAAATAGTAAAATAAAAATATATGTTTTAAGGAATGATAATTATGCAATGTTTTGTCGGAAAAGTTGATTTGCTGAAAAGAAAATGTTAGAAACAAAAAATTGCTACAAGAAGTAATAATTTTAATGTTCTTTTAACTGAGATACAGTATGTCATTTTACATAAAATTACAACAGAAACCTTATGACAGAAACTATTTGTTTTACGGAAACTATTTCAGGTGGACATTCAGATATATTAATGACACATAAACTCTAAGCTTAAATCATTTAGGGTTAAAACAGTCGACTCGTTTAAACTGAAAGCATTTTACTATACATATATTGTCAAACATGATCTCGTAAAACGGGCGATTCGCTTATAAAAAAATTCAAGCGAAATGTATACGTCTTTGATTTATTTTGCCAGTAAAGATATGATAATCGATGAATGGTTTCGATTTTCAGTTTCAAATCTTAAACCTTCGACATTAATTCAAAAAAGATAAATGTCTCAATGTTTCAATGTTGTAACAGTCTCAAGTAATAAGGGAACTGACAGCGATGATATATTAGACGTGTCTTGAGGTAGGTTAACAAATGATCGATCACTTTAATTGTTTAGATAAGAAACTTCCACGATACTTCTCAACATTAAAGGGGATAAATTAATTTAATGTCTCGATCAATTTTAAATCTATTTCATCTTCCAAAACTGTCGGAGACGTAATATTTTTCTTTGGCACTTTCAACTTAATGAAAAAAGTTCAATTAAAATACAAATGATTATATAAAAAATAATCGTTATTATAAAAAAAAAAAACAAATAAAAAAACTGAATTATGAATAACAAAAGCTGTCTAATGAGCTGTCTAAGTGCTTTGATAGTTGAATCTGAGCATGTCGTTACAAAAGCCTTTATTCTTAACTCAAATTCTATATCGCAGAAGGAATTCATGTAGTTAAATTCGATGACGGTGTAATGTAACATATTTTTTAACTCACTCTATAAGTAAGTAATTAAAGGTTTTACTTGAAATTACCCTTTTTTCATAAATTAAAAAAATGTTAGTTATAATTTAAAAAACGTAAGGAAGTATTATTTTTTCAACTGACTCTTTAATAATAAACAAGATGTTACTCTTTATCATTAAATAAAACCAAATTCTAAATGAAAAAAAAATGAATTAAAAGGGTCAAAAGTTTGTAAATATTCTTCTCACAGTTATGCCCCTTAACCCACTGCAGGGCATTGACACTCTATGCAAGAATTATAAGTTTCAATTGAAACTCCTAAATAATGAACAAGCAATATACAAGTAATTTACGTTTCAGTTGACTCCCTTTCACAATAAACAAGCTATTACACTTACTAAACTTAATAAAAAAAAACTTAACCGACACCGATGCCGGGCCGAGTGCAGTAGCCCTCCTTATACTTCGAGTAGTCGAGCTTAAAACGAATGGAACAAAACTGTTTTTGTATTAACTAAAAATGAATAGATTGAAAGAATTATTCATTTATCTTTGGTTCTGATACATCGACCAATATAATTTTCCCTATAAGCATTGCAAACAAATGTTTTTGAACTAACAAAATTTGGAGATACTTGGACAGGTCTGTCTATAATATACAAAAAGTTTGCATAATCTATTTATTTCTTCAAATGAATTGGCATTGAATATTAAGTATACAGCCAGTACAAAATTCGAATATTCTTAAATGTGATGACACCTGGGAAGATTTGGCGTCGCAAAAACATAATTTTTAGTTTTGGAAATATTGTCGAAATCTCTGCGCTGTCGTGCAAACAATTATAGGTGTTTCAAAGAAACTGTTACGGATCTTGGTTTTTCTTATCCAAAGGAGGACCAACAAATTCTGAGATGTGTTTTTTTTTTCATTTATTATTAATTATTTCAGTCTAATTACAGAATGTAACTACATCAACAACAATGAATGCTTTTATTATGAACCAAATAAAAAGCAACTGCTAGTATTTGAGCCTTAACTGGCAGTCTACTTACAGTAAACGTTAAATTCCAACGTTGATAGTTCTTACATAAATATGCAAGTCTATCCAATATTTGTAAGAAGGGATACACTTGAAATAAAATGAATACAAGTGTTTCAAGATCTCAACATTCGACAAATAAGTCATAAGTCGCTAGAGAGAACCGCAATCACCATCCACATTTTGAAGAATATAGGTTATAAAAAGAAGTATTTATAGAAGCTGGAAGAACGTCTCATAATTATGTCAAAATCAATTGGAATGAACTGTCACCATTTTCATATAGAAATGATTTATTATAGATTGTGAATAGAACTGATTTTGCGCTAAGAAAAGTTTGTGTTGTTAATAGCCAGAACAAGAATGAACGATCATATTACAAATTATTTTATTTCCCCGGATAAATTGCATCGTTGAAATGTCACTGTTAGTATTCATCTACTCCAAATGACCGACGCCCGCTGAATAGATGACGTATGTTAGGTTGTTTGGGACAATGCATATCCAGTGTGAAGACTTACGTTCAATGTCTTATATGAAAGATCATAGATAGGGAGGATTGGGAGGGGTCGATGTGAATGGCGACCTTGAATAACAAATATAGCGTGTTACAACAGGATAATTGCTACTCTAGCTTTGTGCTAACTTGTACAGTGTTGGGAAAAAAACAACGACCAATTGCACAGCTGAGACTTATTTTTTAAGGAATAAACAGAACAATGAACGTGAAATAAAACTCCAGTTGCCGCTGGATATTTCATTGAATCTAATATGTTTGTTTTCGCTTTAGAGTTGTTGTTGATTAAATATTCAATTCCTTCAATTATTTCTTGTTACACTATTGAAACAAAAACCGGCTTAAAGATCTAAGAATGTGGTAAAGTTTCCTAAGTGTCCTTGAAAATCTAAGAAGCATGAATGTCTGAATAAATTTTCACACACAAGAAATTTTTTTAGAACCACCTCTCACTCAAACAGTTGTTGAAATGGCTTTTATGTTGTTCTTTCATTTTATCACGCCTTTGTTCTTGTAATTCAGTCAAATTACTGGAGAGAACTCAAGCGACAAAACAAGGTTACAATGAAATAATTAGACAATTATTATGCAGAGCTTACGGTTTTAGCTTTAAATTCAATCTAGAATATTTATTATCATTATACGTGTATACACAGCAAGGGAAAGAAAAACAGGCAGATTCTATGCTTAAAACGAAATGCCAGTTTCTAGATCTGAACGGTTAAGAACTTTTCTATTAATTCATATGAAACGTAAGAATGGATCCAATAATATCAAAATACATTATGTCATAGTATTTCAACCGATAACGTTCCCCGGAAATTGCCTTTTGTCGTTATTCACAAGAGGAAAAACGGATTTGTATATCATACGACAATTGTGTTTTATGTTTAGTGCTAACCGTTTATCAGTGGCAGAAGTGTCGGAAAAAATGACTCATCTTTTAATGATTGGAGTCTATTTTCACTGCGTATCAAAGTATGTTGCACACTGTCTGGATATATATGTTGACCGCCACAGTTAGACAAACAAATAGAAAGGAAGAAAAGCAAAATTGTTTACTTCATCCGGTCAAATTTAAAACTTGAAATAAACTAGTAGAATGTTGAAATCACGATGTTGTAATGCCTCGACTTGCAACATTATAATATATATTTCCATTTTTTTACCCATAAACCGACAAGCTTAAAGTAATACGACACTTAATTTTTTAGAACTCCGTATTGTTAGAACGTTCTAAACAATTAAGTGTCTCGATGGAATTTTATACTTGCCCGTTTATGGGAAAAAGAATGATGAAAATTTTAATTTATTAGCATTCCCGTAGGATAAAAAATAGAGAGCAACCATTTAGACTTGCAATTTAATGATTACGGGCTTAACAACACCAAAGTATATTTGTAGAGCACTCTCGTTTTTATAACATTTTTCTTCGATCGGTCTGGTGACTTTCAAATGAAGATTATTAACGTTTAAATGGTAAAATACTTTCGTAACAGAATCATAGCATCGTCAACAACTATATTTCTCAGTCGTACGATATGTTTTAGAAATGTTATATTTAGGCCACTGCTTCTTCTCATAGTTTTTGTTTCAAGAAGAGGATTCCGAATTCTAAATTCATGTCTCAATACAGAATTACCTTATTTGTTGTATTTTTTTTAAATATGTGAAAATTCTAATACTATGAAACTACGCTTGTAAAAAAAAGAAATTAGCAAGTGCGTGCAGTTAAAAAAACACGTTTTGTCCAAAAAGTAAGACATTTTCATACAGCTAGGTCTGATCATTGGGTCACTTTATGACCTTATCAACCTACATTTAAAAAACAGAAGAGAAATTAATTCACATTAAGTATATATTAACTGGAACTTAAAGAAAACTAAAGTAGGTGTTTTTTTCTATATCCGCTGACATCCAACATAGTCAAGTAATCAGTAAAAATAAACAACTGTTTTTTTTTCTTTTTAGCAAGTTGTTTGTGCATTTGTTTGAATGTTTGCGTTAATTAGCGATAATGCTATAATTTTGTTAATAGGCGGTATAATTATAACTTTAATATTTTACTAAAATAGTAAATTAAAATGATCGGGCCAATCATAAAATAGATATAACCACATTCAGCTGTACTCTGTACAATGGCACAGAGGTGACATGCACCACTCTTTTTTATGTCGTTCCCACGAGATAATAAGTCGAGGGGACGTTTTTGTATGTTGTGTTTAACAAGTTACTCAAGTGTGGGAACGACCTACAAAAACTGAAATGCTTTTTTTAAAAAGTGTTTCATTGACAAAAGCAGAAGCGCAAGAAAAGTAGTGTTAGAACAACAAGATTAGTGTAGTAGAAAAAAGGGTAGTGCATGCTAGCTATTTCGGAGGAATGACTTACTTACTCGTGGGAACGACTTAGCTTTGTCATGGTAAAGATTTGACTTAGTCGAGGGAACACAATGCAAGATATTGGGCAACTCTTTTTTTTTAAATGCAATAATTTTTATTCAAACTGCAAAGTCTTAATACTGTCGTGGTAACGAGTTAGCTTAGTCGAAGGAACGAGTAAGCAAGATATTATTATCGCCATCCCTGGACGGCGATATATACAATTAACAAGATTTGAACAGTTTTGCCTGTACACCGCCTGCCTTTAGCCAATCAAAGCAAAGCATTCCATATCACATGATAACAAAATGGACGTCAAAATACTTCTGCAAGGGATGCGTAAATGGACTCGCCCAACCGCCATGTTTGTCGGGTTACTTATTCTTACAACTGAAAAATACCATCATCAATGTACGATCTCAGTTCCAGTCTTCAGGCTCGTGTAGGATAAATACAGGACAATCGCAATATTTTTTGCTACATGTCATTTTTAACTAGAGAATGTAGTCTAAATAAGAGTATGGTTTGTCTGTTTTTTCCAAAACTTGCACTTAAAGAAAAAAATAAATGCTTGCTTTCGGGCGATTCTAATCAGGATACAAACTCCCCGCAGGGGTTACTTCCCCTGATTAGCAAACCGTGTCTAACCGTTGCGAGGAGTTTGATCAGGATTTTTCCGTGTTTTATATATGCTTGATTAGGGTCAGGGCAATATCGTATATTTTACCTAAGATTTATTCTGTTTAAATTGTACATATAATATTCTTATGGTACTGAAGAACTGTATCTAGCTTTTGTTAAGTATACATTTTTTAGTAATAAATAAAGTTAAGAAACTACGCAAATAGTCAAATTTTGCGTAGACTGGTTTACAACAAAGCAATATTTACAAGGTTTTAATGCTGCAATTTTTAACATGATGTATAAAGATACTGGTATTTTTTTCATTAAGAAGCCAAATCGCCCGCTTTCAAAAATAGTCCAGCTACAATAAAAATTACAATGTATATCTCATCTACTTTATAATTTCTGTGTGAAAATTATCAAATATAACTTCGCTTTTCAATGCAAAGCAATTTGTAAGATTATCAAATCAATAAATGAAGAACATGAAATACATTCATCTATGGATAAGACGAAATGCATGGCTGAACGGCGATTTCAAGCATTTTTTGAAATGCTAATACTTCTTTTATATATACTCTTTTTTTTCAATGCCTTACTTTCTTTTAATTGTAGTTCTCTTTTTATGCGGTTACCACAACATAGCTTACTCGTTCCGTAAGTAAGTAAGTAAGTTTTTTTATTACACTATATTAATCCCCTTCCGCAAAGAGGGGAGGGGATTATAGGAATGGCCTCCGTCTGTCCGTCCGTCCGGCCGTAACACTTTCGTGTCCGCTCCATAACTTTTAAACCGCTGAAAATTTTTTGAAATAACTTGGCACAAGTGATCACCATTATAAGACGACGTGCAGAGCGCAATTATTGGGTTACTACCCCCAAGGTCAAGTTCACACTTAAAGGTCAAGTGTTAAAAGTTTACATTTCGTGTCCGCTCCATAACTTTTAAACCGCTGAAAAAAAAATTGAAATAACTTGGCACAAGTGATCACCATTATGAGACAATGTGCAGAGCGCAATAATTAGGTTGCTACTCACAAGGTCAAGGTCACAGTTAAAGGTCAAATATCCACATTTCACGTCTGCTCTATAACTTACTAACTTGCCTTACGAAAAGTTTTTTAATTACTTTGCACAAATGATCACCACTATCACACGATGTGCAGAACCCAACATCCAGGTTGCTACCCCCAAGGTTAGATGTTCTCCATAACTTTTTGATTTTATGGAAGATTTTAAATAACTTGGCACAAATAATTTCTACCATGAGACTATGTGCTTATAATATGTATGGCACAACATCAAGCCCATGGTTGGTTAAAGGTCAAGAAGTACACATTCATGTCCGCTGCGGAAGGGGATTTAGCTGTCCTTCAGACTGCCTTGTTTTTATTGCATTTCTCTTTTTTTGCGATATAAACTTTTTTAAGAATAGCACTTCTCTTTTTTATGTCGTAACCACGACTAAGTACTCGTAACCTCGACATTCTAAGTCGTGCCCTCGAGTTAGTATCTCTTGGGAACGATATTAAAATAGTAGTGCAATTTTTAAAAATGCAGTGCATGCCGTAAAAACCAGCTAAGATACAACTTAATATTTGCTTTCTGACCACATTCTTCAATCAACATGATCAAAACTATAAAAAGAAAATGCCTAATGCATCACGCAGTATCAGTTCATCTAAACACACAGCTAATAAAATGTATAATATTTTCTTATGTCAATAGATATCTATATCTTTTAGATTTAATGCTCAGTGTCAATTATGAATTTCAAAGTTATATCATACAGATGGAAACGTTTTGATGTCATTTCCGTTTTGACTGTCCGGAAACATTAAAATCAATTGAAAGAATATATTGTAATGTCCGGTAACATGATTATTCCATTCTTGTAACAGATGATGTAAGATACAGATAACGTAATAAAATTAAGGTATGTAATACTTTGAGATGAAACATTATAACGAGCACGTTCGCAAAATTGTTGAACATGAATTCAGTCAGTTATTCGTTCGTTCGTTCGTTCATTCATTCATTCATTCGTTCCTTCGTTTGTTTTTTAGTTCATTCATTTTTTGTTCGTATTCGTTCGTTATTACATTTATCTATCTGTCCGCCCGTCCTTCCGTACTTCTTTCCTTCTATCCATCCATCCTTCCATCTATCCTTCTTTCCTTCCTCCCGCTCTTCCTCTCTTTCTCCATTCATTCCATCTTTTTGTCTTTCTTTCTGTTTTGTTTTTCTTTTTTTTCATTTATATATATATATATATATATATATATATATATATATATATATATATATATATATATATATACTGCTATAACACGATAAGACATTCTATCTTAAATATCTGTCTTAAGACAACGGAGACTAGTACGTTATTTGACAGTTTGTATTCAACTCAGTTCCCCGACCTATCTGTGACCATGATTTACTTTTAGACTGAATTAATCAAATATACTCAAGTGTCAGATGGTCTTATAATATCTCAAAATATACGCCCGCTAACACGGACTGGGTAATATATTTATCATTGGAATGCAGTAGGAAAGTCTATTGCTTAAATAAATAAGGCATTTGAAGTGTTAACAGAATTAAGAAACTCCTGAACTTGAACGCTTTGGTTTTTGATATGTTTTATTTGACTTTCCAAACCTTTCTCTAAACCTTGTAGGTTTTTTTTCTGTACTTTGATATAATACTATCAGGTTGTTTTTAAACTTTAAAAGCGGTTACCTCGAAAGAAATTGAAGTGAAAGAAAGGAAACACATAACTAAGAAACGCAATGTTAAAGAATGGCTTTTATGAATAAGCCAAATGGAATATTGCTTTTTATCAAACGTTTGTATCGCATAGAAAAGTTATAATTCAAGTTTCAAAGTTTCAAGGTTATTGGCAATCGGCAAAACATTTGCCTTTGCCCATTTACAAAGATAACAATAAGGTATGGCAAAGACAAGATATATATAAAAGTGGAAATGTATACAGTAGAAAAATATATTTTAATATCAATTTCAATAGATCAGTGGCTATTTAAATTTTCAAGAGTATTTTTGCGTATTTGAAATGCTTCTTTAATATATTTAACAAGATTTATCAATCGTGGTCTATTTTTTGACGACATTAAGGCATGAACATCGGCCTAGGTATTTGGATCTTATACATCTATAACCTAGAGCAACATAATATAAAAATGGTATTCAGACTCAATAAAGTTTTGATTACACAATTTGCAAAGTCTCTATTGTTTCTATCAATATTGTTATATTTCCCTGATTCTATTTCTTAAACGTAACTTAGTCAATTGTTTTCGTAATTTATCATTTTGTAAAATATGAAGATATTGTTTGAAACAAAAATCAGTTTTATATGTACTATAACCATCTAATTTAGATATAGAGTTTATACAAACACACCATTCTTGTATGAACTGATCATTAATCCTTCTTTTTATTGTGTTGAAATAATTAACATTTATATCAAAGTACAATTTTATGTTTGATAAACCAAGATGATCGATAATTGTGTGTAGTCTATTAGTCCACGAAACATTAGTACCATTGTTGCATTATTCTCTATATAAACGATAAATAGGTGAGTCTGCACTTTTCATAACCTTTAACCAAAACTAAATAGATCTTTCCTTATAGATAACTGATAACGGAAATCAGCCAAGTTCTCCATAAACAGCATAAGTCGGTGTTTATTTTTAATACCCAATAAATATTTACAAAAAAAGAATATGTAGCTTATCAACCTCTTCATAATTGTATGCACCCAATACTTCACATCCATAAGTTAGGATCGGAACAATCATTGAGTCAAAAAGGGTCAGTTTCGTTTTAATATCAAATTGAACTTTATCAAACACACTTAAAAGATTACTATACTCTCTTAAGGCTTGATCTTGTAATGCTTTAACAGCATTGAACATATTGCCAGTATGTGTAAATATAATGCCAATAATACAAAGCAACAATTTCATTCTTTCGTCAACAATATAAAACTCGGGGTATTTACTCTGCTTCTGTTTTTTCAAAAACGCATATCTTAGTTTTACTGACATTAAGTTTTAGGCCCCGTTTTACCGAATAATGGTGTATTGCTTCTATTTGTAATTGTAGACTTTTTGGATCCGTTGTGAAAACCACTATATCATCAGCAAATAAGATCAAATACATAGATAATAGATCGCAGTCTTTATCTGTTAACGAGTTAAAATCCATATTTTGAGCAATATCATTTATAAAGAGTATAAAAAGCAACGACGATAATGGTTCTCCTTGTTTCAAGCCAATCATTACATTAAAACAAATCGGACATTTTCATAGTACTAGACATTTTCGCACAAGCAAAATATATACACATAATCATATTGGTCATTTTACAGCTTACGCCACTTTGTTTTGGTTTTGTCCACAGAGCATCTCTATTGACACTATCAAATGCCCTCTGGTAGTTAATGAAAATGCACCACAATTTGGAATTTTTAGATAAGACTTTTTGTATTATAGCATGTAGTAAGAATATGACGACCATCGCGAAAACCGAATTGATTTTCGTTAAATACATTTTTATTTTCACACCATTTGTTAATACGGTTTCGTAATATCAACGAAAACATTTTCCAATAACATTTATCAATGTATATAATTCGAAGGTATACTTTTATCACCTTTTTTGTATATAGGAACGATAACTCCTTTCGACCATGATTCAGGGTAGATACAGGTATCGTAAATAAAGTTAAAGATAGTACATAAAGATGGCGATATAACATTATTTGCATCTATAAAAAAATCAGACACATTATAGCACATATAATATTTGTTGGACCGTGACGCACGACGATCTCATGTGGTCTGTTCTGCATTGTTTTATAACTAACAATTTTACGGCATACGTAAATGTTAAATTTTTTAAGATGAATGATAAAGCTTCTGAAGCATAATCACTGAGTAAAAATGTAAATGGTATCGTTTTCCCCCTTTTGACAACAAAAAAGGTCATACAGATCCTAAAATAGATATTTTATTATCGATATTATTTAAAAATTTTACTCACCTGATATATTTGGCTGAAGGTCTTTCTCTGCTGACCTGTTTTGCACGAAATAGACGTCGTAAGCATCTTTTATATTTTTTCAAATTTTCGTTTTCAGAATTCCATAAGAGCCTGAAAAATATGAATTTTTTAAATTAACTCCGAAAATACTCTGTTGGTCATTTCTAGCTTACCTTGAAGGTTTAGTTTTTTCTTGATAGATAGTTGATCATATCTTTTAACAATGTGAGTTTTTCCAAATTTATGCGCTAAGCAATGATAATTATGCAATGCTTTGTCCGAAAAGAGCAAAAGTTATAAACTGAAAATTTGCTATAACTTGTAGTAAATTCATTGCTCTTTTACTGATATTACAGTACGGTGTCGTCATAAAATAAAAGACCCCTTGTGACATTAATTTTGCATTTTAAATATACTATTTAAGGTGGACATTCAGATCTGTCAATGTACATCAATTAAAGAAAGAAAAAAACATTTTAAGATAAAAACAGTGAGCTCTCGTAACACTGAAAGTATTTTACTGTAAAGACATTGTCAGAAATAGTCTCGTAAAACGGGCGATTCGCTTATAAAAATTTCAAGCGAAATGTATCCGTCTGTGATTTATTTTGCCAGTAAAGATAATTATGATAATCGATGAATGGTTCCTATTTTCAATTTCAATCAGGCAGACGTTGTTTCAAAAAAAGATAAATGTCTCAATGTTGTTAGGGTCTTAAGTAATTAGTGAAGTGACAGCGATGATATATTAGACGTGTCTTGAGGTAGGTTATCAAAAGATCGATCACTTTAATTGCTAAGTAAGAAACCTCCACGATACTTCTCAACAATGAAGGGGATAAATCAATTTAATGTTTCGATCAATTTTAAATCTATTAGATCTTCCAAAACTGTCGGGGGCGCAATGGTTTTCTTTCAAATTGGTAGTTTTAATACAAAAAAAGTAGAATTAAAATGCAAATGATTGTATTAGGACAATCGTAAACATGAAATTAAAAAAAAATATTGGAATAAAAAGGAATGGAACAAAACAACTAAAAATGAATTGTTACAATAAAATTAAAAGATGAAAACAATCATTAATTCAGCTCTGGTACTGATCCATCATCCAATACTGATTTTGTTATAAACATATCAAACAAATAAACTTGCTCTAACAAATTTGAGATACTTAGAGGGACCATGGTCAATCTATGATAAATAACAAATTAGCAGAATTTATTAATTTATTCAAATGACGTGGCATTGTATCTAAAACACAAAACCAGTACAAAATGCGAATAGATTTAATGAGATGATTCTGGGCAGATTTTACGTCTTAAAAAAATGTAATTTTTAAATTATGAAAAAATATGTTATCAAAATCTCTGAGCTGTAGTGCAACAATAATAAGTGTTACAAGTCTAATTACAGAATGTAAATGCTTCAACAACAATAACAATATATTTGATCACCTATAGAAATGATTGATAATAGTCTGTGTAAAGAACTAACTTGGAACTAAAGAACGATAGTATTAGTAATAGGAAAAAAAGAAAATAATGAAAGATCAAATAACAAATTATTTTACTAAGTTCTGTATCTGTAGATACATTTCTGCCTTTGTCACTGTTAAAATTCATCCACGTTTTACCCCATTAAGTTTCCCTGCTGTCCAAATGATCCATGCCCTCTGAATAGTTTAGGTAATGTTAGGTTGTTAGGGATTGTGAGATACAGAGAGCGGTGTAAAGCACCGATATATAAGACCAAAGATCAACGTCTAATACCAAAAAAAATCGTTAGTAATGTTAATGAGGGCGGGAAGATCGGACTGGGGACCCCAGCACATTATACCTGGGTTTCTGATCCTCCTCATTTTTCTTCTCTGGCATTTTGCACATTTAATATAATGTAAAAAAGCAATAACAATGATATAGCTAAGATTGTATCTTTGAAATAAAACGCTTTTTTCCTCAAAAGAACGTTATGTTTTATTTCAATAACACTAACTTTTGTAGTGCATATTTTCAAAGAGGCAAGATGAAACAAAACATATATAATATTTTTGATAACACATAATCTGAGATAATTATGCTTTGCTTAAAGAAATACGTTTTATTTTCACCGAGTCGTGTCTCGTATTATCCTTAATGGTGAGTTTAATCTGAGGAAATTTTAAAAAAATCTGTTTTCTGTCATGTTTTATTTCTTTTACGGAATTTATAGGACAATGAACGTAAAATAAAACTCCCGTTGCCGATCGATGTTGCATTGACTTTCGCTTTTAGAGACGGTTTGGATCAAATATTATTTTTAATTTCGTAAGTTATTTTTGTAACATTCGTAGTAATCATTGAATTGCAGGCATATGGATTTTGCAAGCCTTTGCCTTAATTTTGATTTAATAATTTAATAAAACGAGAAATAAGCTTAAATAAAGTAAACAGAGTCACAAACGTTGTAGAAGAGATCTAAGAATGTGGTTATGAGAAGCATGACTGTTTAAATACATTTTCAAACGATTAAAACTGTGTGTCGATTTTATGTTGTTGATTTTTGTTGTTGTTTTAAGTTTACAACACTTTTGTTCTTCAAACTCAGACAAAGCAATGTAAAAAACTTATGTGGCAAACACAAAGTTTGAATAAAATAATATAATTGTGCAAAGCTTACGATTTCAGCTTTAAATGAAACATGAATGTCTATTAACACAAGACAAACAGGCAGATTCTACGTTTAAAACGATAAATAAACGGCTAAGAACTGTTCTATTGATTCATATGAAACTTATGACTACTTCATTAATATCAAAATACATAATGTCATAGTTTTTTTAACCAGTAGCGTCTTCAGGAAATTGCCTTTTGTCATTATTCATTACAGAAAAAAACGGATTTATGAATAATATGTCAGTTGTGTTTTATGTTTAGTGCTAACTGTTTATCAGTGGCAAAAGCGTCGGAATTGCAAACATGACTCATCTTAGAATGATTGAAGTAAATTTTCACTGCGTATCAAAATATCTTGAACCCTGTCTGGATATATTTTTGACCGCCACGATTTGGCAAACAAATAGAAAGAAATCAGTTCTGAAATAAGCAAAGCAAAATCTTTTATTTCATTTGATCAAATTTGAAGAGATGCTTAAAATAAATTCAAATGTTAAAAACTAAATGTGATAATGCCTCAACTTGCAACATTGTCAAAAACATTTCCATTATTTTTCCCCATAAACGGGCAAGTTTAAAGTTCTATCGAGACACTTGTTTAGAACGGAATACTGACAGGGCGTTTTAAACAATTAAGTGTCTCGGTGGAACTTTAAACTTGTATGTTTATTGGGAAAAAGAATGTTGAAAAAAATATTTCCATTCCCTTTGGATAAAAAATATAGAAAAAAACATTACGAGTTGCAATTTAATGATAACAGGTTTAAAAAACCAAAGTGTAGTTGCAGAGCACTCTAGTGTTTATAACATTTTTCTTCGATCGGTCTGGTGACTTTCAAAAGATGCTTTGAAAGATGATTGACTTCCATTTTACAGAACAGAACAGAACAGAATGTTTTGTTCTGTTCCATTGAACTGGTATGATACTTTCGAAACAGAATCAAGTACATTTCTCAGTTGTATGATCATAGGTTTTTATCTAAGCAGTACAAACAGGCATGTTGTTAACTGAACAATTGTAGCACAGTGCTAGAAAGTAACACAAGCTTACTTGAAGTGCTCTCAAGATACAACCCCAAAATGGAAGCAAATACGTAAGAGAAATGTTAATTTTAGTCAATTGCTTCTTTTTTATTATTTTTTTTATTTCAAAAAGAGGATGTCCGAATTGTAAATAGTAAAAAAACTATTTTTTATATCCCATTACAAAATAACCATATTTGTTGTGTGTGTCTGCTTTTTTTAAATATTCAAACTTTGAAAAAATCAAGAGATAACGCTTGTAAAAAAGTAAAATTAAACAAGTGCGTCCAGTTTAAAACTACACATTTTGTCTTGAAAGTCGGATACTTATATACAGTTGGGTCTGATCAGTGGGTTGGTTTATGACCTTATCAAAAACGTATTGGTTTGTTTATAGAACAGAACACATATTACACCAGACTTGAATATGAAGACTTATCGTCTTATGTATGTCTTTTAATGAAACCCGAAAGTTGAATAAGATCGCATTGAATTAAATTTGTGGTCGATTGTCGTATCGTTTAAGTGTCGTATGAAGTTTCTTGTTAAATTCGATTTCTAAGTTATCACTGATTTTGTTCTGATAATGAAATGATACTATCCTGAACTCAGTGTAATCTTAACCATTGCAATTGAGGGAACTAAACATAAAATAGATATTACCATATTCAGCTGTACTCTACGGTGGCACAGAGGGAACATGCACTGTTCTTGTTTCTAAATTGAACTTCTTTTTTATGTTGTTCCAACGAGACACTAACTTGAGGGAACGACTTAGGATGGCGTGATAACGAGCTACTTAGTTGTGGGAACGACAATGCAATTAAAATATAGTATTTCATTGACAAAAGGATTAGCGTAATTAAAAAAGAGTTATGTAAGAAAAGAAGAATATTGCAATAGAAAAAAGTTAGTGCATGCTAGTTATGTCGATGGAATGCTTTACTAACTCGTGAGAACGATTAAGTTATGTCATGATAATGCGTCTGCTAAGTCGAGGGAATGCAACAAAAGATATTGTATTCCAAATGCAATACCTTTATTTTTCAATTTGTATTGACTAAGTAAGGTCGTGTTAATTAGTTAGCTAAGCAGAGGGAACAAGATATAAAGATTTTGCGCTACCCTTTTTTCAATGCAATTTGTATTTCTCTTTTTATGTTGTTCCCACGACGTACCTAAATGGTTCTGACACGTTCGAAAGTGGATCCTAGCATGCATCACTCTCCCTTTTTTTATTGCGCTACTCTTTTTATGTCGTTCACCCAGCTACTGTACTTGTTATCACAACATACTTAGTCGTTCCTTCGAGTTATTTTCTTGTGGGAACGATATAAGAAAAGAAAAGTGAAATTTAAAACTAGAACTGTATCCATGGGACACAGTTGCCTTCGACATGCTTAATTGTTGACAAAAGATCATAAGCAGGTGGTTAAAATAAGGCAGGTGAAATGTTGAATGCAATGTAACTGTTGTAGGTATGTAATGAACAGATTGCTGCAAAACATAGTACTTTAAATGTGAAGGAATTGGTTTTTATCAGAAATTAAGTCGAAAAAGGGTCATAACTCTGAAAAAATTGGAGCAGTCATACCCAGATTCGAAAGGAACCTGTAGTTTCATAAGACACATATACAAGCAATAAATGATAGAAATCTGTGCATTTTCCTTTAAATGTGCAGAAACTAACTGCAATATTGAATGCCTCTTCGCCATTCTTCGAATTGCGGGGGACATTAAAAGGGTAGTGCAATAAAAAAATAGAAGTGCACGTCACCTCTCTGCCACCGTAGTAACCAGATGAGATACAAGTAAATATTTGCTTTCTATCAAACCTTGTGTCTGATGCATCACGCAATTTCTGTTTATCTAAAAAGAATGATATATTTTCTTATGGCAATAAATATCTATATCTTTTAGATTTAATGTTCAGTTTCAATTAAGAATTTCAAATTTACCATACAAATGAAAACGTTTTGCGGTCATTTCCGTTTTGACTGCCTGAAATCATTAAAATCAATTGAAAGAATATAATGTAATTTCCGGTAACATGATTATTCCATTCCTGTTACAGATGATGTAAGATACAAATTACGTAAGAAAAATAAGATATGTAATATTTGAGATGAAACATTATAACGAGCACGTTCGCAAATTCATTCATTAATCCATTTTTCATTCATTCGTTCGTTCATTCATTCATTCATTCGTTCGTTCGTTCGTTCCTTCGTTCCATCGTTCCATCATTGGTTCGTTTTTTCATTCGTGTTCATCCTTTCATCCGTCAGTCCTTCCTTCCAGTCGGCCTGCCTGCCTTCCTGCCTTCTTTATTTCTTTCTTTTTGTCTTTCTTCCTGTCTTTTTTCTTCCATTCATTTATATGTCCGTGCTTTGCGCGTTAATTCGTTCGTAAGTACATTGATATTTTTTCCGATGGTATAAATCAAAGCGAACAGGTTTTCTTGATACATACTATAATAACAAAGATAAAACGTTCTATCTTAAATATCTGCAGCGTCCTGTCTTTAGCCTTTTTCAGATTGTGACGATTTGCAAAGATACAGGCTAGTACGTTGTTTGACACCTCGTATTCAACTCAGCTTCCCGACTTGTCTGTGACCATGATTTACTTATAGACTGACTCAATCAAATATACCTCAAGTGTCAAGATGTTCTTATTATATCTCGAAGTATACGCCGCTAACACGGACTACGTTATATATTTCTCATTGGAATGCACTAGGAAAGCCTAATGCTTAAACCAACAGAATTGTTAACAAAAATTCAGAAATTCACATAACTTGAACGCATCGGTTCTTTGTATGTTTTATTTGACTTTCAAAAGCTTTCTCTAAAATCTGTTCGGATTTTTTTCTTTTTCTTTTTTTTTTATTTATTTTGTTTTATGTTTTCATCAGATTATTCAAAGTCTTCCTAAAATGACATGTTACTTCTTTTGCCTCGTAATTCCTTTTATAATTTTCTTGTCGAGACAAATTTTAGTGATTAGAGGAGACTTCAAAAGCGCGTGTAAATGTTGGAAATAAAGTAAAACATTCCAAAAATATATTCCATTTTACAATATTTTGTCAAACTCAGTGACCAAAAATAAAGACAAAATCGCACTTTTTTTTCATTTGCTGTTGGGAAAAACATGCACTTAAACCATGAAAATGCACTGCTTCGTAAATGAAAGTAGGCGGCAACAAAAACAAGCAGAGTTCTCGATTCTTTATAGAATAAAAATACATAAAGAAGGAAGGAAAAAGATAAGGTACATATTCTTAAATAATTTAATTTTTTCAATGACTTGATTTGGCTTAATTTGTGAGTTTAAATGATTTTCGAGAGTTATTGTCAGCAAAAAAAAACAAAACAAAAAAAAACATTATAATTATATAGTACAATTCATGGCAGCGCCGGCTTTGCTGGAATTCATGAAAAAAAAAACATAATGTTGTAAGGTTAGACGTTCGCTAAAATTAATCAACGTTAAAAAATTCAGATTTTACTGAAATAAATTTAATTCTTAATATGGTGTTAATTTATTCAGTCGAATCTAAAGGGTGAGCTTAACGACATGGATATTCTACATATCTCGTTAATATGAGGAAAATTCCGTATATCACATTCTAGTAGATATTGATCGCGAACGGTTCTTTCCATGGGCGAATGTTAATAAATAATCCGTAGGCGTATGTTGACGTATAATTCTGTGGACAACTGTTGATTTATGATTCTGTAAACGTATGTTGATGTATAATTTTTGAATGATACCATGGACGAATATTCATGTATATTTATGTGGACGTGTGGTGATGCATGATTCCGCGGACGAATGTTTATGTATTATTCCGCGGACGAGTATTGATGCATGATTCCGCGGACGAGTATTGATGCATGATTCCGCGGACGAGTATTGATGCATGATTCCGCGGACGAGTATTGATGCATGATTCCGCGGACGAGTATTGATGCACGATTCCGCGGACGAGTATTGATGCATGATTCCGCGGACGAGTATTGATGCACGATTCCGCGAACGAGTATTGATGCATGATTCCGCGGACGAGTATTGATGCATAATTCCGCGGACGAGTATTGATGCATGATTCCATGGACGAGTATTGATGCATGATTCCGCGGACGAGTATTGATGCATGATTCCGCGGACGAGTATTGATGCATGATTCCGCGGACGAGTATTGATGCATGATTCCGCAGACGAGAATTGATGCATGATTTCGCGGATGAATGTTGATGCATGATTCCGCGGACGAATGTTGATGTATTATTCCGTAAACGAATGTTGCTTTATGATTCCGCGGACGAATGTTTATCGGTATTATTAGGTGGACGGGTGTTGATGTATGATTCCGCGGACGAATGTTTATGTATTATTCCGTGGACGAATGTTTGTGTAGGATTCCGTGGACAAGTATTGATGTATGATTCCGTGGACGAGTTTTGATGCATGATTCCGTGGACGAGTATTTATGTATGATTCGATGGACTAGTATTGATGTATGATTCTGTGGACGAGTATTAATGTATGATTTCGCTAACGAGTTTTGATGTATGATTCCGTGGACGAGTATTGATGTATAATTCCGTGGAGGAGTATTAATGTATGATTCTGCGGACGAATGTTTATGTATTATTCCGTGGACGAGTGTTGATGTATCATTCCGTGGACGAGTATTGATGCATGATTCCGCGGACGAATGTTTATTAAATATTCCGTGGACGAGTGTTGATGTATAATTTCGTGAGCGAATGTTAATGTATGTTTCTGTGGACGAAAGTTGATTTATTGTTCCACGAACGAGTGGTGATTTATAATTTCGTGGACGAGTGTGGATGCTTGACTCCGTGGTTAAGTGTTGATGTATAATTCCGTGGACGAATGGTTATGTGAAATTTGAAAGACGAATGTTGATACATTTGCTGCGACGAATAAATGTCGATGTATACTGCCTTGAAAGAGTGTTGTTGCATATACTGTCTTGAACGACTTATGATGAATTTTGCCCTGATCGAGTGTTGATGCAAATACTGCCGTGAAGTGTTGATGTATTTACTGTCATGAAGAAGTGTTGATGTACACTGACCTGAACAAATGTTGATGTATACTGAACTAGACGAGTATTGGTGTTTATATATTTCCATGAACGAGTGTTGATCTTTACTGCACTGAATTACTGTTGATGTATATACTGTCATGAGCAAGTGTTGATGTATACTGCACTGAATTAATGTTATAAAATACAGTGCCCTGTTGAAATGTTGATCTAATACTGCCATGGTTAAATATTGATGTATATTGCACTGAACGAGTCTTGATGTATACTGCACTGAACGAGTGTTGATGTTTACTGCACTGAACGAGTGTTGATGTTTACTGCACTGAACGAGTGTTGATGTATATTCTTCCCTGAACGAGTGTTGATGTATACTTCCCTGAACGAGTTTTGATGTATACTGCCCTGAACGAGTGTTGATGTATACTGCACTAAACGAGTGTTGATGTATACTGCACAAAACAAGAGTTGATGTATACTGCATGAAACGAGTGTTGATGTATACTGCACTGAACGAGTATTGATGTATACTGTACAGAACAAGTATTGATGTGTACTGCACTGAAGACGTGTTGATGTAAAGTGCACTAAACGAGTATTGGTGTATACTGCACTGAACGAGTGTTGGTGTATACTGCACTGAACGAGTGTTGGTGTATACTGCACTGAACGAGTGTTGGTGTATACTGCACTGAACGAGTGTTGGTGTATACTGCACTGAACGAGTGATGGTGTATACTGCACTGAACGAGTGTTGGTGTATACTGCACTGAACGAGTATTGGTGTATACTGCACTGAACGAGTGTTGGTGTATACTGCACTGAACGAGTGTTGATGTATACTGCACTGAACGAGTGTTGGTGTATACTGCACTGAACGAGTGTTGACGTATACTGCACTAAACGAGTATTGGTGTATACTGCACTGAACGAGTGTTGGTGTATACTGCACTGAACGAGTGTTGGTGTATACTGCATGAAACGAGTGTTGGTGTATACTGCACTGAACGAGTATTGATGTATACTGTACAGAACAAGTATTGATGTGTACTGCACTGAAGACGTGTTGATGTAAAGTGCACTAAACGAGTATTGGTGTATACTGCACTGAACGAGTGTTGGTGTATACTGCACTGAACGAGTGTTGATGAATACTGCACTAAACGAGTGTTGGTCTATAATAGTGCGGATGAATGAATATATATTAACTCAGCCGTTGAGTGTTTGTGTATAATTCCGGGAACGAGCGTTGTAATATAATTCGCAATGATATCCCAAAGGCATATAAACACTAAGTACACCGTTGCCAAATTTGATTACATGTACTCGTTTTTATCTATAACGGTTTAATCAGTTCTTAGAATAGACTATGTTTAAATTTGTTTTTGGACCTGGAAGTTTTAAGAAACTTGCCCTTAATATACAAGATGATAAATAGTTTCTTCTTGGAAATTGCGATTTTCCACTTGGGTAGATGAAATTACATGGAATTGCTTTTACATAGATGAATGTTTAATCGTTTTAATGTCGTATACAATTTTTATAACATCGATAACACTTACTGAGTTACTGAAAGTGATTTATTAAATCTATCTTGAACATAACGTCATATAATGGATTGTTTTTCTTAGTCGTTAAAATGATTAAAAGTTCAATTCTTTTAATATAAAATGCTAGGATAGTATTTCTAATGTAAAAAGTGATAGTTATAGAATCGTTTTAATTATACCGTTTCTCAGGCCTCGTGCTAAAACGTTTAGGGAAAGGGGGTTTGAAGGTCAAGCAACGGTCTCGGAGTTCAGTCTCTCGATTTACAAGAACAAAGAATTCATAAATGTAATGTTCAAGACCATGATGATTAAAAATTATAGCTGTCATATCTTTATGTTATAAGTTAACAAACCTGTTCTAATATATGCCCAAACATTCTTTCTCGCCAATTTGTCCTGAAATCTATTTTTGTCATTTAACAAGTGTCCATAAAACACGATATTCAATTACCCCAACCCGTCACATTTATTTTCTTATAGATTATTTATGTTATTAGATGTCACTGCTGCCTCATTAACATTCAACGGACAGTAATAACATTCTGTCAGTTCCATATTTATTGAATTCACGAAACGCAATATAATATAAGAATCAAAGCGCTGAAGGCGACAGATGTAATGATGACATCATGAAATTAACATCATTTTCCTTTATTGACTTCAATATATGCGGAAATTTGTGGGGATGATAAATAAAAAGAGAGAATATGTACACAGTTGTATGAATAATGTTGTGAAAACGTCATCTCGTAGCTGCAGCTGTGGTCCCTAAAATGCATCGTCGGATACCCACGGCCGATCCATTAACATTTATCAGCCATGGGATTTTAGGACGATATCTAGTTGATTAGAGGTGTGTCAAAGACAGCTATTTCATTGGTTCCGTCACGATTTCATGAGGCGATTAAAACCAATCGAAACGCTCGTTCTATACCACGTTTGGTATTACAGACAAGATGGCGGCAACCATGTTTCATTCAGTTTGTTAAAAGTTCATGGGCGCAGCCATTTTGTTTCTGATAGTTTTCTACCCTCTCCGTTGAAGAGTATCAATTTTGTCAAACACGATTTCATTGGTCGATATTTTAGGCACTTGTTGCTATAAATCAATACAAATCGATTCATTACATGTATTAATCAACCGTGGGTATCCGACGATGCTAAAATGGCATCACATAAACTTAGTTTAATTTAATTTTATTATAACGAAGAAATATTTCGTTCTAACGAAATATGAATATAAACTTGCTTATACGAAATTTTATTACAAAAAAGAACAAATTACGAATTATTAACGCTTTATCATGGTGTTTATATGAAAATATCATATCGTTCTTATAAATTATCATTTTATTATTGCAAACAAATATTTCGTTAATCGAAAATATTTCGTAAAAAAACGTAAAGATAGCAACATGTTTTTATTCCTTTTCATTTTTTACAAAATTATATCCTCGAACTGAAATGTTACTTGGTATTACGAAATATTATTTCATGAGAAAAAAAAAAACGAAGACAGTACTAATAGGTCAGGGCCACCATTTAAAAAAAATCACGCACGTTAGATACTTTTTGTTGTGTATTAGGTATGAGTCTCCAAAATTTGCATTTCAGTGGGAAAATTAGTAGTCATGAACCTTGCTAATTTTTATAACGTTGACTGAACGACAATTCCACTTTTGTAATTTGTCCTATTTCTTTCCGGACAAACTTCGTATTTCGAAATAATGTAATTATATATAAAAAAAGTACATTTCACTTTTTTTTTAAGTTTGTCGTTCCTTAATTGTAAAACATTTGAAACCGAGATAAATCAAAGAAATGACTTAGGTAAATTACTTTATCACGAAAATCAGAAAAATCCAATACATAGAGGATATTCAAGTTTTTTCCATAAATACGGGATTTATTTTCATCGAGTGGTATGAAAATAAATATTTAACGAGTGGCGATAGCCACGAGTGAAATATGATAATTTTCTTACCACGAGATGAAAATAAATCCCATATTTATAGAAAAAAAACTTGAATTTTCTGTTTATTATATACTTTCCCTCTTTTTTGACCTTAAGATTAAAAAGAATTCCACTTTAATTTTGTGTATTGGCTGAATTTAGAAGAAAGTAGTCCGTCAAGACACCAGTGAAAATACGGAAAATATGTTTCACTGCAGTGAAAAATAAATTTTTACAGTGAAAATACGGAAAATGAAAATAAGCATTTTATTTCATCGATATTTCTCAATATTTCATTTATAAGTATATAATAAAAGACGTAAGTAACGAAGATTTTGAAATAAAAGAAATAGTTAAGTTAGTTATATAATTTTCATTATTGTCTATTTGTTGCTCGAAAATTAAACTAATATACTGTAAACCGACTAGGGTTAACACTGAAATTTGATTAATTAATAATTCTGAATGGATATACATTCTGGGGGAAAGAGAGAACACTGACACTGTTTCATTTGCAATAAGAAACTATGATTGACATATAGTAGCATCTGTTTCCGCGATATAATTTCGTTAGACAGTGGGTCGACAGCCAACGCGATTGGAGTCCACAGTGCCTTATTTCTACCGAAATGAATAAAATAAATTGACTTCTGATAAACAGAAAATATTTCTGATACAACGGACGGTTATTATTATCTGTAATGGAGTATACGCGGAAGCTCTTTTACGACAAAAATTGAGTGACGAACTTTCCTAGTTTATAACGTCTGCTCTAAAATACGATTAAAGTTTCTCGGTCAACGCAGTGTACATTTTTGTTTGGTAGTTTCTCGGTGGACGCAGAGTACATTTGTGCCTGCTAGTTTCTCGTTTGACGTTTGGTAAATTTATGCCTGATGGTTTCTCGGTTGACGCAGTGTTCTTTTGTGTTTGGTAGTTTCTCGGTGGACGCAGAGTATATTTGTGCCTGCTAGTTTCTCATTTGACCTTTGGTAAATTTGTACCTGATGGTTTCTCGGTTGACGCAGTGTTCTTTTGTGTTTGGTAGTTTCTCGGTTGACGCAAAGTGCATTTGTGCCTGCTGGTTTCTCGGTTGACGCAGTGTTCTTTTGTGTTTGGTAGTTACTCGGTTGACGCAAAGTACATTTGTGCCTGATGGTTTCTCGGTTGACGCAGTTTTCTTTTGTGTTTGGTAGTTTCTCGGTTGACGCAAAGTACATTTGTGCCTGATGGTTTCTCGGTTGACGTGGTGTAAGAGGGTGTTTTCAGATGTAATGTTATCCGGTCTTGTTAATCTGTTATATTTATATTTATTGATTTTTGAATTCCAAGTATTTCCCTGTGTTAACTATACAAAGTTCAATTTCTAAAAAGCATTTTAGTCGGATTTAGGTATATCCTGTAAACACTCGAAAACAGCTGATCCCAATGCTTGTCGAGAGCTATACTTTCTAACAGATAAACGTGTCTGGTTTTTCTTTAACCTGCGAAAAGCAGTATCAGGGTGCTGGATCTGGCGAATAGGGCCCATGTTTTTTGTTGTTGTTGTTTTTTTGTTGTTAGATTTTTTTTGTTGTTGTTTCAAAACATAGTTTTTGTAGAAAGCCCCAGTGACAGATTTCCAGATTTGCACCTACATCCTTTTTTAACCCATATTTTATTGCTAACCTTTGAGTTGGTTCAAAAAAGTTGACGAACGTTTCGACCCCAGTCCAAAGAGTGGAAAAACTTTTCTTATTTTGGATACATTTTTTAGAGATTTCTATCAACTCGAACTCGAGTGCGCTTTTGCCCATCCATCAGCAAATTGGGTATCCAACTGGCAGTGAAGCGTCGCATTTTCAACTTACGTTTTAGAAGCTCTTTTAGCAAGAATGCGAAAAACACTTGCGGATAAAATACCAGCGTCACTAGTTATATGATGCAGTTTAAGGTGCGCGTCTGAATCAACTTCAGTGATTTTTTGGATGAATTTTTCTGAGGCTGCCGTTGGCCGGCACCCGCATTTTGGTTCTTCCTTCTGCGTGTCTTTCTCGCTTTTTTTTTTTTTTTTTTCATGCCGTGTATATATTTGTATTTTTGTGTTAGTTTTTCTGTTAACTAGTGAAGATATGTGTTTGACTGTTTCTCGGTTAATGTAAATTTGTGCTTGGCAGATTCTCGGTTGACCTGTGTAGTTTTGTGTTTGCTATTTCTTTCTTGACGTCTGTATGTTTAAGCTAAGACTATGGATAAAACAAAAGAAGTCAAAATACTTTAAGATTTTCAATAAGTATGCAGTCTAAAGAAGAGTATCAATACAGACGACCTTCAAAACAAGAGACGGTAAGACAACATCATAATACAACTAGAAATGGGTTTTTGATTGAACAAAAACATATGTCTCCCCCCAGCCAGTTGCTGCAGGCAGTATTGAGTCAGACGATTGTAAAATTTGACATTAAACCTCCAAGTGTGACCTTGACCTTGAGACACCACACCTGCAAAGTGGTTTCTGCATGTCGCCTTGATGAGGTGAACATCTGACCCAAGTTTCATAAAAATCCTTCAAGGGCTTTGGAAGATACAGAGTGGACAAGATTTTGTGGCATTTGACATTTAACCTCCAAGTGTGACCTTGACCTTGAGACACCACACCCGCAAAGTGGGTTCTGCACGTCGCCTTGATGAGGTGAACATCTGACCCAAGTTTCATAGAAATCCTTCAACGGCTTTGGAAGATACAGAGCGGACACGATTTTGTGGCATTTGACATTTAACCTCCAAGTGTGACCTTGACCTTGAGACACCACACCCACAAAGTGGGTTCTGCACGCCGCCTTGATGAGGTGAACATCTGACCCAAGTTTCATAAAAATCCTTCAAGGACTTTGGAAGATACAGAGCGGACACGATTTTGTGACGGACAGACGGACGGACGGACGGACAACCGGGGGAAAAACATTATGTCTCCCCCATTTTTGGGGGGAGACATAATTACTTCATTGAAACTGAAAGACCTCTGTACGGTATTGATATGTGTTTCTGTAAACACTCAAGTACCATATTGTGTCCTACTGTGTTGTAAACAGTGCAAATATATATGGTGCTTGTTAACACGAATGTCTTTTTCTATTTCATGAATACAAAAGGCAGAAAAATGATGATTTTCTGTTTGACAAATATTTGAACATTTTACAAGCAAGAACGATTTACATATCCAATTGAATGATGAATGTGTATACCCTTGTCACGTGACCAGCAATGTCGTCAAGCCGCTTCTTTACGAAATACAGTAAAATACCGTTCGCGGAGCATCGATAACTCGAGAACCCTGCATGGGTAACTCGAGGACATCGTTCGGTCCCGGCCAAATTCCTATACGTTTAATGGAAAATTACCCTGGATTATTCGAGCATTAATGACTCGATCGCTCGAACAATGTTTCCAGCCCAAGTCATTGTTTGTGCTTTATTTTTCTTGAACTCAAGCATTCCTGCCAAAAATGTTCACACCTGCAATATACACAATTAGTCATGCTGGCGCCGACAGGTAAAAAGTGAACACATATTTTTAGAAATAGAAACTGACTTACCTTTACATTCAGCCATGTCGACGCAGCAGTCGTAGTTTTGTTCATTCTCAAACTGTTTTTCTGTTGTAAAGCTTTCTCAAACAAGATCCTAACGTCATTTATACAAGCCCTGAAGTCCTGTTTGTATGTTTTATTTTACGAGTAATCTCCCTTACTGGCTGTCGTCTTTTGCGTTTTTTTGATTGTATTTTTCTGAAGCGTGACCAAATTCACTCAATTTTCATAAAAGCAGAAATCAAGCCCCTTATTCAATAAAGTATAACAGTATTTACACATTGAATACAAATATCTCAGAATAACGAGTTAACAGGTCGATAAATTTTAATTGAATATCGCTCACTGTAGGCACTTTTTGCAAAGGTCAACAGTCCGAGATAAAATTAAAAGCGGTTGTTAATGAATATTGTTGTTTTTCTCACTAGCATTATTAAGTTGCGTATACAATTTTCTCAACATCACTTTTAATGTTTGGTCATGCCGAAGAAACCTTGCTACACCTGATAAAGTTTAATTTTATAAATTGTCTTTATTTTAGCTAATTAGTAAGACGTGTTTATATATTTACAATCTCGTTCGGTCATAATGGGGAACATGTGTCCTTTTAAAAGCTTCCTTACAAGAGCAGTGGCCGTATGATTGGAAATTATGCAGGACTTCCGATCAAGGACTTGCATGTTCTAATCCTATAAGCTGTTAGTCTATAGTGATTTCCCGCGTTCCATACTTTCGGCGCGAATACGGTCGGTGTTGCAAGAACTTTAGCAGCTGATGTGAATTCAGGTCAAGGCTTGTGTAATGACTTAGTGAATTCCTAAAAACAAAAAAATAAAAAATTGGATGCGAATTTTAGATTTGACAAATTGTCTTCTCAAATGTTCCGCTGTTGGTGGGGTTGAAATGAATTACACTTTACTTATTCAGTTTCATGGATATATTTTGTTACACACAGGATAAAACTGACCTTCCTGGTTCCTTTGCTTCCTGCTTCTCATAGAGTACGAATACGGAACCAGTGAAGACTGGTACCAAGGTTATACTCAGAGGTTTACATACATGTGCTGAGGATCTGGTACCAGTCATAACAATGAGATTGAATTCTTAAAATGTTTTTAATGCTGTTTATGCAAGAAGAATATCACTCCAAAAACTATCCCGAACAATACAGTTTAGATGTTAAAAGGTGTTTAAAATCGTTTCGACAGATTTTTCAGCTGAATAACTCAGAAAACGTAAGACTCAAAGTCATGTTCGGTTGATGATCAGTTTGTCTAGGACTGATATCAATCGCTACATTTTCTGCATTAAATAAGTAACGGTAACTCTTAATTCACACAAAGAAACTGTAAGAGTTACCTGTTCTTACTTGCAAAAATCTAGCCCTTGAATTCTTCTTCAGTGCTATAGTAGAAAAGATAATCAATGAAATTATTAATGTTCTGCTCGATGACCTGACTAAGTTTATTAAGTTTAAGCATTTTCTCCATTTTTATCATGGAAATAATATATTCCTTAAACGAGCTTTCAGAACAAACGATATTTGTGAGTTAAGTATTTCATTATCATAGCATATGTAGAAAACAATTACACATATTTAAAAAGATTTAATAAATGCAATATATGAGCATATACAACACTGCTTCATAAAAATATAACAATCGCTTACGTTGTTTATAAATTGTGGTAACAACATACATCCCTATAACCAAATAGATGGTGAAAACAAATTGACTGACAATCTAGACAAAAGAGTGAAAACGTCAGAAAAAAATGCGTGGATTTGTGAGAAAAAAACTGAATGAATGAATGAATGAATGAATATTTAACCAGCTGCGTGGATGACAGACATGGATATCAAAAAGGAGTGGTCGGATATCTGATGAAAACAGGAAGCGAAAGTTAAGAGGAAATCTTGCCAAATGAGTTTATAATTGACCAAATTAGTGAAAATAAAACATGAATGACAAAAGAGTGATAGAGTTTGTGATGAAAGTTTGAAAATTTTGGTAGAAAATGACCGTATATCTTGCCACGTTTGGAGATGTTTGACCCAACGATTGAAAATCGGTCTCACAATATTTATTGAACCAAATACATAGATATTTAACAAAAATAGTGAATATATGAGGGAAATGAATGAATCTCGAAATAACTGACCGGACATGGGTTCAAATTAAGGGATGTTTTAACATCATTGAGTACTGTCCAAATTTGTTAATATCTCCAAACAGCTAAATCTTGACCAAACAAAGATAGGTAACACACAATGGACGGACATATGTACATGTATGTATGACGTATTTCTTATAAAAAAAAAGATATGTGAAAACGAAAGATATCTAAAAGGATTTCTAGCCATATGTTTCTGTCAGTAACAGTTGTGATATAATAAAACTTTACCCGTTTGAAGCCAACATGTTATCACCGTCAGGGTAAACTCACTCATACTTTAAAACACCAATGATCAGTATATAAAAAAAACAAACATTCATAAGTTTTGATTCTTTTTACAAATGAATTCCAATATATACAGATATATATCGGTTGAGTGCACAAAATAGGCGTCAGTTGGATGAATAATTAGGCAAAATAGTAAAAATTGTCCCTGAAAATTGGGAATCACGTCGATGTTAAAAAATATATATATAACTGAGCAATTTAAATGCTGAGCGGATATTTTAATGCTGTGCTAGGACGGAATGTTTCATGTGCACTACTCATTTCTACTCATCTGTCTATGGTGGTGTCGCATCTTTACTACTCAAATATCAATAAGTGCACTACTCTCTTTTTGAACTTATACATGTATTGTAAAAATACTGGAAACTTTACTTAGAAATCAATTCAGATCTAAAACATTTCTGGATTTACTATAAACACAAAATACTGGTCTTGAAACACGAAGATGCATACATGAGTCGATTATTATACTCGAATATGTGTATATGCACTTCATATTTTCTTACACAGTAAAGGTGCGTTCAACTTAAACTAACGGATAAAATCACAAAGGCAGTGCACGTTAACTACTCGAAACTTTCTGCACTACTCATTTTCAACCAAAGTACTACTCATATTCTACCAAAGTACTTGGATCTTAATGCGTTCCGTCTGCATTTCTAAAAGATTCATAGTGATTTCCAGGTTCGCTACTCAGACGCCAATGGCTTATAAGTTAAGTATCACTTCATTGTACATTCCGGATTATGTTGATCCCAACTTTTTCTCATTACTGTGTTTCTAGTGTAGGTTTGGTCGTTCCATTCTGTACGATAAACGGTGCCTCAATTTCCAATTCTATATCAAACGGAGGCTGTAATTTCCTGAAAGAAATGATATAATCAGGGTTGGATAATCAGTGTTTACTTTGAGTTATTTTGTGTTGAAGAGTAGTCTCCCTTTTATCCTTATCTCTATCCATGCGTACACAATTTATTTTTGACTTGGACTATATATTGCGGATGTCGGGGTTAAGATGCCTCTAAAGTAGTTCGTAATCGCGACCTCCCACTTTTTACGATGCTTGACATACTTTCACATGTACCTTCGAAATACAAAAAAAGTAATAAAATCAAGGCCTATTAGTCCCTCCAGAATTTTAGTGTGTATGAAGGATCCTTAGGTTCAAATCTGAGATGAAGTCCCAAGAAGGTACTGGTCCTTCGGATCGAATAATAAGTATATGCTTTTATTGATAGCAAAAGTTTTCATGACCTACCTTCCAAATTGTTCCCCTTCTTCGATGGTATCCGGCAGTTTTTGGTTGAGTGTTTCCGGAAGTAGCAGAATAAGAAGCCCAGCGACGACTGATAAGCCACCAAACACCACTAAAGGTTCCACCTGGCCGAATTTCCCACCTATCATCTCCCCCTGTTGAAGTTGAAAAATTCTTGAAAATCTGAGGACTATGTATAAAATCAATGCGTGACAATATTCTTTAAAAAAACCCAAAAAATAGAACAAACTAAAATAATTAAACACAGAAACGGACATTCAAAAGATGCTTATATGACGTCATCGTAATCAAGGACTATCTCATACGTCATCGGACTAAAAGAAATGCTATGTTTAAAATAAAGTGAAACATACCGTGGAAATTGTGAAAATAAACTCAAGTTCTTTCTAGCATTGCATCTCAACAAACTGCTGATTTCCTAGTGTCAAGTAATTCCGATTTATTTTAGGGCAAAAATATCTGATGACCATAGTATAGAAATTGTAAACATGTACTTTACCGATTTGGCTATATAAGGAGCAAGCATAGCCCCAACACGTGCGGCACAAGAGCACGACCCCATGGCTGCGTTCCGTACAACAGTTGGCAACAATTCACCCGTGAATATGAACACTACCCCAAAAGCCATTGATGACCCAGCTTTCCCTATCAATGCTAAAGCTACTGTCAGCCATTGTAAGTCTGAAAAAAAAACATTGAATTATATTAATTCCTGAAAGTTATAGACCATTGTTTTAAATGAATGCTGAAAACACAGTTTATGTTTAGAAAACACATAAACTTGAGGTAACTTTTTTTTTTCTAAGTTGGTTACAAATGAAATATACCTTTCAGTATGGTTGAAACTGTTGACAGGCCTAGAGTTTTACTGCATTCAAATTTACTCTGTCACAGAAAAACCTTTTCATAGAATGGAGATATTTAATGAAAAGAAAATCCTGTTATGTTTGATTTTGAAAGAATACATTTTCTTGGTCACTCTGGCAACTTAAATACTCTTAAAAACTACATAAGAGACTATAATACGTTTGAATGCTCAGTGACCTTCAAATTACCCCTATTACCGGAAGTATTGACCTAAGACTACCGGAAGTATTCGTCACAAGTTGATCAAATAATGTCAAGAACGGTTCGTCTAAACTCGATGTAAAATTAGTTGATATAAAACTTAAAAAACTGCATTACATGTATATCGTTATAGATCTCCAAAAAAAGTAATTTACATTTTGCTTAAATGGTTAGTTTTGGTCATTTTGATTCGGTCATAGAGTCAAACTCAATGACTTACATTGACAAATATAAGGTCGGGCAAAGGTACAGGCATATTTCTTATTGACTCGTTCCAATTTTGTTTCGGAAGAAGTAAAAATTCTTGCAACGAGTAAATTAAAGAAAACAAATCTGAAAATACTCCACTGTCAACTGTATGACGTCACAGTTAAAAAGAAACCACATTTTTATGTATTTACCTGACTGTGCTACCAGTACTGTTGGAACTGTGGCAAGACAGGCTATGCCCCCAAACAGCAGACCTGCAGCGTTACACCAGCGCCGCCCTATTCTGTCGAGGAGCATTATACCTACAAAGTAACCCGGAAGTTCGGCCACGCCCATCAGTAAAAAGTTAAGGTAGAAACTTCCGCCAAGATTTCCGGAGTTCATTGTGACGCCATAATACGTCATGCTTACTATCATCCTGTAAATACAGTTGAATCCTTGTTAAAGTAACAGCATTTAAGACTTTCTCCATAAAATCATCAGTACAAGTAACTTTATTACATTGAAAGAATTATTAACACTTAAAATTTCAGCGGAATATTTAAAGGAATTAAATAACTTACAAAGAAAGGTTTCAATAAGCTTTTACGTTTTTTTCATTTTTCGAACTTTAATATATATTTTAATTAGTAAGTAGGGAAATTCTTTATTCATTGGCGGCAACATATCAAGATGTTTAAAATAGTCTGAAAAAAGGTCTTCAAATAAGAGCGTTATGCTATGTATCAAAGTTTACGAATTATTCAATGTATTTTCATTTTGACGGTATCAGCATTTTTCGATTTTCCTACATATTCCATACTTAAATAAATGTCATGCATAATCAAATGTATACGTGGTGAGTGCCTTTATACGTTCAGACTTTTATTTATTTAACTTTCGCCAAATATTCATGTGTTAACATAAAATTAGTTTAAGAGTTAAATTTTTTGCAACCTATATAAACAACACACTTGATAAGTGGCTCTTAAATTCACTTCAGTCCTCTGGAAGTGGGACTTGATCCTGTGACCTTCGCGGAATACAATCCGCCGCATTAACATTGCAGCATGTCGCCCTATAAACCCCGCGTTTACCACTTCACATTTGCATATTTAGAGCTTTATCTTCTGAATGCTCGCAAAAACTTGTGAGATAAGCGAATTTGATATCTTTACTCAAAAACTTGTCATAAAAGGGCACTTCACGGCCACTTTTATCGTCTGTGTCAACCACTTTTCTTCTCTAAAACTTCAATTTAGGTGGATAGAGAGATAATGCCCGTTTGATTGTTATAAAGGTTTCCAACATATTTAAAATTTAAATCCCTATCTGAAATGTCAAACAGACAACTTTGAGGGTACATCTGGGGCCTTAGGCATTAAGCGTCATAACTGACGTCAGACGTTACTATATTTGAAACAGTATTGTTCCACATTGTTAACAAAAGCGATCAGTGATTATATGTGTTGCCAATAAGCAGTTGTAAAATCATTCAACAGAAAAACCCGTCAAATATGCGCAAGTACTTAAGGTACCAATCAATCCTGTAACATTTCATTCAAAATGTATTAGTAGTATAAGAGAAGTAGTCCGGACAAACTTTAAAAATAAAAATCATTAAAGGGCCATAACTCTGACAAAAATCATTGAAATGGAAAATGCCGACAATATGCACAACTAGACTTGGTACTGACCATTCCTGTAAAGCTTGGATGAAATTGCACCAGTAGTTTTTGAGAAGTAGTCCAGACCAGTTTTGTGACGGACGGACAGACGGATAGACGGACAGACAGACGACGGAGAAGTAATCCCTATATGTCGCGGCTACTTTGTAGCAGGCGGCACAATAAATGGTCAGGTAAAGAAATGGCCGCTGATGTATTGTTTTCTGGATTTTTAAAAACGGGCTCGAAAATTAAAAAGGAGGTCAATTTTCATTCCTTTCTTTGTCTCTCTGTTTGCAGCTTAATTAAGTAAGTAAATTTTAACTCAAAACAATACGCAGTTCTCTCTTACTGGAGCCAGTGTTATGACATACGGATTTCAGCTTTCAAAATAATTCCAGATTTTTAAATATTACCAATTTATTTTATGTTCAGTATGAAACACCAACACACGTGACCTTGAATTAAAGACAAGCGGATTCAAACCTGTGATATCGGTAAATTAACAAAGTACTTTACCAGTAAACTATAAATCCTCTTAGGATAGGCCCCTAAAATGTAGCTTACATTAGCTGTATATGACAGAAGTTTCCCTTTATGAGCAAAATTAGTCAGAATTTCAGTCCAAATGCCCATTTCTTTAAATTTTAGAAGGTCATACTTTTTTGATAACAATTATTCTTTTATTTTATTTCAGTCATTGAGAAAGGCCTTTTCTAGACCAGTTTGACTAAAATTAATGTCGCAGGAGAACGAATGCGAAATTTTCGTACCAGTCAAAACATAGGATTAATGTCCTCTTTAAAAGCACAGGACTGGTAACCACGTGCCAAAGATTCCCGTGCGTTTTCTTCCCGTCTTCCTTCACTTCCATCATGTGGTCGGGCAGTGTCACTTTATTCGTCTCCGCTACTTTACGGATAATATTAACCGATTCGCGTTTCCTACCTCTACTCATAAGCCATCTGGGCGATTCCGGCATACACCTGTGTGGGGAAAAAACAGAAAGACCTGGTTTCTGTACTTCGCATGATCATAGTATGCAAGAACAAACGAAAAATGCAGTACATTAGGTTGACAAGAAATAAATATATAGACGGAATAGCATTCTGACGTCGCTCAAATGTATACTGCACGAAATAACTTTGAAACAAAAGAGCATAGTGCTTATCCAAAATTCTGTTACTGGTTAATAACAGTCTTGAAATCTTTCATCGTTAACTGGTCACTCTTTTTTTTTGGGAACAACTGTTGTTTAATAGAGTCAAGAACATGAGTTTTAGGCCTAGTCAGATTTTTGCAAAAATATTAAAAGTCGATTGTCTCCACTTGATAAAAAGGTGAGGATTAATTCCTTTTCAAAGATGATTTTTTCTAAGGAACGACGTGATTTAAACATACTGCACATTAAACACATTTTTCCGTAGATACCTGTCTTATGACAGAGCGCATGCGCAAAGCTTTGACCAAAGGGAATGCACTAGTAGATGATCTCTTTTTAACCACTTTTTCGGTGCTTGAGAAATGCAAGAGTATTTTCATTAAGAAGCTTTCCTGAAACTGTCTCCTATCTTTTTATGAGTAGTATATAAGACCAAAATAAACTACTACGACGGAAAGATAACTATATAACAGGTAAGTGACTCACAGTCATAGTACAACGCAAATAATGAGAACGCTGGCATAATTTCAGACAAGGACATCTCTTATTTTCAGAATACATAGAATTGTAACTTTTCATGTATCTCCAGGGCATTTTTATGTAGGTATTTTCACGATCTGACCTAAATCGTGTTCAATTCATTGGCGCCGATGCATGACGGTCATAGACACAGGATAGGGTCTTAAGGGCAAATGTTAAGCGCTCTAACCATTTTCTATCTAGCGGTAACAATAATTGACAGCGGTCGCACGAGTAACTTACCACCAGAAACCGAGGTAGAATAAACACGGTATTACACATGCCGCGTTAATCCAGAGCCAGTCACGTGCAAAATAGCTCACAATTGCCAGGTAGATGGCGCCAATGCCAAAGAAGATCTGCAGGAACATGCCGGTCCAAACCCTTTTAGTTATTCCAACTATTTCCATGCCTGAAACATTCAAGAAAGTAAAATACAATTAAACCTCGATTATTTCACCATTTGGACAATCGGAAATGCGAACCATCAATAAACTATATCTCAGTAAGCAGGTCCGTCGAGTCGTCAATCGGACAGCTGGTTTAGCGGTCAGTCGGCCGGTCGTTTGATCTATGGAAAGATTGGTCAGGGTGTCAATCACTCGCTCGTTCGACTGATTGATAACTTGTAACTTTGTGACTGATTTACTCTGATTGATTGATGACTTCAACAGAAAAGCAAACATGGAGAAAAACTGAATGATTGAAACTAATCGATTTAAATGGGCATGCTTCAGAAAGTTTCCATTTTCTTAACAAGATATTTTTCTTCCGGCATTATTTTTAAAAAATGAGTTGCAGGTATAAAGGTTACTGTATCTGGAAATCGTTTCATCTAAACAGCTTCATTAAGTGTCTATAAATCGGTCGAATGGAATACATACTAAATACGGCGATGCACATGAACGCCCCATGTGCGCTTCCTCCGACAATGAACTGCAAAATGGCGAAGGAGTAGAACCCTGGAGCCCACGTGACACTTGCTGACGTCACCAACAAGAGCGCTAGGGCCGAGCACATCGCTTTCTTTCTACCGATTCTAAAGTAAAGAAGTAAAGATTTTCTTTTGGTCAATTTATGAAACAGCTGTTTATACCTTAAGATATATTCCTTTATTTCATTTGATATTAAAACGCACAGACAAAGTGTCGTTGTAATTATTTCGATATTATTTTTAAGGATTTATAACCTTTTAAATCGATAATTTAGGTCTGAAAATCTGGTAAAAAAGTCGAGGTTTATCTATATTTTCAATATATGTCATGTAAGCAAAAGTTTTTAATTTTTTTATGTAGGTCAAAGCTCATATATTAGAATTAAAAATATGATTAAAGATTACATTATATTTTCAATTACTTCTACCATCTATAGAAATCATGAAAGCATTGATCGGATATTTCGACTTAGGGACACAGGCTTGGTCACTTATAACTTATTATACCCAACAAGCAAAGTTTGATTCACTTCAGTCGAGACGGGAATTGGTAGTTTCACTTTACCATCATACTGGTAAAAAAATTTCGACTTCATACTTACAAGTCGGCAAACATTCCAAGCACAAAATCTCCAACCAAGACTCCAAAATAAAAGAACATCTGAATATGTGAGGTCTTCATTGCATCCCCGCAGACAAAGTTTGCCTGTACATATAAAAAAATTGCTACTGCAGAATAAACTGGTGAAAGTACAGCTGTTGGAAACAAAAATTATAACCCATATTTTCCCATGTCATATGCCTGAATGTTGCAAGTGTAGATTAAGTTCTAAATGTATCAGTTTGGCTTGGCTTTATACAGTTTGTAACATGCATGAAGTGTTTCAAAGAGATTGGTATTGTGCTTGGTCTGAATATCAACTATCTTTCCTTGTGAATGCCATTTACAAACTATTTTTATTCCTGAAGTTTAAGCCCGAAAGTACGTAACAGTTCGAACCAACGACCCAAAAAATAGTGAGCTTGGCAAATGAGAGTAGTCCGCAAAACGGAAACGATGCCGTCATGGGCGCGGTAGCAATTCGTTAATGTGTTTCGGGATGTCAGTGCAAAACTACAAATAAAATAAGGCGATACAATAGTGTTGCACTGACTAAGACTTGGTCTTCTCTAGACATTTTACTATTGAAATGAACATTTGTCTGAATTAAACGACAAAGAGTACAGATGAATTAATTTGTTCTTGCAACTGAGGACAAGTAATTCAAAGTAATTTATTACACTTTCTATCTTTCTTCTTTATGGTATTGTGTTCGAGATAACTTGGTGATATATCTATTTTTTCACTTTAACCGACTTATTATTTTTTTAAGAGAGGAGGAATTGTCCGCTTCAGTGCAGAACAAACGCAATTTCGAAATCATATACTATACAAAAATATCTACTAAAGATACAGGTTCAAGCACAGCATTTTCTTGAAATACTTATGACAAAATCAGACTTTTTAGGGGTGCGGACGGGGGTGTGGGGGGTTGGAGGTCTTTTACCCTGAGAAAAAGTTAACAGATTTAAAATACGAACCTTGGATGTAAATGTTTCATAAAACACTGACTTGTCGTAAACCCACTCTTTACATTTGACAAGGCTTGCGTTCATTGGTCGGCCATTTTCGTCTGCTACCGCGTTCCTGGTATCATAGACATTACACTGGTCATAGGTCAAGGTCGGGTCATCCGACAACGGAATGGTCTTATTGAGAAGCTCCTCGTGGAACGGACCTTGAACTTCATAAGTGTCATTGTCTAACCCTGGAATTTTGCATCTAAAAAGTACAAATAAAAAGTACATGTTGTTGGTATTCTAAAAATGACCTCATTTTGTGATTTTTATGGCGCTTAACAATCAAAGGGCCCTTATGAGTACTCTTTTATCAAAACATGTATATCATCTTCAGACGATATCATCGGCATGGTTGCTTGCAAAATGATTTAAGATAAACAACGTCATTTAAATGACGTCCACACAAGTCGCAAGTACTTTTCGACGTCATTTTGACGTTACTTCATGCAAACCCATAAGTTCCTTTTTGTCAAGGCGCGGCTTATTTTATATCCGGTTCACGTGTCGTCGTGTGAAAGCATATATTTTTCGTCATATTTTTGCCGCATAAAAAGGACAGAATAGAACCTCAGTTTAGATTTGGTTGATATAATATACACGGTAGCTTAGTTTGTTAACCCAATACTTGTGATGCTCTTTTTCATAACACATCTGTATTCTACTTTAGACATTCTCAAACGAACGCCAAACTATTTGTTGTTGTTGTAGTTGTTGTTGTTGTTTTCCATGTTTGCAGAAGACAGTATAATGAACGCACAGAATCGACGAAAGAAACTGCGCAACCAAAGCGCGTGCAACGCATACCAAAAATATATAACCAGGTCAGTAACACACACATGCTTTTGCAGAACGCAGATCGTGAGAAAAAGGTTAGACAAATCAGGTCAGATTTGTTTGTTTTGACCGATAACACTTGTGGAAAAGATTTTACGTGCTGCCTCAGAAGTTCACGAACTCATAAATACATTCGAAAGATCGGCAAACGAGCTTTCAAGCGCGATTTCTTTATCACTTAGTTTAGAAGTTTAAGTTTAATCTTGAGAAATTAGAAAACTCTTAAAACTGAGGGGGAAAAAGGTGGATTATGAGTGTATCAGTCAACAGAATCTATATAGATAATATAACGTCTGCCGTTCTAGTTATAAATATGTTATCCGGGCGGTAGTGCTGTATTTGTGTTGACTGCATGGCCACGCGGTCAAGGCGAGAGGGTTTCAAACCCATCTCAGGATTGTTATACTGCACGAGAGATCAAAGTGGGTGACCACGTCTGACTTCTAACACGCAGGTCTTCCACAATCTTATTTTCGGCGCGAGTATTGGTACAAATGTACTAGAAGCAGACGGCAAGATTTGATGATAGAAGTTGCAGTTTAGAAAATTGTCTAAACATTGATGGAAAATAAATTCGAACTAAAAATCAGTGTTTGACTGCAGTCGGTGCTCGAACTGCTCACCAACCAGTCTGCGCTTCCGTTCCACGGGACGTCGAATAGATAACAAAAAATGAAAATGCTCTAAATGGGGTTGACGTTTGTACATAAACGATTCTCTGAACAAAGCTTTCAAATAAATTGTCTCTGTTGTCTTTCCCTTGTTACAGAGGCATGGTTTCAACGACTTTGCTCAAAAAACCCTATTTTTTTTTTAAACTTACGAGAAAATCCTTGAACAAGTGCAGATGTCTATCATTTTGTTTACAACATCTGAAACTTATCACATGTCTTTTCTCATGACTACACCGTAATGCAGTTCTGATATTTGCAAGTATAAAGTTTTTTACCTTCTTTCGGAAACAGAAAGGCTTTATAGACTGTCAAATAAAACTAAAATTGGGGTCAAAAACGCTGTCTTTCTCTATGGGCTAATATTTGATCATCGCAAAATACGTACGTGTGGCACTCATTCGATGCATGTTATACCATAAAAATTAAATATAAACGCAAAAATAAAACATTTTGAAAATCGAAAAACCGCACAACATTGGCAATTACAATTTACAGTGGACGTTTTTATTGAAAGCTTTTGAAATAAATAAAAAAATATTATACAGATAATTTTTTTATTACAAGATCATTTCTCATCATTTCTCATCACGCGATATTTCGCAGACCAAAAAGCATGGCCGCAAAAATATTCATTTTACAGTAGTTTAACCTGCTTTCCTCGACCTACTTTCAGAGATATCTTAACTCAAACAAACCGATCATGTTGATTACTTATGTTATTTCCTTCAAGATATGAAAGTAAGAAAATGCAGACATCGGGATTTTGAAAAGCATTCACGTTTGAGATATACTGCCTGTATAACAATATTTCTCTGTAAACATGCAAGTATGCCTATGTTCAACTTCCCTCTATTTGTCTCTTTCTTTCATTTCTTTGGTCTTTTCGCTTAATTTTAAACTTAAGCGAACAAAACTGAAAACAGACCCAGTCCATCAAAACACTAAATATTCGGTTTAAAAAACTTAACTGAACTCGTAGAATATTCATATAGCAACCAAACGAACTGTAAACAGAGGGATAATGTAAGTGATAAATTCATAAAACATCACCATATTTGTTTAAACTCAAGTATGGCAAAAATGACAGCGGAAAAATATTGGCAAAATATTACAACAATTTACCTGTGGTCCGGTGTATATAACACGACAATGACCATAAAACAGAAACTACCAATGCTGGTCGATGGAAAAGCCAAAAGGCTGAAAACTCTCTTCTGATAGCGTCCAAATTGTCCAAGCTTTTCCAGTATCTCATCGAACTTCATTTTTCTCCACGTCTGTGCAGTCTGTTATTTTATTTTTTTTTTTTTTTTCAAAGAAAACTTATATTCTCCTTCCTATAAATCCTATACTTTCACACACTTGCAAATAACAACTGGCTGTGATTAAAAAAGTCGCGCCAATTAATACGCGCTTTCCTCCGTCCGACATTTAGATCAAAAGTGTTCTATATCTTTCGATTACCGACCTAAACTTGCAGTCACTATACACCTGTACACTCTTCCACTGAACAGTACTAAGATTTGAAATAATTTATCGCGAGACACTGTCCAGTCAGCTGATAGTTTTGGCAAGCATCCAGAAAAGATGACGTTTTGTAAACAACATACATCTAACCAGTACCACTTGTCTGGCGTCATCACTGCTGGTAGAATAAATGAATGAAGAAATGAATGAATGAAATAATCAGTTAATTAGTCAATCGTTCAATCAATCAATCATTCGTTCATGCAATTAATCAATTCATTAATTAGTGCACGAACAACTATATAAATGAATAAATAGATCAATAAATCGATTGATTAAGCAATTATTCAGTCAGTCAGTTAATCAATTAATTATTTTCTATTTATGTGTGAAAGACCGAACAGTTTAATGAATAAACGAATAAATGAAGGAAATTTAGCTTATGAAATGTGAAACTTTTTGAAAGTTATTAAACAATATAGGAAACTACTATTAGACACAAACTGAAACTATTAGACAGGTGTTGACAGTTAAAAAATATCCGTACGTGTAGTAATTTTCTATTTTGTTATTTGTTATTGTTGTTCTTATGAATGAAATTTAGGCTAATTAAATTTCGTTTTGACGTACACTAAATCAAATGACATACTTAATTTTCTGTGTTCACTTTAAGGTCAAGGTCATTTGGCGAGGGGTAAAATGGAAATATTTAACATTACCTTGTCGTGTGATTTAAGTTTCTGATAAAAAAATAGATAAAAAGAAGAAAACAAATTTAAACGCGTTTTAGATTTTGTAATGTGATTTTTCTCTCAAAAACAAGTTTTCCGTAATGTTCAGATAAGGTTACATTTTACGAACTTTTTGTCCTAACACTTTTGTTGAATAAATAATCAGAGGTTTAGGTGACCTATAGAATTTCGACAGTTTTATTCATTTGATGTTTTGTCAATCACTTGAGTGATAAGAATCCAGTCAGCAATAGATAGTCTGTGTGTCTAATACGCCGGTTGACCAAAATAAACAAGCTATTCAGATAACACTGTACGGTTGTTTTTGTTTTTTTAATGATGGAAAGTTTATATTGAACGGGCACTTGGGCAGTTAGAAACATAAAAAATAGATTGTTGAAAAGTCTTCTACTGCAATCTATTTTTATAATTTTTAATAATCATGCTTCTTTCTTACATTAAATTGACAATTTATGTGTGTGTAAAAAGTGTCGACCTAGTTTCCCTAGTCGTCGCTTCGTTCCGGTTTTTGTTATTGTTATTATGCTAAGGGGTCTAGACCGAACAAATCAGGAAATACCGACCACGGAACGAGACAGCGTAGACGGTAAAAACTGGTTTCGACGAGCTACTAAACTGTCAGTCATAAAGTAATCAGTACCAGAAAACAGTTCAGTGGGAAAAAAATGCCAGGTTCTTTTTTCATCACTTTTTTTTGCTGTTTTCAAATATGCGTTGTAATGATTGTATGTTTTTCTTAGCACCTAATTTCTTGCGCAGTGCCAGAGTTTCATAAGTGTACTTTCCTTTATGCAAGTGACCTTAACCTTGACCTAAACGATGAGAGGTCAAATTATGTGTTTAACTGTCATGGTTAATCGGAATAAGTACTACTGTTCCCAGTTTCTGAGACATTGATATTCTTATCAATAACTAGTCAGAACAGGTATTTACCAGTGTCTTGAGGCCTGGAATTCGTTTAACACGTAAACAAAAACGCTAATCAACAAGATATGTTCACCTCCCTTTTTTATCATGTTGTCACGTCAGCTTCTCGATTTTTTTTGTTGTTGTTGTTTTTTGTTACATTTCTAAAAAACAATTATCTGCCTTTCATGATACTTACTTCAGCCGTCTGTCATTTTTCTTGTTTTTTCAAGAAGAAATTCTGGCCGCTATGTCATAGAATCAATCTACAGCTATTGATTCCACTATAAAGTATTCCTTTGAAGTACTTTTTTCCATTTTAGATTTTCACGCTAACACTGAACTATTTACAATTTGCAATTTTGATTTAAAGAAAATCAACCAAAAGTGTATTGTTTTGAAGGATTTATGAATTCTAAATCTTTATTTAACTGTTAAAGTCTTCAGTTTCGAAGGTTATTCTAGTCATCCTCGCGTCGGCGTCGGCATTGCCTTTTGCAATACACATTTGTGCAAATATTTTTTTTTAAATAGACACATATGAAACTAATCATCAAGAGTGCCTCATATTCAGTTTAGATAAATCTTGATTATATAAGTGAAAGATTGTGGTCTCTTTTTCTGGACTAAGAAATTTTTGTTATATATCTAGGTATTAATTACTTGGACGATCTTAAACATACTGTCTGACAGATAGTTCCTGTTTATTTCTGATGCCTATCAACATGATATTTTGTCGTCGCTGATGATAATGTTGCCATTCATAATGATGTAGTTGTCGTATTTGATGATAATGTGATCGATAATGATGATAATGTTGTTGTTCTCATTGATGACTATAGTCTTGTTGATATTGATCGCGTTGTTGACGATAATTGTGTTGTTGTCGTTAATGACGATGATGTTGTTTTCGTTGTTGTTGTTGTTGTTGATAACGATGATGATGATGATTACGATGATGATTATTGTGATGATAATGACGGCGACAAATATGATGATGTGGGTGATGATGATGTCGACATTGTTGTTGTTGTTCTTGTTGTTGATGGTGATGATGATGATGTTGTTGTTGTTATCATTGATGAGAATATTGATACCTTTGTTGATCTTACCAATCTAGAGGGTTCTGACTGAAATAACTGCTTTCAAACGTGTTTTATTTGATTTTTGCCTTTTCTACTTTTCGTTCTAAACTTGCTTTTCATCAAAAATTTAAAGAACATAATGCAAAAGAAAACGCAGATAATGTTAAAATCACTAGAATTTTGAAGAGAGATAATCATTGTTTAGTTTCGTAATGTTAGGAGACAATAACTTCCCCTATAACAGCATCTTTAAAAAATTATAAAATGAATATTGTGTATTTGTTTATTTTGTATCACTTTAGTTTTATTTTACTTCTATTCATTTTGTTCCTTACTATGCATTTAAGAATTTGTAAAGTCTTTACACGACCCGGTGCAAATTACTTTGCCATTAATGTGTGCATTTTGTTGTTGTTGTTGTTGGTGGTGGTGGTGGTGGTTGTAAGCCTACATTACACTTTCGGTTAGTTTACAGTACAATGCATATATAAGTATGCATAAGCAGTGGTAACAGAAGGAGTGGATCATTTGTCTGTTGGTAACGCGCTGCATTGGTAATCCAGGTGGTAACAGAAGGAGTGGATCGTTGGTCTGTTGGTAACGCGCTGCACTGGTAATCCAGGTGGTAACAGAAGGAGTGGATCGTTGGTCTGTTGGTAACGCGCTGCATTGGTAATCCAGGTGGTAACAGAAGGAGTGGATCGTTGGTCTGTTGGTAGCGCGCTGCATTGGTAATCCAGGTGGTCGCATGTTTGATCTCCTGCTTCTCCACTAACAATATGAATTGTCTTTCGGATGAGACGATAAACAGATGTCCTATGTATCAGTGCTATAAACTGAGCATGGAAAAGAACAAGGGTTCTCTCTGGAATGGGATGACTTCAATAGCTTGCATTTTCCCGCAGAACCTAAAATGACTAAACTCTTCAGGGGCGTCGGCCATGCCGGCAACGCGTACCGACGCTTAAATAAACTCAAACAGGGAGATAATAGTATAGCTATATTAATGATGGTGATGATTATTATGTTGTTGATGATAATGATCATCATCATCGACATCATCATCATCATCATAATGAGTTAACAAAAACAAAAGTCTTTATTCGTAATGAAAAAGAAATACAGAATTGGAAAAAAAGTACTTTTAACATCAGATTTTGTCTACACACAAACACTTACAACTGTACATATTAATTCTCTCAACATAGCATATGGGTTCGTCAAACATTAATATATACGAGTATAAAAGTGAAAATCTATCAAATTTAAAGTTCATGAATATAATCGTTTTCACGAGAGGCTAAAACACTATGTTGAAATGTTTTAACTTAACCATGTTGTCGAGCAGTGCAGACTACAATTAGTATAAACATCCACATCGTCTAACCATGGTCTGTAACGGTGCTGTTTATTAGTAAGTTTAACCGTGGTCTGCAATGGTTGCCTTTAACCAGTAATTAAAAACTCAGTACTCCTTAAAATGATAAAATTAATATGTCCAACGTGAAAAAGTGGACACGTTTTGATTTGAAATAATGCAGGTTAAGGCTGGGGTTAAATAAAGCTTGATTTTATTATATGGAAACAAGAGTTGTCAGAATTACACTGATGCCGCTCTTATACGCATCAGAAAATCCCTAAGATCAATCAAAAATGTCGGCTCAGTATTGAAAGCCTAACTTGTTGCAGGATTATGTACTCATAAACTGGACTTTCATTTTAATTTCCTGGATTCTCCCATTCTCGAGTGAATGGTGTTAGAGAGGGGATATATAATTCTGCCGACGTCCATATTTGATATATAGTCTCTCTCAAACGTCTTTTTGTTCTGCCATAATTGGAATCTCTACTTCATTTTCTTTCGGTTGTATTTTTCTGAAATAAAAGTTAAAAATGCATTTAATTTGTTACCGGACTTTGCAAGGCAAATCTTAAGCAAAATGTTTTTTTCCTTTAAAGTTAAATATTTTCATACACGGATGAGTTATTTTTTCAAGATATAAGATTTTCAACCACCAAATCAAATGGTCTTTCTAACAGTGCTAAGTGACAAGGTGTAATCGTGCACGGGTTATTATGACAGGTTTTGAGTTCTTGCATTGTCAACATAACAAGATCGCAATTCAAAACGTTCGCTGATTTGGGTCTTTCTATCAGAAATGATTTCCGACTTTTTAGAAAATTTTCTTTTGCAGCACAGACACTTTTTCAATGGTCTGAAATTATATCTACTATAACCGGAAGCCATTTCAGATTTAGAGAATATTTTCCAGGTCGTCTGCTGTTTAGAAATTTAACAGAAATAAATAAATAAATAAATGAAAACGCAAAGGAAAACTGAACAAAAATTAGCTACTTCTGAAAATGTTAAACGCTGACCTGCCGAATTGTTCACCCTCTTTTATGGTGTCTGGAAGTTTTTGCTTGAGTGTTTCAGGCAAAAAAAGGAGTAGTGAACCTGCTATAATGGAAAGGGCACCAAAAACAACCAAAGGTTCTATCATACCGAATCGTCCGCCAATCATTTCACCCTATTAAAATGAAAATCAGAATATATATCAAAATAATTTCATTGTCTGATATTTGAAATACAAACATGAGAAAAGATCCTTTTTATACTTAAAAAATCATAAAGTCTAAAAATGATAATGTTAATGATGATGATGGTGATGACGACGACAAAAATAATGATGATAATGATGATGTTGATGGACGGCAGCATTCAGTGTGCTATGGAGCTCGACCGATGACTCGTTAGCTAAAGTGCTGTTTTTTTCTGCTTTTGTAGGTCCCGGGTTGGAATCCAAGCCGAACAGTGAATATATACAAGTAATATAAAATCGCTATCTATTTTCCTCATTTGGGAAAATTACTCGAGAATAATGCAAAATTTCTTTTGCGAATTTGGGTGCCAAAGGTTTGAATACCGTTACTGGAACCTGAACGCGGTCAACATAATCCAATAACTTTCAGTCCGAGGACTGTTCAGATTTCCAGGGCGCATTTAATGACAGTTATGGTAAATATAAGCTATATGATTTTTCATATAATACGGTTTAAGATAAGTCAATTTTAAAAATGTAATAAAAGAAACTCACAGATTTAGCTATATATGGTGCCAGCATCGCTCCAACACGAGCTGCGCATGAGCACAACCCCATGGCGGCATTTCTTACAACAGTTGGTAACAATTCTGCTGTGAACATATAAACTATAGCAAATGCACTCGACGCTGCGACCTTTCCAATCAAGGCTAAAGCTATCGTCAAAGGTTGAAGATCTGAAAAAATATAGTATTATCAAATCACCCTTAACTTTTCGAAACATACAACACACTATTTTACCAATATTTCACTAGTTTTAATTTGTTTTTCCTGTCAGCTCGGTTCACGGCGTTTCCTTAAGACAATAATTTGTTCGTCTACTCGTTCATTCGGTCGCTCTCTCTTGCATTCGTATGCACGTTCAGTTGCTTCTTTATTTGTTCGTTCATTAGAGCTCAACACAACAAGTTATTAAAAAGGGTGTCAGGAATTTACATATTGAAAGATATTTTAAAAGTTATTTACAACTTAGTTTTACGTAAAAGACAAAAATGTATAGCAGGAACGGAATAAAAGAAAATCATACTTTCTCCTCCTAATAAAACTGTAGGTATAGTTGCAATGCACGCCAAACCACCAACGATCATACTCCCAGCATTCGACCACCGTCGCCCTATTCTGTCTATAAGGATCATGGCAATAATTACTCCGGGTATCTCCGCGAAACCCATTAGGAAAAAGTTGAGAAAAAAGCTCCCACCCATGTTTCCAGAGTTCATGGTAACGCCGAAATATGTCATGCTCACTATCATCCTGGAAAAACATATATTAAATGCATATTGACCTTATAAAGTATAGTTTCTTTTTGGCAGGATGACAATTTCGAAATAGTGGTCATGTTAGCCTCAAGAACATCTTGAGATATTTGCACGCCTTCCTTACTGTAAACAAAACAGGATAATAAATTTCCTTGGAATGGCTGCTTTTGGCGTTAAATAAGTGTCTAAGTTCTACAGCAACTGGGCCAGACCAGTAACTTAAGTTAAAAGTTTGTCATAGAACATCATCTATCGACCTGAAACTAACTTACCAATTAAAACTCAATATTAAAGTTCTTTTCAATAGCACGGAGCTTGTGCACACGTGCCAAAGCGTCCCTTTCGGTTTTGAATCATCTTCTTTCAAGAATAGCTCGCGGTTTTCCATCTGAGCTTTGTTTATCTTTGCTGTCCTTCGGATTATACGCATAGCGTCGTCGTTTCGTCCTTTGCTGATAAGCCAACGGGGTGATTCCGGAATAAGCCTGATGAAACCAGAAATACGGATACTTTGATAAACAAACACTTTTCGAGTGAGGTAAGTGGAAAACTATTGTAACTATATCTAAGATTAAAGAAAGATACAATAGATTTTTCACTAGCCACTGGTATTGCAAACAGTGTGCAGATGCTTTGATTATAACTCATGGTTGAAAAGTAGTATAATAGATGTATGCAAGCGTCCTCAACCAAAAAAAAACACTATAAAACAAAACAGCCATTGATTTGCTTGAAACTAGGTCAGGGGATGTTTTTCTTTTGTATAGTATTTTAATAGAAGCAGTAGTACAAGTAATATAGGTTTTCAGTGTATTCTAGTACAGACTAGATGTGACTTTCACGAGGGGTGATCCAAAATTTACAGGATTTTATTTATTGAACAGATACGGTTTAACAACATGAATGGAATTATAATCAGTAGAAAGCTCAATGATTCCGATACATCCAGTCACAATTTTAATAAAATCACACGACTGTTGAAAAAGTTTTGGACACTGAATAAGAACACCGCCATAGTCGGTTACCTACGGTACACATTCCGTACAACTACATTCAGTCCTGAGGGGTAACTGACTATCGAATGAAATCACGCGATTAACTTAAAGTGTACATTTTATATGCACTCCGGATATTGTTGTATTTTTAGGGTAGTAAGTACCTGTAAGATAGTTTTGTATAATCATTCTTAGTATTCATAGTAGAAATTCTTATAGTGGAAACATTAAGGGGTCAGTTGAACTTATTTCACCTTTGGTTAACCTCTGCAGTGAATCTGCTAGAAGAACAAAGGAGTAGCATGTAGCACCATAAATCATGACTAGTAGGCTACACTTGTAGCATTGTAGCATTCTCTGTAGGCTAACATTTGATGTATTATGCTACACTCCTTATTGGGAAGGAGATGACAGATAATGATGCTACACCCCTTATTTGGAGGGGAGGGTATATATACTGGAGCAAACAGGTATTCTGGGCTTTTTATCAGACTTTTCCTTGTAACAGGTCTTTTTACTAGTATTTCATAGAAATATTACCATAGAGATGGATTTTACTTAGAGTGTAGTCAACTTTGAGCTATGTGTGAGAGAAATACATCTTTGGATTTATTACTGTAAATAACATATATACTAAGCATAGAATTAAATTAGTAAAATGGACATATTGCTTTGTGGCTCATTTTGGCAAGTTGAACTTTCTATATGTGAACTGTAATAAACTGACACTAAATATTGGTGACAAAACACCAATGGCCATGTTATCACAAATATCACAACCAACCTCCTCTCTCCGGGAATTGTTAGAATTTTGGTGGCAGCGATACCCATATGTCCAAAAGTACATTTTACAACACTGGTGGCAGCGTCGGGATTATGATCTTTAACACGTTTCTGGAGATTTGAAATTTATTGGACGTTTTCTTTGAAAATCAAAAATGGGACCAAAGAAACAAACAGATAAGGATTCGGTTATAATTGAGCAGGAAGATAGTGGTGAACATTTATTGTCAGAAATTGAGATTTTAAAACAAAAACTTAAAACTGCAGAACAAGAAAAACTGACATTAGAAACTAGACTTCGCAAAAATCAAGAAGAAAATGTGCTTGAAAGAGATGAACTTGTGCGAAATTATCAACAAAGAATTAACAATATTAACCTAGAAAAAGACAGTCAGATCAGGCAATTAGAAAGTGAAAGAGATACTTTACATAATGCTTCATCAAACAGGCAGGGCAGTCATCAAACAAGCAGTGATCACTCCAACAATGGGACTCGAAAGAAATTTGTGGTTCCTTTACCAAAACAACTTATTTTTGATGGCAGAAGTTCATGGGAAAGTTTCATTCATCAATTTGAAGCTATGGTTGCAGCATGCCAGTGGGATGACAGTGAAAAGTTATTCTGTCTCAAAAATAGTCTTAGGGGCGAAGCTTCGGAGTTTGTGTTTAATCAGCTGAGCACAGATATCTTAGAAAATTTCAACAAGGTCAGGTCAGCATTGGCAACTCGTTTTCAAGAGAAAAGATCAACTGCTTCGTATCTGGCTGAACTGGAAAACCACAAGTACACAAGTGGTAAAGAAAAGTTAGCTGAATATGTTGCTAGTATCAAACGACTAGTAATTAAAGGTTATCCAACTACAGATAATGCTACTCGGGAAACCATCGGCCTTCGTCATTTCTTGAAAGGACTTCCAGATTCACAGGCAGCTTTATTCATCGGGATGCAAAACCCACAAACAATAGATCAAGCACGGGAATTTCTTGATAATTACACCAGTATCAGAGATGATGTCAGATGTCCAAGAGTAAGAAGTGTTGACAATAGGAAGGATACTTATGTTACTGAGACTCGTTAACAGGATTTTTGGAAGGGACTTGGAGTCAAATATTGGAAAGAAGATTGATCAATTGGCAAATCAGCTACATGTGAAGAATAATATCAAGACCAAAGGAACATCTTACAACAAAACGAATATAGAGTGTTACAAGTGTCAACGTAATGGTCATTATGTTTCTGAGTGTAAGTCAGAAGTTAGATGCGGAGATCAGTCGGAAAACTAGGTAAAACCAAGGCTAACGGCCCAGCATTGGTCTCAGAAATAAATAGTGAATTTAGAACTATCAGATGTAGAACTGCATCTAGTGACGGAATGTCTATTATATTTCCTGTTAAACTTTGTGAAACTTTGAATGTAAACTTTGTAGTAGATACCGGTGCTTGTACTTCAATTATTTCTACAGCTGTGTACAATAAAATTCCAGCTGAGCGGCGTCCTTTACTTGAACAGGTTGGTTCCTCTGTGCGTCTTCAAGTGGCAGACGATGGATTATTAGCTATAGATGGACAATGTGAAATGACATTTATGTCTTCAGGACAGACATTTAAATACACTTTATTTGTGGCACCAATTCATGATGACGGGCTTATTGGTATGGATTTTTTGTATGACAACAATTTTCAGCTAAGTGCACAAGGTGGATTACGATTAAACGGGAAAAAGTGTAAAACTTTTGTGGAGAAAGTTCCTCTCAGGGCAGTTCGAATAACAACAAGATCAAAGACTCGCATTCCAGCTAACTCTGAGTGTATTATACCTGGTCAGGCAATAAATTTTAGAGCCGTTAGTTCACAATTTGGAATTATATGCCCATCAACTTGTAAACAGCCAGCTAATTATGTTACATTAGGGAGTGCGCTCATATCCCCAGGGACTATTAAAGATAATGAGATTCCAGTTAGGCTTATCAACATATCAGACAGGGCTGTGAAATTAGCAAGTGGGGTCACTTTGGGTTATTTACAAGAAGTAAGCAGTTCTGATTTATTGAAGGAGAATGTGAGTTTAGATAAGGCAAATGTATTGAAAAACATTAAAAGCAAAAATAAACCTGATATTTCTACTTGGGGTGAGGATTTGCGTCAGTTATATGAAAGATCTTCAAAAACATTAAATGACTCACAAAAAGAAAAGTTAAAATGTCTTTTAGAAAAATATAAAGGAACTTTTTCTACATCTTCTACAGATTTGGGTAGAACTTCAATAGTTAAACATTATATTGAGACGCCAGAAAATATTAGACCAGTAAAAATCCCGCCACGTCGCGTGCCTCGTTCATTTGAAGGGCAAGAACAGAAAATTATTGAGGATCAATTAAAAATGGGAATTATAGAAGAAAGCAGCAGTCCTTGGAGTGCACCCTTGTGTTTTGTAAAGAAACGTGATGGGGGAGTAAGGGCTTGTGTAGACTATCGTCGTTTGAATGATGTCACGAAAAAGAATGCTTACCCTCTCCCAAGAATAGATCAGTGTTTAGAGAGTATGGGAGGAAATAGTTGGTTTTCCTCAATGGACTTGTTAAGTGGTTTTTATCAAATTGAACTTAATGAGAGTGACAGGGAAAAGACCGCGTTTAGTACTTCTCGCGGTGGACTTTATCATTATACTACTATGCCACAAGGATTGCATGGATCTCCTGCTACGTTTCAAAAGTGTATGGACTTAATATTCAAAGGGCTCCAGTGGAATACCTTAGTAATTTACATGGATGATATATGCTCATTTGCTTCAACATTCGACGAAGCTATTCAAAGGCTTGATGAAGTTTTACAGCGACTGCAGACGGCAAATCTGAAGCTGAAACCTAGTAAATGTCACCTTTTGCAGAAAAAGATAGACATCCTAGGACATACAATAGATTCTTCTGGGATTCGTCCAACAGATGAAAAAGTGAAGGCAGTTCAAACATGGCCTAGACCAAGAAATCTAAGTGAACTAAGATCTTTTCTTGGATTCTGTTCGTACTATCGACGGTTCATAAAAGGGTTTAGTTAACGTGCCGCACCACTTAATCGCTTAATGGGGGCCGGTCAAGCTTTTAATTGGGGCGAAGAACAAGAAAATGCATTTGTTGATTTAAGAACTGTTTTAACTGGAGAAGAGGTAATGGCTTACCCACAAGAGGAAGGATTGTTTATTGTAGACACAGATTCTAGCAATTTTGCTATCGGGGGATGCTTAAGCCAGGTTCAGTGGTGCAGTAAGTCAAAGGACTATGTGGAGAAACCAGTTATATTTGCTAGCAAATCCCTGGATAAAAGTCAACGTCGTTACTGCGCTACGAGAAAAGAGTTGTTGGCTGTAGTAACATTTATTACCCAGTTTAGACATTACCTTCTTGGAAAAGAGTTCATCCTGAGGACAGATTGTTCAAGTCTGAGGTGGATTATGTCATTTAAATCACCAACTGATCAAATGGCTAGATGGTTAGAGGTGCTGTCACAGTACAGTTTTCGAATTGAACACCGCAGTGGCAGAAAACACATTAATGTTGACAGCTTATCTCGCATACCTTGTGACCCAGGGGAATGTCAGTGCTATGACAGGAAGTCAATTCTTGAGGACTTGCCTTGTAAGGGTTGTGTTACATGCTTAAAGAAGCATCGACAGTGGTCAGATTTTTACGAGTTCGATGATGTTGTTCCCTTATTCGACAAGCAAAGTGCTGTAGCCTGTCAAAGGGTAGAGAAAACATCGTGTTCGGGAATCTCCAGAGTAAAGCTTCAAGACAGTGGGTTTTGGAGTTGGATTTTCCTCCTATTTCAGTTTCAAGTTGTGAAGCTGTTGAACTGTGTTGGTTCTATGTGCAGTGGATTAATCAGAATTGGGAAATACTGCCGCTCACGGATTACCCGCTTGCGCTTCCATGATGATTCTGAAGTCTACAGTTGTACAAAACAAAACAGTTCATGTGTTGGTGGTGATAACAGTAGGGTGCTGGATGGAGACGTGAATTCTATGTTAGGTCGGGGGGTTGCATTATCCGACAATGCAGCTCGAGTATCTTCTTTAGGTAGACTCACTAAGTTCGGTTCTGTTAATTACACACCAGAGAAGATGGCCAAGTTACAACAGCAAGATCCTGTGATTGGTGTTGTTGTTAAGTGGCTAAAATCTGACAGTCAGAGACCCTCAAGAGAAGTAGTTGCTGGTCATTCACCATCAGTAAGAAATTACTGGTTAAACTGGGACTTACTGAAATTAATTGATGGAGTTCTGTTCTGGACATTTGTGAACAATAACGGAGATGAAAATCTTTTACTGGTTGTACCAAAAGTGTTGCAGAAAGAGATATTAGTATCTACACATGATTCAATCACTAGTGCTCACTTGGGAATAACAAAAACATATTCAAAATTAAGAACTAAATTTCATTGGTACAAAATGAAAGAGAGTGTAGAACTTCATATAAACAGTGTGAAAAATGTGCATTTAGGAAAAGGCCACTAAAAATTCCAAGATCACCATTAACGGAATACACAGATGGATATCCAATGGATAGAATAAGCACAGATGTAATGGGACCGCTTCCAAAAACAGTTCAAGGGAACCAATTCATTGTGGTTGTAATGTGTAACTTTACCAAGTGGGTAGAATGTTACGCAATCAAGGATCAACAAGCTAGTACCTTAGCAAATAAAATAGTTTATGAATTTCTGTCACGGTATGGAATGTGTATGGACATTCATTCTAACATGGGGTCAAACTACCAGTCTAAACTTTTTGGTGAAGTATGTAGACTACTGGAAATAAAGCAAACGCGAACATCTGGGTATAGACCTATGTCAAATGGTGGGCCTGAAAAATTCAATCAAGTATTGCAAAATATGATAACAACCTATATAAACTCCAATCAAACGAACTGGGATGAAAATTTGAATTTGATTACATCAGCCTATCTCAGCACTGTTCATGAAGGAACTGGGTTTACTCCAAATATGCTAATGTTAGGTCGAGAAGTTATACTTCCAGTTGAAATATCTATGGGCTGCATTCCAGATCACAAAAGACAGAAAAACACTTTGGATTATGTCATTGGACTTAAAGACAAAATGTCTAAAATATATGAATTAGCAAGAAAAAATTTACATAAAAATGCAAACAGACAAAAACGTGATTATGACACAAGAATTCAGAAAATAAATTACACTAAGGGAGACCTAGTTTTGTGTTGGGATAAATCGAAAATTAAAGGTCGCTGCAAGAAAATTGATCCATGTATATGGAAAGGACCATTTGTCATTTCAAAGAAGATAAATGATCCTTTGTTCATGATCAGACTGGGGCCTACTTCAAAGACTAAGATTGTACATCATGACAGACTTAAGCCATACACAGGAAAGCAGGTACCTCAGTGGTGTTACAGCAAGATACCTGTCAGCAAGTCACCTCCCAAATCAACTTTGGGACAGACCAGTCACCGTATTTCAGAAAGTTCTGAAAACAAGTGTCAGCCTCCAAGAAAAAGTCAAAGAAAGAGAACAAGGTTTAAACCTTTTCCAGTATTAGATCTGAAGAAATCTGAAAGTTCTGTCAAATATCTGTCAGTAAACTTTGGTAGGACAAAGGAAATTTTGTTCAAATATTAGTGCATTATGCACTTTCACATTATTTTTCAGTTGGCTTTGGTCAAGACAGGATCTTGGAAGATTCGTATTGGGATTTACAAAATGTATTTAGATTTTAAGAAAAAAATGAGTTGTTTCAGTTGGATTTAAAGTGTCATACTTTGCTGGATATATTTTAGTGCATTCATTTGGATTTAAAATTATGCTGTTTCAGTTGGATTTAAACTTGAAATTTTATAGTGTCATACATGTTGGATTTAACTCTGTTCATTCATTTGGATTTAAAATCATAGTGAAGGTCAAATGGTAATAATAAACCCATTTAGCCTTATGTGTTCATTCAGATGGATTTTTAAAGTAGTGTTTCATTTCAGAGAAGCCAATGTGCCATTTTTTTTCTTAAGTCAATTTATTGTGTTCATAACGTGTTTAAATACTTATTTCTTGGCACACAGGACATTTTTGGTAGAGACGGCTACCATCATTATTCATTTGTATTTGTGCCTCTTTCTGTTTTAAATAAATTAGTTAATTTGAAGGCACCAGGACTTATAAGTAATGGTAGAGACGACTACCATAAAATCAAAGTGAATGTTTGTGCCTATATCAATCATACATTATGTTAAAGGCACCAGGACTTAGTGTGTAAGTTACGAACATTGTGTGAAAGTGTGTTTACTTCATATAGGACTTACTTAGAACACCTTGGGTTCTGTGAATATACTCAATCAGGAAAATAGAACTTTTGTTACAATATTATGTGTTGTTTTCGTATAATCTGTTGTTGTTTCATATTTACTATTATACTCTTTACAGAATCAGTTTATTCTGATATGTTTCTTTATTAGTATAAAGCATTTCTTTATGCTCTTGAGTTAATAAGTATTGTTTGTTTCACATTATGTTCAATTTCTAAATAATTGTGAGAATGTGAGCTCTGTGACTACACTATTTCTGAATTGTATTTTTGGGATGTAAGTTCTTAATGGGGACCATTAAGGCTAAGGAGGGGGGAGTGTTGTATTTTTAGGGTAGTAAGTACCTGTAAGATAGTTTTGTATAATCATTCTTAGTATTCATAGTAGAAATTCTTATAGTGGAAACATTTAGGGGTCAGTTGAACTTATTTCACCTTTGGTTAACCTCTGCAGTGAATCTGCTAGAAGAACAAAGGAGTAGCATGTAGCACCATAAATCATGACTAGTAGGCTACACTTGTAGCATTGTAGCATTCTCTGTAGGCTAACATTTGATGTATTATGCTATACTCCTTATTGGGAAGGAGATGACAGATTAATGATGCTACACCCCTTATTTGGAGGGGAGGGTATATATACTGGAGCAAACAGGTATTCTGGGCTTTTTATCAGACTTTTCCTTGTAACAGGTCTTTTTACTAGTATTTCATAGAAATATTACCATAGAGATGGATTTTACTTAGAGTGTAGTCAACTTTGAGCTATGTGTGAGAGAAATACATCTTTGGATTTATTACTGTAAATAACATATATACTAAGCATAGAATTAAATTAGTAAAATGGACATATTGCTTTGTGGCTCATTTTGGCAAGTTGAACTTTCTATATGTGAACTGTAATAAACTGACACTAAATATTGGTGACAAAACACCGATGGCCATGTTATCACAAATATCACAACCAACCTCCTCTCCCCGGGAATTGTTAGAATTTTGGTGGCAGCGATACCCATATGTACAAAAGTACATTTTACAACAATACTCATTCGAGTTCGACCTGGCTCTATGTTCGAATTTGGACATGATACTCATATCCGAAAAGTATTCACGTATTATTTGTATTAGAACACTACTTCGTATGTATTCGAATACCAGTTAGGACTTGAACTGAATGCAATTGCATACTGTCACGAAATATACATACATTATATACGAATACTTGTAAAGGCACTGTATTTGTCCGAGACCAGGTTACTGAGAGAAACAGAGATTCTGACTTACCACCAGTATGATAAGTAAAACGCGCATGGAATGGCACTGGCAAGGTTGATCCACACCCAAGATCGAGCAAGAAAACCTGCCAAGGCGTCGTAACACACCCCGACGGCAAAGAAAACCTGAATCAGCATACCGGTCCATAACCTTTTATCTGGACCCACCATCTCCATACCTGTCGTGAACAAAAGCCTCTGTGCAGAAAGATGTATTGAATGGGAGAAACTGCATGAAATATATATTAAGACTAAATAAGTTTCCCTATATATAATTACAGATTCTGATATATACCTATTTTTTTTTTTTTTGAAGAACGTGGATTAAAATTGAATACTTGTTTTATCTCGTTTACGATATGCATAGAATGACTCCAAATAGCGTTTTTTCTTTTCTTTTTTTTTTTTTTTTTTTTTTTTTTTTGGTTTATTGTTGTTTTTTTGTCAGGGGCCGGGGGGTTGTTTTTCCGGTTTTGAGTGTTTGTTTGTTTGTTGTTGTTTGTTTATTTCTTTGTTTTGTGGTGCTTTTTTCCGTTTTTTTTTCACCTGAGAAAGCATCTTGAAATAAACATACTTATCACAGCTATAGCGATAAATGCGCCATGACCACTTCCCCCAATGATGAACTGTAGAAGTGCAAATGAGTAAAATTCAGGGGCAAATGACGCGGCGACAGAAGATACCAACAGAATTAACAAGGCGATACACATACTCTTTTGACGACCAAGTCTGAAATAGATATGTATACCACTTAAACTGAAATAGACATAAAAGAAGCAACTAAAATTACAACAGACGTAAAACAAACGATTAAACATAATTAGCCTTAAATGGATAGATTAAAACTGAAACAGACATAAAAACAAAGAAAATCCGCAAACTCCAACACAGAAACTCAGATGAAACAAAAGGAAAACCGATATTTTCATTCTAAGCTAAGCATTAACCAAAAAAAGGACTGACTGAACAGTACAACTGAGACATACATAAATCAGTACAACTGAGACATACATTAACCAGTACAACTGAGACATACATAAACCAGTACAACTGAAAAAACATTACCTTCTACAACTGAGACCTACATTAACCAGTACAAATGAGATATACATTAACCAGTACAACTGAGACATACATTAACCTGTACAACTGAGACATAAATAAACCAGTACAACTGAGACATACATAAACAAGTACAACTGAGACATACATAAACTAGTACAATTGAGACATACATAAACCAGCACAACACAAACATTTATAAACCAGTACAACTGACAAATACATTAACCATTACAACTGCGACATACATAAACCAGTAACAGTGAGACGTACATAAACCAGTACAACTGAAACATACATAAATCAGTACAACTGAGATATACATTAACAAGTACAACTGAGATATACATAAACCAGTAAAACTGACACATACATAAACCAGTACAACTGAAACATACATAAATCAGTACAACTGAGACATACATAAACAAGTACAACTGAAACATACATAAATAAACATGTACAACTGAGACATACATAAAACAGTACAACTGAGACATACATAAACTAATAAAACTGACTCATACATAAACCAGTACAACTGAGACATACGAAAAACAGTACAACTGAGACATACATAAACAAGTACAACTGAAACGTAAATAAACCAGTACAACTGAGTCATACATAAACCAGTACAACTGAGACATACATAAACCAGTACCACTGAGACGTACATAAACCAGTACAACTGAGACATACATAAACCAGTACAACTAAGATATACATAAACCAGTACAACTGAGACATACATAAACCAGTACAACTGAGACATACATTAACAAGAACAACAGAAACATTCATAAATAAACCAGTACAACTGAGACATAGATGAACCAGTACAACTGAGACATACATAAACCAGTACAACTGAGACGTACATAAACCAGTACAACTGAGACGTACATAAACCAGTACAACTGAGACATACATAAACCAGTACAACTGAGACATACATTAACAAGTACAACTGAAACATACATAAATAAACCAGTACAACTGAGACATACATAAACCAGTACAACTGAGACATACATAAACCAGTACAACTGAGACATACATAAACTAGTACAACTGAGACACAGAAAACCAGTACAACTGAGACATACATAAACCAGTAAAACTGAGACATACAAAAACCAGTACAACTGAGACATACATAAATCAGTACAACTGAGACATACATTAACCAGTACAACTGAGACATACATTAACCAGTAAAACTGAGACATACATAAACCAGTACAACTGAAAATACATTTCCTTCTACAACTGAGACATACATAAAACAGTACAAATGAGATATACATTAACCAGTACAACTGAGACATACATTAACCTGTACAACTGAGACATAAATAAACCAGTACAACTGAAACATACATAAACAAGTACAACTGAGACATACATAAACTTGTACAATTGAGACATACATAAACCAGCACAACAGACACATTTATAAACCAGTACAACTGACACATACATTAACCATTACAACTGAGACATACATAAACCAGTAACAGTGAGACGTACATAAACCAGTACAACTGAAACATACATAAATCAGTACAACTGAGACATACATTAACAAGTACATCTGAGATATACATAAACCAGTAAAACTGACCAATACATAAACCAGTACAACTGAAACATACATAAATCAGTACAACTGAGACATACATAAACAAGTACAACTGAAACATACATAAATAAACCAGTACAACTGAGACATACATAAAACAGTACAACTGAGACATACATAAACTAATAAAACTGACTCATACATAAACCAGTACAACTGAGACATACGAAAAACAGTACAACTGAGACATACATAAACAAGTACAACTGAAACGTACATAAACCAGTACAACTGAGTCATACATAAACCAGTCCAACTGAGACATACATAAACCAGTACCACTGAGACGTACATAAACCAGTACAACTGAGACATACATAAACCAGTACAACTAAGACATACATAAACCAGTACAACTGAGACATACATAAACCAGTACACTTGAGACATACATTAACAAGAACAACAGAAACATACATAAGTAAACCAGTACAACTGAGACATAGATGAACCAGTACAACTGAGACATACATAAACCAGTACAACTGAGACGTACATAAAGCAGTACAACTGAGACATACATAAACCAGTACAACTGAGACATACATAAACCAGTACAACTGAGACATACATTAACAAGTACAACTGAAACATACATAAATAAACCAGTACAACTGAGACATACATAAACCAGTACAACTGAGACATTCATTAACCAGTACAACTAAGACATACATAAACCAGTATAACTGAGACATAGAAAACCAGTACAACTGAGACATACATAAACCAGTACAACTGAGACATACAAAAACCAGTACAACTGAGACATACATAAATCAGTACAACTGAAACATACATAAACAAGTACAACTGAGACATACATAAACCAGTACAACTGAGACATACATAAACCAGCACAACTGAGACATACATAAACCAGTACAACTGAGACATACATAAACAAGAACAACTGCGACATACATAAACCAGTACAACCGAGACATACATAAACAAGTACAACTGAAACATACATAAACCAGTACAACTGAGACAAACATAACCCAGTTCAACTGAAACATACATAAACCAGTACACTTGAGACATACATAAAACCAGTACAACTGAGTTATATATAAACCAGTACAACTGAGACGTACATAAACCAGTACAACTGAGACAAACATTAACAAGTACAACTGAAACATACATAAACCAGTACAACTGAAACATACATAAACCAGTACAACTGAGACAAACATAAACCAGTACAACCGAGACATACAAAAACCAGTACAACTGGTAAACAAAAACCAGTACAACTGAGACATACATAAACCAGTACAACTGAGTCATACATAAACCAGTACAACTGAAACATACATTAACCAGTACAACTGAAACATGCATAAATCAGTACAACTGAGACATACATAAACCAGTACAACTGAGACATACAAAAGCCAGTAAAACTGAGACATACATAAACCAGTACAACTGAAACATACATAAATAAACCAGTACAACTGCGACATACATAAAACAGTACAACTGAGACATACATAAAACAGTACAACTGAAACATACATAAACCAGTACAACTGAAACATACATAAACCAGTACAACTGAAACATATATTAACCTTTTGCGGTGTTGCCAAAGGGACAGGTATAGTATAAAGCCCTCGTTTAAATACGTGTTAGTCACTTTTTTGGTGTAGTATTTCAACTTTTTTTTATTTCATACAAGACAGAATTTACTTACGAATCCGAAAGCATACCAAGAACAAAGGCACCAATTAAGAAGCCGAAATAGAAGACCATCATTATATGAGAGGTTTTCAGTGAGTCGTCACATACCAAATTTATCTGGAAAAAAAATATGGAAAGCATTATTTCTGTGGCGGACGAAACAGTAAAGATCTATCACAAATTAAAGGTAGACGTTTCACAGACAATTTTAACAGATCTGTCAAACTTATCATAGGTTTCAAAATGTTTGGCAGAGTTAAAAACATGTCCCTTCAGTTTCTGAAATACCAAAATCAAAGGCAAGACCAAACAAGATCTATCACTGAAGGTGATGAATACCCCCAGATACCATCTTGACAGAGCCATTTTAATTTATAGTTTTTTCTGCCATAATGCAAAAACTGACTGAAAAATAATTCTTCTGGCTATTAAATTTTTGAAATCGAAACGAAAAACTGTGCAAATGGTCCAAATTTGATTGCTGTAGCTAAAAAACAAAAAAGTAGGTCAGTAGGTCAAAAATATAGGTCATGCAATTACATTTTTGAAATCGGAACAAAAACTGTACACATGGTCCAAAAAATCATTGCTATAGCTCCAAAAACAAAAATAAGGTCAGGAGGTCAAAAATATAGGTCATGCGATGAGAGTTTTGAAATCGGAGCAAATAACTGCACACAAAGTCCAAATTTCATTGCCATAGCTCCAAAAACAAAAAGAAGGTCAGTAGGTCAAGAATATAGGTCATGCGATGACATTTTTGAAATCGGAATAAAAAAGTGTTATCATGGTCCAAATTTCATTGCCATAACACCAAAAACAAAAAAAGGACGTCAGTAGGACAAAAATATAGGTCATGCGATGCCATTTTTGAAATCGGAACAAAAAACTGTACACATGGTTTTAATTTCATTGCCATATCTCCAAAAACAAAAAGGCGGTCAGTAGGTCAAAAATATAGGTCATGCAATGACATTTTTGAAATCGGAAAAGAAACTGTACACATGTTCCTAATTTCATTGCCATAGCTCCAAAAACAAAGAATGTCAGTAGGTCAAAAATACCGGTCATGCGATGACATTTTTGAAATCGAATTTAAAAAACTGTGCACATGGTCCAAATTTCATTGCTGTAGCTAAAAAAAACAAAAACGTCGGTCAATAGGTCAAAAATGTAGGTCATGATATGACGTTTTTGAAATTGGAACAAAAACCTGTATAGATGGTCCAAATTTCATTGCCATAGCTCCAAAAACAAAAAGTAGGTAAGTAGGTCAAAAATATTTGTGATGCAATGACATTTTTGAAATCGGAGCAAAAAACTGTACACATGGTCCAAATTTCATTGCCATAGCTCCAAAAACAAAAAGTAGGTCAGTAGGTTAAAAATATAGGTCAAGGAATTATGTTTTTGAAATCATCTTGAAAAAAGTACAACTGGTCCAAATTTTATTGCCATAGCGAAAAACTTGAAAAATGAGATAATTTTTGGGCCGGGGGGAGTGACTCCCACGGGAGGGGGGATGACCCCACTGTAGTCACGGTGCATACTACCAAATATCTAAGCTCCAGGCCTTGCAGTTTGTGACAAGAAGATTTTAGAAGTTTTTTGCTATATAACTCTATGTAAAACATGTGACATCTTGGGCGGGGCCAGTTTTGACCAAGGGGCCATGATTTGAACAATCTTGGTATCTAGAGGTCTACTAGACAGTGCTCAACACCAAATATCTAAGCTCCACGCCTTGTAATTTCTAACAAGAAGAATTTTAAAGTTTTCCCTACATGTATATAACACTATGTAAATCAAATAAGCCCAGGGCGGGGTCAGTTCTGACCACAGAGCCTTAATTTGAACAATCTTTGTAGAGGTCAACTAGATGATGCCTCATACCAAATATCTAAGCTCTAGGCCTTGCAGTTTCTGACAAGAAGATTTTTAAAGAATTTACTATATAACTTTATGTAAAATATGTGACCCCTTAGGCGGAGCAAATTTTGACCCAGGAGCCATGATTTGAACAATCTTGGTAGAGGTCTACTAGACAATGCTACACACCAAATATCTAAGCTCCAGAACTTGTAGTTTCAGACAAGAAGATTTTTAAAGTTTTCCCTATATAACTCTATGTAAATCAAGTGACCCCCAGGGCGGGGCCAGTTCTGACCCAAATGTCATTATTTGAACAATCTTGGTAGAGGTCCACTAGATGATGCTCAACACCAAATATCTACGCTCAATGCCTTGCGGTTCTGACAAGAAGATTTTTTTTAAAGTTTTCCCTATAAATCTCTATGTAAATCAAACGACTCCCCGGGTTGGGCCAGTTTTGACCCCAGGGTCATAATTTGAACAATCTTAGTAGAGGTCCACTAGATGATGCATCATACCAAATATCTAAGCTCCAGGCCTTGTGGTTTCAGACAAGAAGATTTTTAAAGTGTTTCCTTTAAGTTGCTATAGCAACCAGAGTTCTTGATGGAACTGAATTCTTTGAACAACTTTGGTAGAGCTTCATGCAAGGAATATCCCAGGCATGTTTCATCAATGTTGGCTCAGCGGTTTAGAAGATGTTGTTTAAGTCTAATTGTTGACGACGCACGACGCACGCCGACGGACGACGGACTGGAGGCCTGGAGCTTAGATATTTGGTATGAGGCATCATCTAGTGGACCTCTACCAAGATTGTTCAGAAATAGGAACGATAAATAAAACTTTGAAATTCTTCTTGTGTGAAACCACAAGGACTTGAGCCTTAAGATTTGGTATGTAGCATTGTCTTGTGACTTGTACCAAGATTGTTCAAATTATACACCTGGGGTCAAATTTGGCCCTGCCCCGGGGGTCAATGGATTTTACATAGGCTTAAATAGTGAAAGTTTGAAAATCTTCTTGTCTGAAACCAAAAGGCCCTGACCCTTAAGATTTGGTATGTAGCATTGTCGTGTAGACCTCTAACAAGTTTGTTCAAATTATGCCCCTGGGTCAAATTTGGCCCCGCCCAAGGGGTCGATTGATTTTACACAGGGAAAACTTTGAAAATCTTCTTGTCTGAAACCACAAGGCTTACAGCTTAGATATTTGGCATTTAGCACCCTCTAATGGAACTCTACAAAATATTTTCAAATTATTTCCCTTGGGTCAAAATTGGCCCCGCCCCAGGGGTCACTTCATTTTGCATAGACTTATATAGGAAATCTTTAAAAATTTTCTTCTCAGAAACCACAATGCCTACAGCTTAGAAGTTTGGTGTGTAGCATTGTCTAGTGGATGTCTACCAAGTTTGTTCAAAATATGTCCTCTGGGTCAAAATTGGCCACGATCCAGGGTTCTCTTGGTTTACATATAGTTATATAGGAAAAACATGAAAAATCATTTTTCTCCGATACTAGTAGGACTAGACCTTAGATATTTGATGTGGAGTATTGTGTAGAGAACCTTTACCAGTATTGTTTATATGTTGGCCCCAGGGTCAAAATTTGCCCTGCCCCAGGCGCCCTTAATATGTAAAAAAGGAAATCTTTAAAAATCTTCATGTCTGAAACTACAAGGCCTAGAATTTTAATATTTGGCATGAAGCAAGTTTTATGAAGCTTTTTCAAATTATTAGTTTAGGTCAAAGGTCACGGAGGCTAAAAAAGATTCATCTACTGCACCTAATAGGGCCTTCATTTACAGACCAATATCTTTGATATTCAATATATAGGTTCCTTGCATGGATCTCTACCATTGGGTTGGGTTTGAGGTCACTGAGTCAAGATCAAGGTCACCTACATCTCGTAATTTTGCAGGTTATCAGCGGTATTTTTTCTGCACCACAACGAAGGATATTTATTTTACCTTGTCAGTGTTCTTGTACTTTTTAAAATTAGATTATTTAACCAAAAAACCATTATTAATATTTAACCAATCATCTAAACAACTGTATTAAATAATCTTGTAAGATTAAACATTTATTTCTGGACTGAGCAGGTATCAAAATCAATTATATAAATTCATATGATGCTGCAGCAAAATAAAAAATTCTGTTCAGTGATTCAGTTTTTATTTCTTGAATACAGTAGCAGTTACAAATAAGGCAATAATAAGCAAAACAAACAAACAAACACAAATGAAAACAAAAACTGACCCCGTACTCACTGAGGAGTTTGCTCGAATATGCTTGCTAAAATAAACCTATAAATTTCTTATTACGAATGTTCAAGAATGTGTCATACACTGCATTAAGTTTTTCTTTTTTTTCCTTCAACAGTCTCGGCGTTGTTTTGTTTTCTTAATGATTCTTGGCTTATTAAGTTTTCTAGTAAAATTTGAGTCTCAACAGGTAATTCTATGTACCACTCTTTGTCAGTACAAAAACTGTTAACTGAAAGTGGTTTTCCTAAAATGCTACTAAAGCATGGTTCAGATTGGTACTTTCCTTTTTTTCGTTTCAACGCTACCATCCACAAGTGGGCCTGCATGCCAGATCTTTGCCACAATCTGCAGCCGATTTGTCTCAATAGCGTCACGCAAAAGGAACCTGTATATATGTCCTACGTCAAAGTAATCTTTCAGTCCTTCAGTGCTCACCAGAAGTATGGTTTCTAGATAGATTTAATGCTTTCTTTTTAAACTATAAAACATTCGTAGATCCTCAAAATCTGCAGATATATCTTTGCTGTAGCATAGGACAGTCCACAACCCATTTGGATCATAAGCCTGTGTAATGTTAAAGGAAACAGCCTGCTGAATAGAATAAGCACAAAAGGTATTTGTTAGTGACTTTATTTCTTCATCAAGAAAGAATGTCATACGTATCTTCACCTGATTGTCCTTTTCTGCGGCAGTGTAGCGACCTTTCTTGCGTCGGATCTGCTCAGTTGACACTGCAAACCACTTCTTACTGCAATCAGTGGCATTCAGTAAGTGTTGGTATTTTGAGTATTTTAGTTCCAGCACCTCGTATGAAAGGTCACGTAAAAGATTCTGGTCTTCGGAAAAGTCATTCTCAAACCAACAGACGTAAAAACTGATTTCTTCTCTGGTATCAGTGTTGGTATATTTTCTTCATCAAATTTAACTGAGTGAAAAAATTCTTAATGTTGGTGGATCTTTGTTTTTGCAACAAGTTTGTAAAGCTCTCATTGGGATTTTATGCCTGTAATGCAGTCTTCCTGAACTATTTCACTAACTATGGTTTTTACAAGAGTTTAGCATGACTTTTAGTTAGCATTTACTAACTGATACTTTAACAACGAAAAAAAAACTGTCACGCTTTCTTTTCCGGATATTTCCTTTTAGCCTCTTTTGTAATTTTGCAAAGATCTTTTAAATTGTGTTTATATAATTTTTCTTCATATGTTCTCAAAACTAAAAAATATTCTATACAAGTATAATGTTCATTATCTTCATCACTTTTTATGTACGTCAAACACTGTCCCAAACTCCGTAGCCCTGTACGGTGTATACATTCTAAAAAGAAAAATGTAAAAAAAAATCATAATCTTTGTTATCCTCAAGAAAAAATGTGGGTATTTTTTGTTCATGCTCTTTTGCAAATTAAAAAGACAATTAAATGAAAAAAAACCCTTCAAAAAGTTTATTCTGAATCTTAATTTATCAAACTTTTTCACTTCAGAAAGTTATTTATAAAATAATTACCTTTAGTAAAGTGCTTAAAAATGTGTTTGTACTAATTCACTCTATGGAATTATTCCAGAAAATCCCCCAAAACCCAGAAAGCAAGAAACTGTTCTTACAATTAGCAACTCAGCATGATTTGTGATTTTACCCTGACTATGCCCCCTATTTTCTTCATGGTGTATTATCTTCTATACAATCTTTGCTACATCTCCTTTGTTGCAGGTTTTCAGCAGTATTTCTCCTGCACCACAATGATGAATATTTATTTTACCTTGCCAGTGTTCTTATACTTTTTATAGTTAGATTATTTAACCAAGTAACCATTATAATAATTAACCAATTATCTAAACAACTGTTTTAAATAATTTTGAAAGATTAAAACATTTATTTCTGGACTGAGCAGGTATCAAAATCAATTATATAAATTTATATGATGCTGCATCAAAATAAAAAAATTCTGTTCATTGATTCCGTTTTTATTTCTTAAATACTGTAGTGCCACCGAGCAATACAAAAGCCCCAAGTTTTGTTAATAATAAATAAATAATAATGTACATAAAAAATAAAAAAGTTAAAATAATATATATATATATATATATATATATATATATATATATATATATATATATATATATTATTATTATACAAAACTGTATTTGATTTTTAGTATTTGATAATTAAGAAAACTAAGTAACTTGAGTCAAAAAGTTTTGAAAAAGTTATTTTCTTTCAAAAAGGATTTATTTTTCTTAACAATCATTCTCAGGAAGTTGACATCTGTTTCTTGAAATTATTTACATTAGGTTTCTTTTTCATCTTGTTGTGTCAAGAAATTTTAGTTTAATAACTAGTAAATAAATTTATCAACAGGATATTTCCTAAAATGTTTTAACAGCTTGGCTAATTGATACTATAATAGCCAAGGTGAGGGATTCCTGATTAAGTGTAAAAACAAGTCTGTTAGGGTTAGAGCTAAGTCTTAATGTACTTACTATTTGCATATTTGTTACAGTAAATTTTATTGGTCAATTATTTGATTACTTTGTTAATTTCAGTGGTCGGTCTATGTAAAACATGGAAATACATGAACTCCATAGAAGAAAGAATTTTTAGGAGAAATATAGTAGGTGAATAGAGTAGGACTGATAATAAGATCAGATAAAGGATGTTTTAAGATACATTCACTTTAAGACAAGTTCTATTTATTATTTCATTTGGCTTTTATTCATTGGATTTGTTGGAATTTATAATATATCAGACTATTAAATGAAAGTCATGATAATTAGAAAAAATACAAATTCTTGAAACTGCAAACTGAGTTGTGTTGAATTATTACCGTTAGACTTTGTTACTCAACTTGCGAACACTGAGCAGAACTTGTTGCTACCGTGGCTTGAGGGCTAAGATAGCTGATTCCCAAAATCAGACAACTCGCTTTAACAGACTACAAGTGAACGCATGAAAAAGGTCTCAGCCTGAAGGGCCCGGTCGCAGTAGCAGTTACAAATAAGGCAATAATAAGCAAAACAAACAAAAATGAAAACAAAAACTGACCCTGTACTCGCTGAGCAGTTTGCTTGAATTTGCTTGCTAAAATAAACCTATAAATTTCATATTACGAATCATCAAGAATGTGATATACACTGCGTTAAGTTTGTTTTCTGTTTTCTCGGCGTTGTTTTGTTTTCTTGATGATTCTTAGCTGATTAAGTTTTCTAGTAAAATGTGTGTCTCAACAGGTAATTCTAAGTACCAGTCTATGTCAGTACAAAAACTGTTAACTGAAAGTGGTTTTCTTAAAATGCTACTAAAGCATGGTTCACATTGGTACTTTTCTTTTTTTTTGTTTCAACGCTACCATCCACAAGTGGGCCTGTATGCCAGATCTTTGCCACAATCTGCAGCCGATTTGTCTCAATAGCGTCATGCAAACCTATATATATGTCCTATGTCAAAGTAATGTTTAAGTCCTTCAGTGCTCACCAGAAGTATGGTTTCTGAATATATTTAATGCTTTCTTATAAAACATTCTAAGACGTAGCTCCTCTGCTGGTACATCTTTGCTGTAGCATAGCACAGTCCACAACCCATTACACAAGGCTGTGTAATGTTAAAGCAAATAGAATCAGCACAAAATGTATTTGTTAGTGACTTTATTCCTTCATCAAGAAAGAATGTAATATGTATCTGTCCAGCAGAGATCTTCACCTGACTGTCCTTTTCTACGGCAATGAAGCGATCTTTCTTGCTTCGGATCTGCTCAGTTGACACTGCAATACATTTCTTACTGCAATCAATGGCATTTAGTAAGTGTTGGTATTTTGAGTATTTTAGCTCCAGGACCTTGTATGAAAGGTCACGTAAAAGATTCTGGTCTTTGGAAAAGTCTTTCTCAAACCAACAGACGTAAAAACTGATTTCTTCTCTGGTATCAGTGTTGGTATATTTTCTTCATCGAATTGAACTGAGGGAAAAATTTCTGATTGTTGGTGGATCTTTGTTTTTGAAATAAGTTTGTAAAGCTCTCATCAGGATTTTATGCCTGTAATGCTGTCTTCCTGAAGTATTTCACTAAGTATGGTTTTCACAAGAGTTTAGCATGACTTTTAGTTAGCATTTACTAACTGATACTTCAACAAGGAAAAAACTGTCACGTTTTCTTTTCCGGATATTTCCTTTTTGCCTCTTTGGAAAGTTTGCAAAGATCTCTCAAATTGTGTTCATATAAATTTTCATGTTCTTTTGCAAATAAAAAGTTGGACAACTGAATAAAAAAACCTCGAAAAGTTTATTCTGAATCCTAATTGATCAAACTTTTTCACTTCAGAAAGTTATTTATATAATAATACCCTTTAGTAAAGTGCTTAAAAATATGTTTGTACTAACTGTTGCTTATTCCAATGAACATTGTAGTCTTAAAACCATTTATCAACACACAGTTAAAAGTCATAGTTCATAACCTTAGCAATATTCATTCTTAACAATATTATTATATTTTAAACAGCAGAAGTTAAACAAATTGTGTCAAATTCTTCATGACCACTAGGAATATACACATACCACTAAAAAGTAAATAATGATCTGACTAAATTAATACCTGTTACAGTTAGCAACTTGTATTTACGTTGTATAAAATTCTGTTACTATGGCAATAATTGATGAAATAAAAGTGAGAGCAATATTTTCAAATTCCCATGACACCAACTAGAACATCTTAAATACAGTATTAGTACTTTTAACAGATACACTGTGATAAGGAAAAAAACATAATAAAGACACATAGAATATTTACCTTTCTGCTTCTTTCTTGGCTGAGTCCAAATTTATGAATTTTATTATTGAAATGTAACTGCAATCACGATCAAGTTGCATTTGCATTTGAACTAATTCTCATGCTGTAAATCACACAGTGCTGCTTCAAGATTTGGAACACGTGGGTCTTATCGGCAACAATAATCTGTTGTGGGCAGTGTTTGGATTATTTATTGCTATCATGGTGTGCTAAATGAACACTGGAATCTGGCAGTCACCTAATTATTGATCTGATACCCCATACTTAACGGTAAGGGCTTCATCAATTCTGATGGACTTTCCTGGAATAAAACTGTACAGAGGCACAAACAGAAAAAGTTGCAAATGAATTATAGTTTCGTTTACGTTCTATTAACGATTTAGTTCAAAGCAAGCATTCTCGTTTTACGATTGATAATTTGGTAACGAAATACAGCTTAAATAAAAAAATGTCTAGAATACGACAGGGGTAGGGGTCGGGTTATGGTCCATGTTTTACTGGTGCATTCCGATGATATCTAAATATGTGCATAAATGTTTAACAACGTATAAAAACTACTACAGAACAAAATTCAGTGCATTTATATAATTTATTATATACAACAGGGATAACATTTATCATTTATTGATTCAGTATCTTTTCAACCATTTTCACCCTCTACCTGTCTTAATGCTTTACTTCCACTAAATTCAGCCTCAGTACTTCTCAATCTCATGATATTATGAATCAAAATAAAAATATTTTTTAAACAGACGAACATTTTGCAAATCAAAACATCTGGAGAACTACTTGTATTAACTAGTGATTGTGATTCGTCGTACAGTTGAATTTTTTACTATGAATTCTATGACACTCTGTGACATCATTCTATTTCTTCTGTATTATCAATATAAATCTACAATGCAGTTGCCTGTGTATGTACTGGAAAAATGCAAGCTAGAGATTGTTTCTTGTTTTAAAAAAAACGATGGTAAAAAAACTTGATTAAAAAAAAAACATGAGCTCAGACCAGATATTCCGTGCAACAGCCGACGGATTTGTAATATTTGTACTTGATTACTATGTTATTGTTTAACATCAACAGTGTGCAGCACAGGAAAAATGCATATTCAAATAAACATTAAGAATAGATCTGTTGTATTAAAGATATATCAAGGTATTTGTGAGTTGGCGAATTTCATTTTCTTCATATTTTTGACCCAAAATAACAGTACTTATGACGGAAACAATCTGAATGTTACATAAATTGACAACAAGAGGGCCATGATGGCCCTGGATCGCTCACCTGAGTACTTTGGCTGTAGGTTTGCTGTTAAGCAGTATATCATTTTTTAATTAAAAATATTTAAGTGCCTACAAACCAAATAAGTGAAATATCAGTCAATAAATAAAGGCTCTATGACAGAAAGTAGAAATATCTATCATAAGCTATGGTGACCTTGACCTTGACCCAGTGACCTAACCCATTAACCCTACCCATTGGTAGAGGTCCATGCAAGGAAACTATATATTGAATATCAAAGATATTGGTCTGTAAATGAAGGCTCTATGAGGTACAGTAAATAAATATATTTTTAGCCTCCGTGACCTTTGACCTAAACTAATAATTTGAAAAAAGCTTCATAAAGCTTGCTTCATGCCAAATATTAAAATTCTAGGCCTTGTGGTTTCAGACAAGAAGATTTTTAAAGATTTCCTTTTTTACGTATAAAGGGCCCCTGGGGCAGGGCAAATTTTGACCCCAGGGCCAACATTTAAACAATATTGGTAAAGGTTCTTTACACAATACTCTACACCAAATATCTAAGGTCTAGACCTATTTGTTTTGGAGAAAAATTATTTTTCATGTTTTTCCTATATAAATCTATGTAAACCAAGAGAACCCTGAGGCGTGGCCAAATTTGACCCAGAGGACATAATTTGAACAAACTTGGTAGACATCCACTAGAAAATGCTACACACCAAATTTCTAAGCTGTAGGCATTGTGGTTTCTGAGAAGAAGATTTTTAAAGATTTCCTATATAAGTCTATGCAAAATGAAGTGACCCCTGGGGCGGGGCCAATTTGACCCAAGGGAAATAATTAAAAAAGTTTTTGTAGAGTTCTATTAGAGGGTGCTAAATGCCAAAATATCTAAGCTCTAGGCCTTGTGGTTTCAGACAAGAAGATTTATAAAGTTTTCCCTGTGTAAAATCAATCGACCCCTTGGGCGGGGCCAAATTTGACCCCAGAGGCATAATTTGAACAAATTTGGTAGAGGTCTACACGACAATACTATATACCAAATCTTCAGGCTCAGGGCCTTGTGGTTTCAGACAAGAAGATTTTTTAAAGTTTCACTATATAAGCCTATGTAAAATCCATTGACCCCCAGGACAGGGTCAAATTTGACCCTAGGGGTATAATTTGAACAAACTTGGTAGAGGTCCACACGACAATGCTACATACCAAATCTTAGGCTCAAGCCTTGTGGTTTCAGACAAGAAGATTTTTAAAGTGTCACTATGTTAAATAAGTTGACCCCTGGGGCGGGGCTAAATTTGATCCCAGGGGCATAATTTGAACAAACTTGTTAGAGGTTCACAAGACAATGCTACATACCAAATCTTCAGGCTCAGGGCCTTGTGGTTTCAGACAAGAAGATTTTCATAATTTCACTATATAAGCCTATGTAAAATCCATTGATCCCCGGGGCAGGGCCAAATTTGACCCCAGGTGTATAATTTGAACAAACTTGGTACAGGTCACAAGACAATGCTACATACCAAATTTTAAGGCGCAATTCCTTGTGGTTTCACACAAGAAGAATTTCAAAAGTTTTCCTATTGTTCCTATTTTTGAACAATCTTGGTAGAGGTCCACTAGATGATGCCTCATACCAAATATTTAAGCTCCAGGCCTTGCAGTTTCTGACAAGAAGATTTTTTTAATTTTTCCCTGTAAAACTCTATGTAAATCAAGTGAACCCCCGGGGCTGGGCCAGTTCTGACCCCAGGGTCATTCATAATTTGAACAATCTTTGTAGAGGTCCACTAGATGATGCCTCATACCAAATATCTAAGCTCCAGGCCTTGCAGTTTCTGACAAGAAGATTTTTTAAAGTTTTCCCTATATATATATCTATGTAAACCAAATGACCCCCAGAGCGAGGCCAGTTCTGACCTCAGGGTCATAATTTGAACAATCTTGGTAGAGGTCCACTAGATGATGCTCAACACCAAAGAATAAAGTGACCCCCAGGGCGGGGCCATTTTTGACTCAGGAGCCATGATTTGAATAAACTTTGTAGAGGTCCACTGGACAACGCTGCACACCAAATATCTAAACCGTAGGCCTTGTGGTTTCAGACAAGAAGATTTTTAAAGTTTTCCTATATAAACCTATGTAAAATCAATTGACCCCCCCGGGCGGGGCCAAATTTGACCCCTGGGGTATAATTCTAACAAACTTGATAGAGGTCCACACTACAATGCTACATACCAAATCTTAAGGCTCAGGGCCTTGTGGTTTCAGACAAGAAGATTTTCAAAGTTTTTCTTTAAGTTGCCATAGCAACCAAAGTTCTTGATGGAATTGAATTCTTTGAACAATTTTGGTAGAGCTTTATGCAAGGAATACCCCAGGCATGTTTCATCAATGTTGGCTCAGCGGTTTAGGAGGAGATGTTGTTTAAGTCAATTTGTTGACGCCGCACGACGCACGCCGACGGACGCCGGATATTCAACGATCCCAATAGCTCACCCTGAGCAGGCTCAGGTGAGCTAAAAATCCACCAATTTTGTCTACAATGTGTAAAACAGCGTTAAACGTTTATGCGCAGTACAGGTTATCATATAGTAGCGCCGTGTTTACATCGGCTGTCGATATCCGATATGGTAGAGCTAGGTAGATTTTAGCGTGTTAAATTAGTTTGAAAGTTTAACTGCCGATGTGAACGTTTGCGTGGATGGATTTTCTTCATAATGTCTCATCTGATGCAGAAAATGACAAGCTTTCTGTACATGTACAAATTATGCAGACAAACCCTTATTTTATAGCTATAAATTGTGCCCAACGGATTTCGTTGAGCATTACATACGCAAAGAAGAAAACTTTTCCACCTCAGTTTTGGTCTTTTTTGGTTTGTACTCTGAAGGGGGGTTATTGACCTAACATAAAATAGCACAATATAAACCCTTTAGAGTAGAATTATTTGGACTAAACTCCCGAGTGACTGTGCTTGGGCCCAAAGGGATTAAGGCTGAAACGCCTTTTTAGAACATAGATAATAAAAATGAACAGATCTATATGTACATGTATATCATAACGAAAATGAAGTCAAAACAACATAAAATTCTAATTGGTTTTCACTGCCTTTCTTCGAAGAATATCTTTAAGATGAACAGGCTTGAAGATTTCGACTCACTATTGACAGTTCTGATACAGTTTGTTCGCCAGTTTCGCCGCACTTTTTACATAGATCGGTTAAATTACATCAAAGTGCAGAAGAAAGAAAACATTATTGTACATACAGTATGACACAAGTCTTAACTTGAACTTCGTTAAATATTTACGCAAAGTGTAATATAAATGTTGAAACAGACTAGATGTTATGCGCAGTCTCAGTCAACATCTGTTAAAGAGTCCCAGCACTTTCAGTATTAAATCCGTAGACTTACAGCACACTTGTGTTTATTATATATTTCCCACTTGAGTTATATATATATATGGACTACCAGTTATACTCACCATAATAACAAAAATTACTACACAAAGTTAAATAAACTTATTACGCTGTCGTTTTTGATTTCATATGGACCGATTTCATCAGTTCCGAAGCACATTCACCGGTTTCGACGGACATCATTTTTTAACACTTTTGTGAAAATACATAAAGAGGCTTCCCAGGGGGAAATTTACGGTATATCTGTGAACAGTAACAGACATACAATAGTCCACAAAAATTAACACAAATTATAAAATTTACATCATGTCTTGTATTAAAATCGAAAACAGGGTTATAAAAGGTTACCACCATTTGAAGTGTATTACCACCTGAAAATCAGCCAAATCAGGAATAACAAAAACTGTAATGGACATAGAATATACTATTGCATGGAGAAAGATAAAAGCATGACCCACGTAAATCATGTCAATATGATAAAATATGAATAAAGAAACGGTGTTCCCCATATGGCACCTCTTTAAAAAAAAGTTGTACTCAAATCCATCGGAAATAGCTAAATGTACCCCCTACCGTTATGATCTAATTTTTGTTTGAATAAATGGACGGTACTGATTAAACTTTAGAGCGTGTGTTGCTGTTAATCTGACAAAAATTCAGGACGATTAAATTTTCCCATCCTCTCCAAGCGTATCTGGTAAGTTGAAATCAAGATATGAGAACCCCTTCACATTTGATCGGGACATTAAACTACATCAAAGAACAATTTCATCAAACCTAGTACAACATTTAGGTTGATACACGTGCAAAAACACAGCTGATTACTTTCGCGTACGGATGACCTAATTTTGGTGAAATAATATTCGGAATCCTTCGGAACCGGTGAAACACCGGAACTGGCGAACAAACTGTACTTTCACTTTAACTAGGCTACAATCGGGGATTCCAAATTATCATTATGCAGAACTTCACTTCAACACAATGAACAGTCTAAACGGATAATTCGAAGACTAGTTCAAACGTTTTTATGCAGAAAAGGCACAAACCTCATGAAATTTCTCCTTCCATTCTTACAGATTACAATAGAATTACCTTACAGTATTTATGTGAAACAACACAACTTCCGGAATTCCCATTGTCTAAATTTCGACGTTTCGATTGGCAGATATAATAATACTTAATCATATGAATGTTGTTTTGCAAAACTAATGCAATATGTCAAAACAGTCATGTCGAAAATATATACATTCAGAACAATGTTGATGGCTCGATATCTCCGTATCTTAAATTTGCAACTGCCAAGATCTTGTTTAGTCTCTGTTATAAAATGTAATTCGCCCGAACGATTAAGCCTACAAAGAAGGTTGACCTACTTTCTAGTATCGACAGCAATGCGTGACATTCGGAATAAGCGCTCAAAGACAAAATTGTTTTCATTTTCTTAAACATATCTAAAAATAATAATTTGCTTAAAATAAATTTAAAAAGACTACTTACAATGCTGTTTTGTTTTATTAATTATATCCTCCATCACAAATCATCTGCACCATCCAAAATGGCCGTAAGATAAGAAATATGGTCCGACATTGCGAAATCAATGCGCGTAATCACTTTGTTTCAGTAAAAAGTGTTCGATTTTTGGTCTCATTTGAAAATTAAAATGAACAACATAATAAAGAACCTTTATCAAATCTAAACAAAAAGTCCATCATTGATTAACAATTTTCAGTTCATTTATGAAAAAATGATCGAATTATTTCGAAGCGTAGGATTACTAGTTCTTTGAAATCTAATGTGAAATGCCTCGATTTTCCTGAAAATTTGGCAAGCATAGTTATACCTTTGGAGGGCGAAAGCATTCCCCCCCCCCCCCCAAAAAAAAAAAAAAAAAAAAAAAAAAAAAAAAACATCAAATATCTGTAGTAGTTATCAGGGGTGCAAAGTCTTATTGAAATTCCAGAGACAGCACAAAGTAACTTAGAATCACTGGCGGATCCAGAGAGGGCGTGCACCCGGACCATAGGTATTATTGTTGGTCCATTTTGAATAAGTCTTTAAATAATGTATACTTTATTGTTCAACATTGAATTGAATAATAATAAGTCCATGTGATATTGCCAAATCAGTATACTCAAGCATAACCACAACCGTTGAAATGAGGTAGAAAACGGACACAATCATTAGTGCAAAATATGCAAACCATATGCAATACTATGGTCGGTCCTAATGATTCCTGCTAACCTTTTTTCAAACAAACAGCTGCTGTTAATCAAGGTAGATAAACTTACGCTAGCCTTCATGTGAAAACAAAAAACATCAAAGGCCATAAACAAAACAGAATGTGCTATAACTACGCAATGGCCGGCCGACCAGGCGGACTGACAGATGGACTGACAAACACATATGAATCCAATTTAGCCACAAGAAATTCCATTTTGGGGTATATAGAAATCTTACATACAGTTGCTGCGAAACAGCATGGTTTGGTACTAATGATTCTTGCAAAGTATTATTAAAATTTGAGAAATAAATGCTGAGAAACAGTCCGGACAAGTAAAACGTTCCTACCAACCGACCGACCAACGCGCGTGAATCCAATAAAGCCCCCAGATGTCCTATCTGGTGGTGGGGGGTATAATGAAGCTCTTATAACTTAATCTGGCAGTCTAAAAGGTTGATTAAGACAATTCTGGCAACTATATCGTTTCAAACGAACACATATGTCTGGATTCTTCATGTAAGTTTGTAGCATCAGGTATAATCGTTCACTGTGATTGCCAGGTAACGACACAAAAGTGACCGGAGAAGAGTATCGAGCGGACTGTCAGTATGACTTCTTGGTTTTAGCTTTTTGGTTTGATTGGTGTCTTGCATCGAAGTAGACGAGGCTGCCACGCTTTAATTTTGCAAGACGTAATATTAGGACAGGACATCAGTCTCCTACAACTAGAGATGGTTAGTTCAAATCCTGTCAGCAGAATTCACTACGCCTTTAACAAATTCAGCGCGATAACAAGTCGGAATTCTAGAGGGTACAATCATTGACAATAGTAACTATTAGCTGAGTCTGCAACTGATGCAAAATTTGTTAAAATTTAACTAAGACTACATTTTTAGAGCTGTATTATGAGTTTGTCAGGTTGAACAGGGGTGGCCATGGTTAGGTGGCTCTAATCAATGGAACTGTTGCTTTCTTATTAACAGCAGATATTTTTCTATTGGTAATAATTATCACACCACTGAAACAAATAAAGTTGGGAGTACTTAAACAAAGCTGGGTTTAGGAGCTGTAAAATTGTTTACTTTACCTGAGAGGTAAATGTATTTGTAAACACGGATTTATCATAAACCCACTCGCTACATTTGGTAATTGTCACATTTCCAAGATCATCTTGGAATAAACTTGCTTGATAGATGTGGCAACGATCATATATCATAGTTGGATCATCAGAAAGGGGTATCGCCTGGTTTATCAAATGCTCATGTGACTCGCTCTGGACTGCAAATGTGTCATTGGGCAGGGACGGAATTTTGCATCTGCAGTATACAAGAAAATGGAGTTTGAACATACAGAAGTTCTGTGTTCTGTGAGTTCTTTGAAAAAAAACCACTAGAGACAGTAAATATCTTCATAATAAATACTTCATACACATAATGCTTAAAATTTGACAAGCGAAAAGAAATGCGAATGTAAAAATTCCCAATAACGCTTTTTTGAGCACCCCTAGCATAATAAAGAGACTTTAACTCTAGTATTACAATACTACTACAGATATGACACGACGAAGTGTGATACTTCTAAAACCAAGAAATTGTACTTAAATTATATGTTACCATCACATTCGTTTAACAATTAAGAAGGAGAAATAAAAGGAGAAATGTTTAATATTACCTATGTTCGGGTGTATATAAAGTAACGATCAGCATCAAACTAAAACTGCCAATGGTGATGGAGGGAAAAGAAAGCAGCGTGTAAATCACTTTCTGATAAAGTCCATATTCACCAATCTCCATCAAAATTTCGTCGAACTTCATTTTGATTGTTGAATTGTCACTGTGATATATTATCCACAATATGACCAGTTTGTTATATGACGTGGCACATTTAAATAGCTACATAGATAGCTATATATTCATAAGCGCGTCTTCTTCGTATGCACCGTGTCCAATCGTTACAATTGGTAGGAGGGTTTGTAACGCATCCACAATCGTGTATTTCAGGGATTTAGGAAGGGGTGATGTAAATATTTTCCTCGTTATTTCTTCCTTTTTTCTGTCTGGTTTTTGTTTAATGGTCTAAGATGACCTTCAATTAATGTAGATTCTTGCTCCAAAACTGTTTTGTCTCAGAACTTTGCCATTTTCAAGATCATTCCGGAAAACCTAGCGTTAGAAAGAAAAAGGCTTGATTTTAGCACGATGTTTTGAAGATCTCTTGACAAAAACGTATCAAACAACTTTATATTTTGTTTGGTTTACAAGAATTTCATAGTAAAAAATGATTTTAATTTAAACTTTATCCCTGCGTTTCCAATTAAATACTGATATAATCGTTTTTGCTAACGAAACACATGTAACGCAGGCGCAGTTATTTTTGTGAAGCACGCCGAGCAAGGATTCAATAACTTTTACCTTTTCTCGCCGTAATTGACCAAATAACAAATAACTAGATATATCTATAAAGCGTTAAGAAATATTAATATATCTGAGATTAATAGAAAGAATTTGCCAGTATGCAATGTATTTACCTTTAAAGCTAGAGAAAATTTCAGCTTAATGAGACTGGAATGAGTTCCAGTTTTTAGTTCCAGAATATTCAAAACTTTTCCTAAAAAAACTGTTCTTAGCTTTGCGACATGCAAGTTCAGTTTTGAGCCTATTGATCTGATATCCATAGTGTGTATATTATACTTGTGGTAAGTATTGGGGACAGATATGTTAAATATACAGTCAATCCTCCCCTAACGTCACCTCCCACGAACGGCATCCTCTTCATAACATATTTTAATAGTTTGGAAAAAGCAGAGTATAAATATTACCATACATAAAAATCAACAGAGCATTCACGATTCAAACTGCAGACACTATATTGCTGTATTCAGTTTTAATGAGCTGTGACTTCTCACATTCAATGTCTGCTTTTTTTGGGTGAATCAACAAACAACCTTGCACATCCATAATAAGAATACCTGCAAGTTGACAAACAAATTGCTTAATCATTTACGCAGGTATTTCAAGTTTGTTTAATTTAAAACCGAAGGTTGTTAGCAACTTTATGATTTTTGACTTAATACATGTGCAAATGCGCTGAAATTACCTATTTAATATTTTTGGGAAATCCCGGATACATACAACTCGCTGATTATTTTTGGGGTATTCATGGGAGATTTTCATTTGTCATTAGGGAGAAATAGTAACGTGATGCTCGTTTGGGAGAGGTGCAGCTCGAGAGAGGTGAAAATACACAGATTTCCCATGGTGGGGCGGGAATCAAAATATAGTTATCTCTGCTTGTGCATCCGCGTCATGTATCACAAAAACAACATTTCTGTGAAATCAAATTTTAAAGGTACAGTGTTTAGACTTAGTTTAGACTCATTTATTTTACATCGATTGCGATACAAGTTCTTACAACTTAGAATCACCAAGCTCGATGACTGCTTCCTGGGTTCCATACCAGTATTCGCGCAGAGGTGAGGAATGTGAAGATCGTGAGAGAATCTCGCCTCTGACGGGATTCGAACCCGCGACCTCCGGATCCGGAGCCCTGCGCTCTACCCCTGGTTCCGGTGCCTCCTCAAGGTAGAGTTTAAAAGATAAATTTGATGAAGATTTTTTAATGAAATCAAATGTAAATAAAGAAAGCTTTTTAAGGAAGCAGATTCTCGGCTTAAGCATGACGTCATTCTAGCCATTAACCAGTCAGATAACAGTAACTAACTAATTTAAGCATTCGGTTGTCGATCGTTACTCGGACTTTATCGTTAGAGCCTATTTGACTTTAAAGTTGTTTGTTATGAAACCTTACAACCTTAATTAATCAATAGAATCGTTAAAAATGCACTTATCAGGCCATAGGTCTCGGAAATTAAGACAGTTTCTTTTGTTATAGGTTCTAGTTTTTGTAATTTTTAATCTCGAAGTTACATATAGCTCAACGATAAAATCCGACCAAGTACGGATATACTACCTTTTAAAAGTACCCGGATGTGTAAAGCCGAGATTTGGCTCTAGTCATTCTATTTGATTGCAAAGCATTATCACCGTGTCCAATCGTTACAATTGGGAGGAGGATTTGTAACGCATCTGCAGTCGTGTATTTCAGGGATTACGAAGGGGTGATGTAAATATTTTCCTCGTTATTTCTTCCTTTTTTCTGTCTGATTTTTGTTTAATAGTCTAAGATGACCTTCAATCAATGTAGATTCTTGCTCCAAAACTGTTTTGTCTCAGAACTTTGCCATTTTCAAGATCATTCCGGAAAACCTAGCGTTAGAAAGAAAAAGGCTTGATTTTAGCACGATGTTTTGAAGATTTCTTGACATAAACGTATGGAACAACTTTATTTTTTTGGTTTACAAGAATTTCATAGTAAGAATAAAAATATAAAATAAATCTAGTTATTTGTAATTTGGACAAGTACGGTGAGAAAAGGTACTTGAAAGTTATTGAATTCTTGCTCCGCGTGCGTCACAAAAATAACTGCGCCTACGTTACATGTGTTTCGTTAGCAAAAACGATTATATCAGTATTTAATTGGAAACGCAGGGATAAAGTTTAAATTAAAATCAATTTCCACTATGAATAGAGTGACAAAGATAAAATTGGCATGACAGAAGCATGATGTAAGTTAGTCCATTGCAGATAATACGTTTGTGACGTCAGGAAAGGGTTTTATTTGTTTTTACATAATTCTGTATCTTTGAATGTCGTTTTATTGAATTTTATTTAAAACGGTTTTGAGATGTCGAGATATCACTTTATTATTTCGTAACCATTAATGATCCGCCCCGTAACATAACAGACGACTGATTTAATAAAACGTGGACTTTCAATTATCGGCCTCGGGTCCAATACGACTGCCTCGACCACATGACAAGGCCTATATCAAATCAATTATTAAATAACATATAATTTAGGAAGAACCTAGCTAAACATTTACCAAGTTCAATCGTTTGGGTTTGAATCGTCCGACGGCAACATAATTCAATGGTAGGATACTACGTCATCGCGCACCTGTTTAATTTTAAGCTCTCTTGCGGATCAACAACCCGTCGCTTGAAATGTAAAATGGTCTTTTTCAATAAGAAATCTATAGAGTTACAAAAAATCATGTTGTGCACCGAAGAATGGCTGGTGTCCTTTGTATTTACGTAAAGAATTTTTATTATGTGAAATTGTAGTTTAGGCCTGAAAACATTTGAAAGTTTTTTTCTGAATGCATGCTAAAAAAACTGGACCACACTATTTTTACTGTTCATCTAAAGAAAATGCCGAGTAGTTAAGGATCTTATAAGTCCGAGTAAAAAAATATCCGAGACAAAAACCGACGATAACGAATGATTAACGCTTTATTGTCTTTCGGTCGTATCTTTAAAGAGTTATACCCTAAAAATAAGATTAACAAACAATCATGGACAAACCGACAATATTTTAGTTTCTATGTATCCGTCACATTCTCTAGCATTCTGTAGAATAGAAAACAAGAGAGAGAGAGAGAGAGAGAGAACATAAAAAACACGATTTACAATGAAGAGTGAAACATACGATCAATTTGAACATATTTCCTCTTTGTATTTCGACACTATGAATAAAGAAGATTACACGAATGCATTTGTGACAGACACTTTGTGACAGACACTTTAACATTTGGCAATGAATCTTTTACTACTATTCACATTTCAGTAGAAACAAATACAAGTGTCTTCTGTGCATAGATCTCTGACGTCACTACCACATTATAGTAACTCTAGTATAACTGTTAAAGTTATCAATATGACCTACTTTACACAGGAATCGCCAGTATACTGACCGTCTGTGATAAGAGGGCATTAGAAATGGGTGCTTTTATCGGATGTTTTCAAGAGTGAATTGAAGAATTGGTGATTTGAGACCATCTTTGATTTCAGGTTGAATTTTGACTTTTACATCAAGCCTTTGGCAAATAAAGAACGAGTTAACATTAAGCGATGCGTTGCAATGAATGTCGGTTTATACTTGAGGCAGAGATTGGTTTAAATGTTTGAAATATTTTTTACCTCATTGTTGTTGTTGTTGTTGCTGCTGCTGCTGCTGCTGCTGCTGCTACATTGATTTTGCTACTTATGCTGCTGATGTTGCTGCTGTAACTGTAATTTGCAAATATGTATGGTCTGGATACATTTCTTATCTTGGAAGGTTTTATCTAGATACGCTGTATATTATACTTTTTATATGCTCCAGTGTTTGTAAGTAGCGTTTGTTTGTTCTTTTCTACATCCTACTTCCTCTATTTCAGATGTTTTTTGTTGTTGTTGTTGCTTTTTTCTTGTTTTTTGTTTTTTCTAGAAATACAAAGAAAAGCTTTACAGATTTTTATCGCAAGTCCAGATTGAAGCGACATTTTTTTTTATATTTTTTAGCAAGTTTGATTCTCTGCTTTTCCATTAACTTTATTGTCTTTCGATAAGATTAATCGATGTCCCATGTAATAGTGAAATACACTGGGCATTGCATTGAAATGAACCAGAGGTGTCTCTGGAATGAGATGGTTTCTGTTCTGGCATTATATCCCACAACCTTAAATGACTAAAATCTTTACGGGCGTCGGCCATGTCGGCAACACGTACCGAGGCTGAAGAAACTCAAGCAGGGAGATAGTAGTAGCAGCTACATCAATGATGATGATGATGATGATATAATACTAAGTAAACTACAACACAGGTTTTTATTCGTAATGAAAAAGAAATACAGAATTAAAAAGAAATACTTTTAACATCAGATATTGTATACACACAAACACAAATAACTGTACATATTAATTCCTTCAACATTGTAGGTCGGATTGAAAAAACATTTACTTATACAAAAGTGGTGAACTATCAAATGTAAAGTTAACAAATATAATCGTTTTCAAGAAAAGCTAAAACACAATCTTGCAATGTTTTATCTTACAAATGCTGTCAGACAGTGTAGACGATAATTAATATATACATCCGAATCATCTTACCATGGTCTGCAATGGTTGCCTTTTACCAGCAAGTTTAAATTTAATATCCCCATTTACATGGTAAAAATAAATATCTCCAATCTAAATGAAGGAATATTTTCAGACAAAGCAGGCTAAATCTAAATTGGGCTTCACGGGATTGTTTAATATACATATGGTATCAAGACCTTTCAGAATAATTCTGACGCCCTTCTTCTGCGAATCAGAATTCCCCGAGACCAATTAAGAATGTCTCAGCACAGTGAGCCTAAAACAACTGGATACACAATTATCTACACGTAAAGCTGAACTATCTTTGATTTTCTCATTATAGTGTGAATGATCACAGAGCAAACACCACTGAAGAAGTACAGGCCTCTGTGAACTGGAAATTTAAAACAGAGAGCACAAATTCAATAGGATTTAAAACACAAGCTTAACCATCTTGTAAAGAGCTCTTGAAGAGCAGTTGTTTTAGAAAACCGCTTTATAAGCATGGGTCCCCGTGAACTTGACCTTTTTACAAAGGGTTCTTCTACTCATCATGTACAAACATCCTGTAATATTTGAATTGTTCGTGCGTTATTGATTGGAAACTGTTTTCAGAGTGAAGGCCACTGTTAGTAGATCTTTGATAATGTAGACCCAAACTCATCAAGAATTTATCTACTTATCATGCCCGACCGTACTGTAAAGCTTGAAGGTCCTGGCGTTGTTCTTGACTTTCGGAAACTGTAAGCTTGACGTCTGGCCCTGTGGGCCCGGAAACAAAAGAGTTCATCTACTCATCCTGTTCAACCATCCTGTAAAGTTTGAAATTCATGGCAACAGTTGTTCTCGAGTCATTGATTTGAAACCGTTTTCAAAGTTCGGGACCACATGAGCTTGAACCCCACATATAATAGAGTTTATCTACTTATTATGCTCAGCCATTTGAAAAGTTTGAATGTCATGACAGATGTTCTTGACTTAGTGATTTTAAGCCTCTGTTAGCTTGATCTTTGATCCAGTGGGTTCAACATCATAAAGCTTCATCTACTCATAATGCATATCCAGCCTTTAATATTTCAAAATCCTGGTAGCAGTTGTTTTTGCGTTGTCGATTGGAAACCGTTTTCAAAGTGTGTGAACCCTTTGTGGCTTGACCTTTAGCGTCCAGGTACTTAAGGGATAATTTATTCATCATTCCCAACCATCCAGTAAAGTTTCAAGGCACATGTGTTCTCCAGTAACTGATCGGAAACGAAGTGGTTTACCGACCGACCTACCTACCTAACAATAAACCGACATCTCCAAATCAGTGTACCTCCTCTTTTTTTAAAGGGATGGGGGATAATTATTTCTGCCCACGTCCATATTTTTTTTCTAGTCTGTTTCTCAAACGTCTTTTGGTTATGCCATAATCGGTATCTCTACTTCATTTTTTTTCGGTGGTAGTTTCCTTAAATAAATATTATAAATGACATTTGATTGGTTAATAGACTTTTACAGACAAATCAGCAAAATTTACAGCAAAATATTCTTAGGTTTTCTTCTTTAAAGTTATATATTGTTATATTCTGATGAGTTTCAAAATATAAAATTTTCATCCACGAAATCGTATGGTTTCGCTGACGTTGCTAAGTGATTGGTGTAAACGTGCACGGGAAAGGAAAAGCTTCTATCATGCTCTTGTCCTGACAGTTCTGGTTCAATGTCAGATAATACCAGCGCGACAAAAACGTTCTCTTATTCGGTCCGTTCTGACAGAAATGATTTCCGAATTTTGTAGAAACTTTTCATTTTGAAGCACAAAAACTTCTGAAGAGGCCTGAAATTATATCTACTATAACTGGGAACAACTTTAGGTTTAAATAATATTTTTCAGGTCTTCTGCCTTTTAGTAAATTAAGCAAAACAAATTAAAAACGCAAAAAAAGTCTGATCTAAAAAAATATGATTTAAAAATAAATGTTAAACTCTGACCTGCCAAATTGTTCACCCTCTTTAATGGTGTCTGGAAGTTTTTGCTTGAGTGTTTCAGGCAAAAAGAGGAGCAGTGAACCTGCTATAATGGAAAGGGCACCAAAAACAACCAAAGGTTCTATCATACCGAATCGTCCACCAATCATTTCACCCTATAAAAATGAAAACCAGAATAAATCTTTTATATTAAAATAATTTCATTGTCTGATATTTTAGATACAAACATGAGATAAGATCCTTTTTATACTTGCATAATCATGAATTGTAAAACTGACAATGTTAACAACAATAATAATAGTAATAATAATAAAGGCAATAATGATGATGGTGATGATGATGATAATGGCCGTCAACGTGGTTCGATGTACTTTGGACCTTGGTCGATGTCTCGTTAGTTAGTATTTTCTTCTGTTTTTGTAGGTCCCGGGTTGGAATCCAAGTCAGTACTTGGAAGAGGCAACTTAGAGCTGTCTGACATCAAACAACCAAGCAGTGAATATTTACAAGTAACGAAAAAAATGTCTGAAGAGTAAAGCTAAAGTTCTTGAGTTTCTTCGGGGGTTAAAGGTTTGAAACCCGTCACCGAAACCTACACGCAATCTCCATAATCCAACAACTTTCAGCCCAAGGACCTGTCAGAATTTCAGGGTGATTTAATGACAAAAGTTGTAAATATAAGGTATTGGATCTTTTCATCTAAATCGAAGATAAGTAAAAATTGTCATTATATTAATGTAATAAAAGAAACTCACAGATTTAGCTATATATGGTGCCAGCATCGCCCCAACACGAGCTGCGCATGAGCACAGCCCCATGGCGGCATTTCTTACAACAGTTGGTAACAGTTCTGCTGTGAACATATAAACTATAGCAAATGCACTGGACGCTGCAGCTTTTCCAATCAAGGCTAAAGCTATGGTTAGAGGCTGTAGATCTGAAAAAAATATAGTATTAAGGAATCACCCTTAACTTTTTAACAAATATTTCACTAGCATTTAACTTTGCTTTTTTTTCTTACGGCGTTTGCTATGCAACAATCGTATAGATCTCTTTAATTTGTTTGTCAGTTCGTGCGGTAAGGCATTCGGTCGGCCGTGTATGCATTTGTACCCTAATGGTCAATCGGTCAATCGGACGTTCATTCATGCGTACGGTCGGCCACTTGTTTGTTCGTTTATTCGTTTGTTCGTTCGTTCGTTCGTTTGTTCATTCGTTTGTTCGTAAAAGATAAATCAGACAGATCTGTTTAAAGAAAAACGATACGTAAGTCCGTCTAAATTTTACCTTGGGGGTTCAAATCCCTCTCAGCGTTCCTTAAGCAAAATCGCTTTTACTACTGAAATTTCTTTTGCACAAGTTGTTAAAGGGTGTCAGAAATTTATAAGATGATATTCTAAAGTGTATTAAAATTTATATTAATGTAAAAGACAAAAAAAGTACGACAAAAAAGAAAAAAGGGAAAATCCTACCATCTCCTCCTAATAAAACTGTAGGTATAGTTGCAATGCACGCCAAACCACCAACGATCATAGTCCCAGCATTCGACCACCGTCGCCCTATTCTGTCTATAAGGACCATGGCAATAATAACTCCGGGTATCTCGGCGAGACCCATTAGGAAAAAGTTGAGAAAAAAGCTCCCACCCATGTTTCCAGAGTTCATTGTAACGCCGTAATATGTCATGCTCACTATCATCCTGGAAAAACATATATTAAATGCATATTGACCTTATAAAGTATAGTTTCTTTTTGGCAGGATGACAATTTCGAAATAGTGGTCATGTTAGCCTCAAGAACATCTTAAGATATTTTCACGCCTTCTTTACTGTAAACAAAACAGGACCTTGGAATTTCCTTGGAATTGCTGCATTTGGCGTTATACATTTAGCTCGTGTCTAAGTTCTACAGCAACTGGGCTAGACCAACATCGTTTAGTAACATAAGTTAAAAATTTTGCCATAGAACATTATCTATCGGCCTGAAACTAACTTACCAATTAAAACTCAGTATCAAAGTTCTTTTCAATAGCACGGAGCTTGTGCACACGTGCCAAAGGGTCCCTTTCGGTTTTGAATCATCTTCTTTCAAGAATAGCTCGCGGCTTCCAATTTGAGCTTTGTTTATCTTTGCTGTCCTTCGGATTATGCGCATAGCGTCGTCGATTCGTCCTTTGCTGATAAGCCATCGGGGTGATTCCGGAATAAGCCTGATGAAACCAGAAATACGGATACTTTGATAAACAAACACTTTTCGAGAGAGGTCAGTGGAAAACTATCGTAACTTTATCTAAAATTAAAAGAAGACACAAGAGTTTTTTCACTAGCCACTGGTATTGCAAATAGTGTGCAGATGCTTAAATTAAAACTCATAAGACATTGTTGAAAAGTAGTATAATAGATGTATGCAAGCGTCCTCAATCACAAAAAAAATGTAAAAAGAAACAGCCATTGATTTGCTTGAAACTAGGTCAGGCGATGTTTTTCTTTTGTATATTATTATAAGTAGAAGCAGTAGTAGTAGTGATATAGGTTTTCATTGTATTCTAGGACTTTCACGAGGGGTGATCCAAAATTTGCAGGATTTTATTTATAGAACTGACATGATTTAACAACATGAATGGAATTATAATCAGCAGAAAGCTCAGTGATTCTGATACATCCAGTCACAATTTTAATAAAATCCCACGACTGTTGAAAAAGTTATGGACATTGAAAGAAGAACACCGCCATAAAGTCAGTTACCTACGGTACACATTCCGTACAACTACATTCAGTTCTGAGGGGTAACTGACTATCGAATGAAATCACGCGATTTACTTAAAGTGTACATTATTAGTACGTTCCGACGGTAAGGCCATCTGGCTCCCTGTGTGTTAGTACCAAAGGTATTTACAGAAACTATAATGACAAAATTATCACTGCAACATATTTCACTCATACATATTTCAAACTTACATAACGGAAGAAATGTAATGCGGTTTAAGATGTTATATAACGTATAACACCATATACTTTCTTGTTGCTGTAAGCTAGCAAGTCCGGGTATTTTTTAATCAGCCCTCGTATACACGATGATCATACCTATATGAAATCGGGGAAAAGTATGGTATGTAAATGCGTTTATTACCGTCTTCTGCCTCAAAATAGAAAACAGTATATATTTTTTTACAAATGCAAAAGAAGTCACAAAAAGCGCATAATCCTATTTGCATGAAATTGACACTTACCGTGTGTGCTTAAGGTGTTTTCGCCATATTAAGTACGTAGACCTGGTGTTAATGTTTAATTTAGAATGGGTTTTTTTCACCATTATTACAGTCTTGGTTTCGAAGTGTTCTCATAAAAAAGTCCAAAGACTGTCATCTTTAAAAGATAATAAGGCTTAAATATTTGTTAATGCAAACCAGACACCTAACTATATCTTCATACGGTTTAATAATTGATTTTTTTCTATCAGAAGTGAAAAACTATTATGTTGATATTGTTTATTTCTATTTCTGTCTGACACGATGTCATCATTTTCACAGGCGACGATTTTAAGTTTTACATGTCAACCGCCTCAAAGACTTGACTATATGTATGACTTTAATACTAGAGAAGGCACTGTATTCGTCCGAGACCAGGTTACTGAGAGAAACAGAGATTCAGACTTACCACCAGTATGATAAGTAAAAAGCACATGGAATGACGCTGGCAAGGTTAATCCACACCCAAGATCGAGCCAGAAACCCTGCCAAGGCGTCGTAACACACCCCGACGGCAAAGAAAGCCTGAATCAGCATGCCGGTCCATAGCCTTTTATCTGGACCCACCATTTCCATACCTGTCGTGAACAAAGGCCTCTGTGCAGAAAGATGTATTGAATGGGAGAAACTGCATAAAATATAGATCAAGACTTAATTAGTCTCTCTATATATCATAACAGATTTTGATACAAATTTATTTTTTATATGTTTTGTTGAAGACTGTGATTTAAAATTGAATACATGTTTCATCTCGTTTGCGATTTGCATAGAATGACTACAAATAGCGTTTGTTGTGTTTTGATTTTTTTGTTTTTTTTTTTTTTTTTTTTTTTGGGGGGGTTGTTGTTTTTTGTTTTTTTTTGTTGTTGTTGTTGTTGTTGTTTTGGTTTTGTGTGTTTGTTTGTTGTTGCTTGTTTATTTCTTTGTTTTGTGGTATTTTTTTCGTTTTTTTCACCTGAGAAAGCATCTAGAAATAAACTTACTTATCACAGCTATAGCGATAAATGCGCCATGACCACTTCCCCCAATGATGAACTGTAGAAAGGCAAATGAGTAAAATTCAGGAGCAAATGACACGGCGACAGAAGATACCAACAGAATCAAAAAGGCAATACACATACTCTTCTGGCGACCAAGTCTGAAATAGATATGTGTACGATTTAAACTGAAATAGACATAAATTTATTGATTAAAACTGAAAGAGACATAAAAACAAAGTAAAATTGGCAAAATCCAACACAGAAACGCAAATGAAACAAAAGGTTTGAAACTGACATAACACCGATATTTTCATCTAACCTAAAGATAAACGATAAAAAGTTTGAAGCTGACATGACTGCCTGAACCTGAAATAATTTTATAAATTCATATAAAGGTAACATAATTCAAGCACGATTGAAATTGACATTAACCAGTACAACTGAGACATACATAAACCAGTACAACTTAGGCATACATTAACCAGTACAACTTAGGCATACATTAACCAGTACAACTTAGGCATACATTAACCAGTACAACTGAGACATACATAAACCAGTACAACTAAGATATACATAAACCAGTACAACTGAAACATACATAAACCAGTACAACTGAGACATACATAAACAAGAACAACTGAAACATACATAAACCAGTACAACTAAGACATAAATAAACCAGTACAACTGAGACATACATAAACCAGTACAACTGAAACATACATGAACTAGTACAACTGAGACGTACATAAACCAGTACAACTGAGACGTACATAAACCAGTGCAACTGAGACATACATAAACCAATACAACTGAGACGTACATAAACCAGTACAACTGAGACGTACATAAACCAGTACAACTGAAACATACATAAACCAGTACAACTGAGACATACATAAACCAGTACAACTGAGACGTACATAAACCAGTACAACTGAGACATACATAAACCGGTACAACTGAAACATACATAAACCAGTATAACTGAGACATACTTAAACCAGTACAACTGAGACGTACATAAACCAGTACAACTGAGACGTACATAAACCAGTACAACTGAGACGTACATAAACCAGTACAACTGAGACATACTTAAACCAGTACAACTGAGACGTACATAAACCAGTACAACTGAGACATACATAAACCAGTACAACTGAGACGTACATAAACCAGTACAACTGAGACATACATAAACCGGTACAACTGAAACATACATAAACCAGTATAACTGAGACATACTTAAACCAGTGCAACTAAGGCATAAATAAACCAGTACAACTGAGACATACATTAACCAGTAAAACTGAGACATACATAAACAAGTACAACTGAGACATACATAAACCAGTACAACTGAGACATACATAAACCAGTACAACTGAGACATACAAAACCAGTACAACAACTGAGACATACAAAAACCAGTACTACTGAGACTTTTGAAAACAAGTACAACTGAGACATACAAAAACCAGTACAACTGAGACATACATTAACCGGTAGAACTGAGACATACATAAACCGAAACAACTGAGACATACATAAACCGGTACAACTGAGACATACATCAACCAGTACAACTGAGACATACATCAACCAGTACAACTGAGATATACATAAACCAGTACAACTGAGACATACAAAAAACCAGTACAACTGGGACATACATAAACCAGTATAACTGAGACATACAAAAAACCAGTACAACTGAGACATACATAAACCAGTACAACTGAAACATACATAACCAGTACAACAACTGAGACATACAAAAACCAGTACAACTGAGACTTTAAAAACCAATACAACTGAGACATACAAAAACCAGTACAACTGAGACATACATTAACCGGTAGAACTGAGACATACATTAACCGGTAGAACTGAGACATACATAAACCAGTACAACTGAGACATACATAAACCAGTACAACTGAGACATACATAAACCAGTACAACAACTGAGACATACAAAAACCAGTACATTGAGACTTTTGAAAACCAGTACAACTGAGACATACATAAACCAGTACAACTGAGACATACATAAACCAGTACAACTGAGACATACATAAACCAGTACAACTGAAACATACATAAGCCAGTACAACAACTGAGACATACAAAAACCAGTACATTGAGACTTTTGAAAACCAGTACAACTGAGACATACAAAAACCAGTACAACTGAGACATACATTAACCGGTAGAACTGAGACATACATTAACCGAAACAACTGAGACATACATAAACCGGTACAACTGAGACATACATAAACCAGTACAACTGAGACATACATCGACCAGTACAACTGAGAAATACAAAAACCAGTACAACTGAGACATACATAAACCAGTACAACTGAGAGATACATTAACAAGTACAAGTGAGAGATACATAAACCGGTACAACTGAAACATACATTAACCTTTTGCAGAGTTGCCAAAGGGACAAATATAGTATAAAGCGTTCGTTTAAATACGTGTTAGTCACTATTTTGGTGTAGTATTTCAACTTTTATTCGATTTCATACAAGACAGAATTTACTTACGAATCCGAAAGCATGCCAAGAACAAAGGCACCAATTAAGAGACCGAAATAGAAGACCATCATTATATGAGAGGTTTTCAGTGAGTCGTCACATACCAGATTTATCTGGAAAAAATATGAAAAGCATTATTTCTGTTGCGGACGAAACAGTAAAGATCTGTTGCAAATTAAAGGTAGACGTTTCACAGACAATTTGAACAGATCTGGCAAACTTATCATAGGTTTCAAAATGTTTGGTATGAAAATGGCAGAGTTAAGCGTGTCCCTTCAGTTTCTAGAATACCAAAATCAAAGGCAAGTTCAAACAAGACCTATCACTGAAGGTGATGAATACCCCCAGATACCATCTTGACAGAGTCATTTTATTTAATAGTTTTTTTTCTGCCATAATGCAAAAACTGACTGAAAAATAATTCTAAACTCAAACTTATGTGGTAAGTTTACTCAGCAGTATAAGTGAACCATATGGATAAACACAAACAACTTAACCATTTTGCATTATACAGCAGAACCCAATACACACACTTCGTTCAACGAATAATCATTAGTGCGAAATATGCAAACCATTTGCAAAACTATGGTCAGTCCTAATGATTCCTGCAAACCATTTTTTTTTTCACACAAATCAAACACCTGCTGTTAATCAAGGTAGATAAACTAACCAAGCCTTCATGTGAAAAAAAAACAAACATCAAAGGCCATAAACAAACCAGAATGTGCTATAACTACGCTATGGCCGGCCGACCAGGCGGACTGTCTGATGGACTGACAAACGAGTGTGAATTCAATTTAGCCTCAAAAAATTCTTTTTGGGGGTATATAGAAATCTGACATACAGTTGCTGAGAAACAGCATTGACAAATTGTTTATCCTTTATATCTAAAAATAAATTAAAGGGCCATAACTCAGTGAAAGTTCATTGGACTAGAATACAAGAAATGACATAAGCAACTAGGCTTGGTACTTTTATTTATTGCAAATTTGACAAATAGTCGCTGAGGATAAACACGGACAAATATGTATTCAAAATGTCAAAGGCCCATAATTCAGTGAAAAATCATGGAAGTGGACTGCAGCAACAACATGTACAACTAGGCTTGGTACTTATGTTTCTAACTAATATTATAAAAATCTCAGTAATAGTTGATGAAAAACAGCCTGGAAAAATTGATGTATAAAAATATCAAAGGGCCTTCACTCCTTAAAAAACTCTTCGGAGCAGGACTTGACAACGATAGGCACAACTAGGCTTGGTACTTTTGCAAAGTATTATTAAAATCTGAAAAGTAATTGCTGAGAAACATTCCAGACAAATTTGACTAAGGAAGGTTTAAACCGCCGACCAACGCGCGTGAATCCAATAAAGCTCCAAGACATCTTATCTTGCTCTTATAGCTCAACCTGTCCGTCCAAAGGGTTAATAAAGGCACGCCAGGCAATTGCATCATATCAAAAGAACAAATTTGTCTGGATTCGAGGGCAATAATCTTGTTGTTAAGCTGCACGTGTAACTGTTCATTGTGACTCAGGTTAACGACACAAATGGTGAACAGAGAAGAGTCTTGGCAATATATTAGCTGTTTGGTTTGATGGGTGTCGGTCTCATATCGAATTTGGCGAGGCTGTCGCGCTTTAATTTTGCAAGACGCAATACTGTGAAAAGGCATCAGTTTCCTACAGCTAGAAATGGTAGGTTCAATTCCCGACAGCGGAATTCACTACACCTTTTACAACTGCAGCGCGACAACTAGTCGGAATTCTAGGTTACAATCATTGACAGTAGTAACAATTAATTGTGTCTGCAAATGATGCAACATTTGTTAAAATATAACTATGACTACATTTTCAGAGTTGTATTATGAGATTGTCAGGTTGAACTGGGTTGGCCATGGTTAGGTGGCTCTAGTCAATGGAACTGTTGCTTTCTTTAGGAATTACTGCCATTTTATGTGTGTACATAAATTTTGATTATGGGATGACTTCGTTAAGAAAAAAATCAGTGACGCTTATGCAATTACGCAACTGAACTCAGCTGACCTACATTTGATTTGGCGGACAATTGTCCAAATTAAAATACATTTAATTAACCGTTTTACTTTTTTGTTTATAAACTATTTTCTTATTTACAGCAGATGGTTTTCTATTGATAATATTTATCACACCACTGAAACAAATAAAGTTTGGAGTACTTAAACAAAAAAAATGCTGTGTTTAGGGGCTGTAAAATTGTTTACTTTACCTGAGAGGTAAATGTATTTGTAAACACGGATTTATCATAAACCCACTCGCTACATTTGGTACTTGTCACATTTCGAAGATCATCTTGGAATAATCTTGTTTGATAGATGTGGCAACGATCATATATCATAGTTGGATCATCAGAAAGGGGTATCATCTGGTTTATCAAATGCTCATGTGACTCGCTCTGGACTACAAATGTGTCATTTGGCAGGGACGGAATTTTGCATCTGCAGTATACAAAAAATGGACTTTGAACATGCAGAAGTTCTGTGTTCTGTGAGTTCTTTGCAAAAAAAAAGAACTCACAGAACAAAAACACTAAAGACATTAAATATTTTCATAATAAATATTTCATACACATAATGCTTAAAATTTGACAAACGAAAAGAAATGCAAAGGTAAAATTTCCCAGTAACGCTTTTTGAGCACTCACCTCTAGTATTACAATGGTACTACAGATATGACACGACGGTGTCCTTGTTGTGACCCAGAAATGACAAAAGAATAACATTTAGCCTTGACATGTTCTGTGTCGAGGATTTTAGTTCTCAATTACAGATAGCAGATTTTTTTCTGCTGGAATAAACCGAGAAAAGATAAAGGAAACAAGAATCAGAAAAGATAGAAAGGAAGAAAGTATAGATGGATGAATGGATTGATGGATGGATGTATGGTCTAATGAATGAATGAGTGAGTGAGTGAATGAATGAATGAATGAATGAATGAATGAATGAATGAATGAGTGAATGAATGAATGAAAAAAGAAAGTGGAATACTTCTAAAACCAAAAAATTGTACTTAAATTATATGTTACTATCACATTCGTTTAACAATTAAGAAGGAGAAATAAAAAGTATAGATGGATGAATGGATTGATGGATGGAAGTATGGTCTGATGAATGAATGAGTGAATGAATGAATGAATGAATGAAAAAAGAAAGTGGGATACTTCTAAAACCAAAAAAATTGTACTTAAATTATATGTTACCATCACATTCGTTTAACAATTAAGGAGAAATAAATGAAGAAATGTTTAATATTACCTATGTTCAGGTGTATATAAAGTTACGATCAGCATCATACTAAAACTGCCAATTGTGATGGCAGGAAAAGAAAGCAGCGTGTAAATCACTTTCTGATAAAGTCCAAATTCACCAATCTCCATCAAAATTTCGTCGAACTTCATTTTGATTGTTGTATTGTCACTGTGATATATTATCCACAATATGACCAGTTTGTTATGGGACGTTGCACATTTAAATAGCTACATAGATATATATTCATGAGCACGGCTTCTTCGTATGATAGAGTGACAAAGATTAAATTGGCATGACAGAAGCATGATGTAAGTAAGTCCATTGCAGATAATATGTTAGTGACGTCAGGAAAGGGTTTTATTTGTTTTAACATAATCCTGTATCTTTGAATGTCATTTTATTGAATTTTATTGAAAATGGTTTTGAGATGTCGAGATATCACTTTATTATTTCATAACCATTAATGATCTGCCCCGTAACATAATAGACGACTGATTTAATAAAAACGTGGACTTTCAATTATCGGCCTCGGGTCCAATACGAAGGCCTATATCAAATCAATTATTAAATAACATATAATTTAGGAAGAACCTAGCTAAATATTTACCAAGTTCAATCGTGTGGGGTTGAATTGTCCGACGGCACCATAATTCAATGGTAGGATACTACGTCATCGCGCACCTGTTTTATGCTCTTTTGTGGATCAACAACCCGTCGCTGGAATTGTAAAATTATTTTTTTCAATAAGAAATATGTAGAGTTACAAAAAATGATGTTGTGCACAGAAGATTGGCTGGCGTGCTTTGTATTTACGTAAAGATTTTTTATAATGTAAAATTTTAGTTAAGGCCTGGAAACATTTGAAAGTTTTTTCTGAATGCATGCTGAAAAAAAACTGGACCACAGTATTTTTACTGTTCATCTAAAGAAAATGCCAAGTAGTTACGGATCGTTAAAAGTCCGAGTATAAAAATATCCGAGATAAAAACCGACGATAGCGAATGATTAACGCTTTATTGTCTTTCGGTCGTATCTTTAAAGAGTTATAGCCTAAAAATAAGATTAACAAACAATCATGGACACACCGACGATAGTTTAGTGTCTATGTTTCCGTCACATTCTCTAGCATTCTGTAGAATAGAAAACAAGAGAGAGAGAGAGAGAGAGAACATAAAAACACGATTTACAATGAAGAGTTAAACATACGATCAATTTGAACATATTTCCTCTTTGTATTTCGACACTATGAATAAAGAAGATTACACGAATGCATTCGTTTTATCTGCCGCACTAAGACTTTGTGACAGACGCTTTGACATTTGGCAATGATTCTTTTACAACTATTCACATTTCAGTAGAAACGAATACAAGTGTCTTCTGTGCAAAGATCTCTGACGTCACTACCACATTATAGTAACTCTAGTATAACTGTTAAAGTTATCAATATGACCTACTTTACACAGGAATCGCCAGTATACTGACCGTCTGTGATAAGAGGGCATTAGAAATGGGTGCTTTTATCGGATGTTTTCAGGAGTACAAAGCTCTTGAACGATTGGTGATTTAAGACAATCTTTGATTTCAGGTTGAATTTTGACTTTTGCATCAAGTCTTTGGCAAATTAAGAAACGAGTTAACATTAAGCGATGCGTTGCAATTAATGTCGGTTTATACTTGAGGCAGAGATTGGTTTAAATGTTTGAAATATTTTTTTACCTCATTGTTGTTGTTGTTGTTGCTGCTACTGCTACATTGATTTTGCTTCTCTAATTACTTATGCTGCTTATGTTGCTGCTGTAACTGTAATTTGCAAATATGTATGGTCTGAATACATTTCTTATCTGGAAGGTTTAACCTACATATGCTGTATATTATACTTTTTATATGCTCCAGTGTTTGTAAGTAGCGTTTGTTTGTTCTGTTGTACATCCTACTTCCTCTATTTCAGATTTTTTTTTTTTTTTGTTGCTTTTTTTTTCTTGTTTTTGTTTTTCCTAGAAATACAAAGAAAAGCTTTACAGATTTTTATCGCAAGTCCAGATTGAAGCGACAATATTTTTACATTTTTTCGCAAGTTCGATTCTCTGCTTTTCCATTAACATTATTGTCTTTCGATAAGATAAATCGATGTCCTATGTATTAGTGAAATACGCTGGGCATTGAGATGAACCAGAAGTGTCCTTGGAATGAGATGGTTTCTGTTCTTGCATTATAACCCACAACCTAAAATGACTAAAATCTTTAAGGGCGCCGGTCATGTCGGCAACACGTACCGAGGCTGAAGAAACTCAAGCAGGGAGATAGTTGTAGCAGCTACATCAATGATAATGATGATGATGATATAATACTAAGTAAACTACAACACAGGTTTTTATTCGTAATGAAAAAGAAATACAGAATTAAAAAGAAATACTTTTAACATCAGATATTGTATACACACAAACACAAATAACTGTACATATTAATTCCTTCAACATTGTAGGTCGGGTTGAAAAAACATTTACTTATACAAAAGTGGTGATCTATCAAATGTAAAGTTAACAAATATAATCGTTTTCAAGAAAAGCTAAAACACAATCTTGCAATGTTTTATCTTACAAATGCTGTCGGACAGTGCAGACGAAAATTAATATATACATCCGAATCATCTTACCATGGTCTGCAATGGTTGCCTTTTACCAGCAAGTTTAAATTCAATATCCCCATTTACATGATAAAATAAATATGTCCAATCTGAATGGAGGAACATTTTCAGACAAAGCAGGCTAAATCTAAATTGGGCTTGGGATTATATAATATATATATGGTATCAAGAGCTGTCAGAATAATTCTGATGCCCTTCTTCTGCGTATCGAAATTCCCCGAGACCAATGTCTCAGCACAGGGAGCCTAAAACAACTGGATACACAATTATCTACACGTAAAGCTGAACTATCTTTGATTTTCTCATTATCGTGTAAATGATCACAGAGCAAACACCCCTGAAGAAGTACAAGCCACTGTGAACTTGAAATTTAAAACAGAGAGCACAAAATCGATAGGATTTATATACACATGCTTAACCATCTTGTAAAGAGCTCTTGAAAGTCCAGGAAGCAGTTGTTTCAGAACTACTGATCGAAAACCGCTCTCTAAGCATGGGTCCCTGTGAACTTGACCTTTTTACTAAGGGTTGTTCTACTCATCATGTACAAACATCCTGTAAGATTTGAATTGTTCGTGCGTTATTGATTGGAAACTGTTTTCAGAGTGAAAGCCACTGTTAGTAGATGTTTGATAATGTAGAACCAAACTCAATAAGAATTCATCTACTTATCATGCCCAGCCGTACTTTAAAGCTTGAAGGTCTTGGCGTTGTTCTTGACTTTCGGAAACTGTAAGCTTGACGTCTGGCCCTGTGGGCCCGGAATCAAAAGATTTCATCTACTCATCCTGTTCAACCATCCTTTAAAGTTTGAAATTCATGGCAACAGTTGTTCTCGAGTTATTGATTGGAAACCGTTTTAAAAGTTCAAGCCCCTGTGAGCTTGAACGTTGTTCTTGAGTTATTGATTTGAAACCGTTTTCAAAGTTCGGGACCACGTGAGCTTGAACCCCACATATGAGTTTATCTACTAATTAAACTGTAAGCTTGACGTCTGGCCCTGTGGGCCCGGAATCAAAAGAGTTCATCTACTCATCCTGTTCAACCATCCTGTAAAGTTTGAAATTCATGGCAACAGTTGTTCTCGAGTTATTGATTGGAAACCGTTTTAAAAGTTCAAGCCCCTGTGAGCTTGAACGTTGTTCTTGAGTTATTGATTTGAAACCGTTTTCAAAGTTCGGGACCACGTGAGCTTGAACCCCACATATGAGTTTATCTACTAATTATGCTCAACCATTTTAAAAGTTGGAATGTCATGGCAGATGTTCTTAGTGATTTTCGCTGTGCAAGCCTCTGTTAGCTTGATCTTTGATCCAGTGGGTACAACATCATAAAGGTTCGTCTATTCATAATGCATATCCATCCTTTAATATTTCAAAATCCTGGTAGCAGTTGTTTTTGCGTTGTCGATCGGAAACCGTTTTCAAGGTGTGTGAACCCTTTGTGGCTTGTCCTTTTGCGTCCAGATACTTTAGGGATAATTTATTCATCATTTCCAACCATCCTGTAAAGTTTCAAGGCACATGTGTTCTCCAGTTACAGATCGGAAACGAAGTGGTTTACCGACCGACCTACCTACCTAACAATAAACCGACATCTCCAAAGCAGTGTACCTCTTCCTTTGGGGATAATTATTTCTGCCCATATCCATATTTGATTTTATAATCTGTTCCTCAAACGTCTTTTGGTTATGCCATAATTGGAATCTCTACTTCATTGTTTTTCGGTGGTAGTTTCCTTAAATAAATATTATAAATGTCATTTGATTGGTTACCAGACTTTTACAGACAAATCAGCAAAATTTACAGCAAAATATTTTAAGGTTTTCTTCTTGAAAGTTTTATATTGTTATATTCTGATGAGTTTCAAGATACAATGTATAAGATTTTCATCCACGAAATCGTATGGTTTCGTTGACGTTTCTAAGTGATTGGTGTAAACGTGCACGGGAAAAGCTTCTACCATGCTCGTGTCCTGACAGTTCTGGTTCAATGTCAGATAATACCATCGCGACAAAACCTTTTTCTTATTCGGTCCGTTCTGACAGAAATGATTTCCGAATTTTGTTGAAACTTTCATTTTGAAGCACAAAAACTTCTGAAGAGGCCTGAAATTATATCTACTAAAATTGGAAACAACTTTGGGTTTAAATAATATTTTTCAGGTCTTCTGCCTTTTAGTAAATTAAGCAAAAACAAATTAAAAACGCAAAGAAAAACTGATCTAAAAAATATGATTTGAAAATAAATGTTTAACTCTGACCTGCCAAATTGTTCACCCTCTTTAATGGTGTCCGGAAGTTTTTGCTTGAGTGTTTCAGGCAAGAAAAGGAGCAGTGAACCTGCTATAATGGAAAGGGCACCAAAAACAACCAAAGGTTCTATCATACCGAATCGTCCGCCAATCATTTCACCCTATAAAAATGAAAACCAGAATATATATCAAAATAATTTCATTGTCTGATATTTGAAATACAAACATGAGATAATATCCTTTTTATACTTGCATAATCATGAATTGTAAAACTGACAATGTTAACAATAATAATGATAGTAATAATAATAAAGGCAATAATTATGATGGCGATGATGATGATGATGATGATGGCCGTCAACGTGAATCGATGTGCTTTGGACCTTGGTCGATGTCTCGTTAGTTAGTATTTTCTTCTGCTTTTGTGGGTCCCGGGTTGAAATCCAAGTCAGTGCTTGGAAGAGGCAACTTATATCAAACTTATATCTGACATCAAACAACCAAGCAGTGAATATTTACAAGTAACGAAAAAAATGTCTGAAGAGTAAAGCTAAAGTTCTTGAGTTACTTCGGGGGTTAAAGGTTTGGAAACCGTCACCGAAACCTAAACGCAGTCACCATAATCCAACCACTTTCAGCCCAAGGACTGGTCAGAATTCCAGGGCGCATTTAATGACAAAAGTTGTAAATATAAGGTATAGGATCTTTTCATTTAAATCGAAGAGAAGTAAAAATTGTCATTATATTAATGTAATAAAAGAAATTCACAGATTTAGCTATATATGGTGCCAGCATCGCCCCAACACGAGCTGCGCATGAACACAACCCCATGGCGGCATTTCTTACAACAGTTGGTAACAATTCTGCTGTGAACATATAAACTATAGAAAATGCACTGGACGCTGCGGCCTTTCCAATCAAGGCTAAAGCTATGGTTAGAGGCTGTAGATCTGAAAAATATAGTATTAAGGAATCACCCTTAACTTTTTAACAAATATTTCACTAGCATATAACTTTGTGTGTGTGTTTTTTTTCTTACGGCGTTTGCTATGCAACGATCGCATAGATCTCTTTAATTTGATTGTCAGTTCGTACGGTAAGGCTTTCGGTCGGCCGTGTATGCATTTGTTCCCTAATGGTCGGTCGGTCGCTCATTCACGCATACGGTCGGCCACTTGTGTGTTCGTTCATTCGTTTGTTCGTTCGTTCGTTCGTTTGTTCATTTGTTTGTTCGTAAGAGATAAATCAGACAGATCTGTTTAAAGAAAAACGATACGTTAGTTCGTCTACATTTTCCCTTGGGGGTTCAAATCCCAGTCAGCGTTCCTGAACCAAAATCGTTTTTACTACTGATATCTCTTTCGCACAAGTTGTGAAAGGGTGTCAGAAATTTTATATATTAGATTATATTTTAAAGTGTATTAAAAATTTATATTTATGTAAAAGACAAAAAAAGTACGACAAAAAAAGAAAAAAGGGAAAATTCTACCATCTCCTCCTAATAAAACTGTAGGTATAGTTGCAATGCACGCCAAACCACCAACGATCATAGTCCCAGCATTCGACCACCGTCGCCCTATTCTGTCTATAAGGACCATGGCAATAATTACTCCGGGTATCTCGGCGAGACCCATTAGGAAAAAGTTGAGAAAAAAACTCCCACCCATGTTTTCAGAGTTCATTGTAACGCCGTAATACGTCATGCTCACTATCATCCTGGCAAAAAAATAGCAGTATCACTGACTACAATTTTACCGTGAGGTTACGTGAACCATTATCAAAAGTTTATTTATTTCATATCAATTCTATAGGAAAGTCTATTGGTATTTTTTGTATCTTTTTTAATCTTGATGTCTCTAAAATTGAGTTTTGGACAGCTCCCGCGTCTTCAGGACTTGCTGACCTCACGGTCATCCACCATACAAGGAAAATATTGATCACGTGGCTCTGTTTCGTGTTTTTGCTTTCTTACTCATACGTAGTTTTGTTCGTGTTTTTTTACTGCAAAACCATATAACTATGTGTAACCTTGAAAATGTAAACGCCAACAAAATACGTCACAACTTCTAAATTATAAATCTACTATTTCAATTCAGTAAGAACTGAGAATGAGTTTTGTGTCAGAAAAATTTACAATGCTGTCTCAATGAGACACCAAAATTCAGTTCTAATAACAATTCTTCAACTTTGCGAAAAATATGGTCCCTAGACATGCACATAAAATTTTGTTGGCATTTTTGACATTATTTAAAAATCGAAGGAACGCGAAAAGAAATGAAATGCATATCGGCCATATACACTTACAAAAACTTGTATATTATAACTTTTCATACCATGGCTTAAAAACTTTCGATGTCGTCTGAACATTTGGTCGTTTGGTATGATGCTAATGTCGAAATATCGGTCATGTTATACTCAAGAACATCTTAAGGTGTCTTGTACACCTTCCTGGATGTAATCCAAGCAGGACCATAAATATTTTTGAATAGATGCATTTGGTGTTCTACAGTCAGACTTAGCGTCTAAGTTTTACAGTAACTTGGCCGGGCCCATTTCTTTTTGTACCTTAAGTTAAAAATTTTCCATAGAACAATATTTATCGGCCTGCAACTTACTTACCAATTAAAACTCAATATCAAAGTTCTTTTCAATAGCACGGGGCTTCTGCACACGTGCCAAAGCGTCCCTTTCGGTTTTGAATCGTCTTCTTTCAAGAATAACACGCGGTTTTCCATCCTAGCTTTGTTTATCTTTGCTGTCCTTCGGATTATGCGCATAGCGTCGTCGTTTCGTCCTTTGCTGATAAGCCAACGGGGTGATTCCGGAATAAGCCTGATGAAACCAGAAATACGGATACTTTGATAAACAAACACTTTTCGAGAGAGGTCAGTTGAAAACTATCGTTACTTTATCTAAAATTAAAAGCGGATACAATAGTTTTTTCACTAGCCACTGGTATTGCAAAAGGTGTGCAGATGCTTAAATTATAAATCATATGACATTGTTGAAAAGTAGTATAATAGATGTATGCAACTGTCCACAAACACTACAAGACAATTATATAAAACAAAACCGCCACTGATTTGCTTATAACTAGGCCAGGTGATGTTTTTTTTTGTCTGTTATTGTAAGCAGAAAGACACCTAACTGTGTCTTCACACGGTTCGGTAATGCAAACCAGACAGATAACTGTACCTACACACGGTTTGCTAATGCAAACCAGACAGATAACTGTACCTACACACGGCTTGGTAATGCAAACCAGACACATAACTGTATCTTCACACGGTTTTGTAATGACATTACTCTTTAATCAGAAGTAAAAAAGTTATGCTTTGTATGTATATCTGACACGGTGTCATCATTTTCAGTTTTATATGACATTGTTGAAAGTAGTAGTATAGATGTATGCAACCGTTCACAAACACTAAAAGACAATTATATAAAACAAAACCGCAACTGATTTGTTTGAAACTAGGCCAGGTGATTTTTTTTTGTCTATTATTGTAAGCAGAAAGACTGTGTCTTCACACGGTTTGGCAATGCAAACCAGACAGATAACTGTATCTTCACACGGTTTGGTAATGAAAACCAGACACATAACTGTATCTTCACACTGTTTGGTAATGCAAACCAGACAGATAACTGTATCTTCACACGGCTTGGTAATGCAGACCAGACACATAATTGTATCTTCAAACGGTTTGCCAATGCAAACTAGACAGATACTTGTATCTACACACGGCTTGGTAATGCAAACCAGACACATAACTGTGTCTTCAAACGGTTTTGTAATGACATTACTCTTTAATCAGAAGTAATGCTTTGTATGTTTATCTGACACGGTGTCATCATTTTCAGTTTTGCTCATCAACAGCCTCCGAAAATTTACTAAATGCAATCTGGATACTAATTCGAGTTTAAAAAGTATACATGTAATACCGGTTTGGACTTCATCTGACGACAATGCTCGCATATGAACTCAAAAATAGGACAATATACATGTATACGGATACAAGTTAAGGCATTGTATTTGTTTTCGACCAAGCTATTAAAATAAACAGACATTCTGACCTACCTCCAGTATAATAAGTAAAATACACATGGAATGGCGCTGGCAAGGTTGATCCACATCCATGATCGAGCCAGAAACCCCGTCAAGGCGTCGTAACACACTCCGACGGCAAAGAAAGCCTGAATCAACATGCCGGTCCATAATCTCTTATCAGGCCCTACCATTTCCAAACCTGTCGCAAACAACGATTTACCCATAAGCGCCTCTATGCAGAACTCAAAATTAACAAAGATGTTTTTGAGGGGGGAAACAGCACTGTTATACCGTATACAGTATCAAATATAGTTCTGATTAGCAAACATCATCACCATCATCGTCGTCGCCGATGTCGTAGAAGTAGGAGTGACAGTAACTGTAGCAGTAATAGTGGTAAAAGTAGTCATCGTCATCTTTGAATCTCCAGCACTAACAAAGGCGTTGTCGTTATCGTCACCATCATCCCCATCTTCCTTGCCGTCGACTATTAGCGACGATGACAATTATGTTGTTGTCGACGACGACGATGGTGGTTGTGGTCATGCTATTGCTGCCACTGCTATTGCTACTGGTGATGTTGATGGTGATGATGGCAACGATGAATACCATGTTTATGGTAATTTTGATAATAGAGACGCTTGCTTCAAAAATATCGACGACGATAATGATGATTGTGGGATCGATGGTAGTGATGATTTTCATGCATCGACTGCTGTTGCTTCTGTTGCTGATGATGATGATTGCGACGATTATGATGATGCTGATGATGGTAAAAATGTGATGTTCAATAATTACATTAATGATAACGCGTGGGCTGTATTTGGCGTGAGCTGTACTTGGCGTAAGCCTTATACGGTGTGACAAAGCATATGTACATGACAATGAGATATGAGCTATCTGTAATGCAAAACAATATTAAGACTGAATTGGTTTCTCTACATATTTTGGATCGAGATTCTGATTTATTTCTTATGTAATTTCTTAATATCTTTTGTAAAACAGATTTAAAACAAAATACATGTTTTATCTCGTGTAAGATAATTAGACAGAGTACACTGTCTCTAGAAGTGTCTTGGTGTAGAATGCCTGAAAAGAAGTTTTGTTTTGTTTTTACCTGAGAAAGCATCTAGAAATAAACATACTTATCACAGCTATAGCGACAAATGCACCATGACCACTTCCCCCGATTATGAACTGTAGAAGTGCAAATGAGTAAAATTCAGGGGCAAATGACACGGCGACAGAAGATACCAACAGAATTAACAAGGCGATACACATACTCTTTTGACGACCAAGTCTGAAAAAAACATAATGCGATTAAAACTGAAATAAACATAAACGAAGCGATTAAAGATAAAATAAACATAAACGATGCGAATAAAACTGAAATAGACATAAATGAAGCGATTAAAGATAAATTAAACATAAACGATGCGAATAAAACTGAAATAGACATAAATGAAGCGATTAAAACTAATGTAGATATAAATGATGCAATTAAGCATGAAACAGCAATAAATGTGTTGATTAAAACATAGACACAAAAATCTATGTGAAACTGACAAAACCAAACACAGAAACAGAAATGAAATAATACGCTTGAAACTGACAAAAAAACACATAGTTAATGTATAACCTTTCATAGAAAAATACAATGAAATGTCATAATCTGACATGATTGCTTGAATTTGAATATATATTTAAAAAATGACACATACACGATTAAAACTGAAATGAACCAGTAAACAAGCAAATTGGAAACTGACATCAACAAGCACAAAGGAAACTGGCATACACAAGCACAACGGAAACTGACATAAACAAGTACAACGGAAACTGACATAAACAGGCACAACGGAAACTGGCATACACAAGCACAGCGGAAACTGACATACACAAGCACAACGGAAACTGACATACACAAGCACAACGGAAACTGATATACACAAGCACAACGGAAACTGACATACACAAGCACAACGGAAACTGACAAACACACGCACAACGGAAACTGACATCAACAAGTACAACTTAAACTGACATAAACAAGTACAACGGAAAGTGACATAAACATGCACCACGGAAACTGACTACAACAAGTACAACGAAAACTGACATCAACAAGTACAACGAAAACTGCCATCAACAAGCAGAACAGAAACTGACTTCAACAAGCACTACTGAAACTGACATAAACCAGCACAACGGAAACTGACATAAACAAGCACAACAGAAACTGGCATAAACAAGCACAAAGGAAACTGACTTTAACAAGTACAATGGAAACTGATATAAACAAGTGTCATAGGGTCGGTTTTTGGCTGCCATCAACAAGCAGAACAGAAACTGACTTCAACAAGCACGACTGACACTGACATAAACATTTAAAACTGAAACTGACATCAAAAAGTATAACGGAAACTGACATCAAGAAGCACATAGAAAACCGACATAAACTTACATATCTGAAACTTACATCAAGAAGCACAACGGAAACTGTACAACAGAAACTAACATAAACAACGCAACGGAAACTGGCACCAACAAGTACAACAGAAACCGACATAAACAAGTACACTGGAAAATGACATCAACAAGTACAACAGAAACCGACATAAACAACGCAACGGAAACTGACATAAACTAGTACAACGGAAACTGACATCAACAAGTACAACTGAAAATGACATCAACTAGTACAACTTAACAATAAAGCCAACTTTAATTTGATGCTGTTACAGTAAAATATGTCTGAAATAATCTAAATATGGATGAGAAGAACGCAGAAAAAAAGAAATCAGATCAATTGGTGGTTTAAACTTTTAGATTTATACTTTCAACGCTATCTATCTTTCCAAATGGATGAAAAAATAGGGAAAACTCTCCAAAATAAGCATGTATATTTTAAAGCTATCGTTTTATTACGTGATGGTCACAATTTTGGTGCAGTAATTCAACATTCATTCAGTTTCGTACAAGACAGAATTTACTTACGCATCCGAAAGCATGCCAAGAATGAAGTCACCTATTAGAAGGCCGAAATAAAAGAACATCATTATATGAGAGGTTTTCAGTGAGTCTTCACATACCAAGTTTATCTGAAAAATATGAAAGGCATTATTGCTGTTATAGATATATGTTAGAAGTAGAGAGCACAGTAACGCCATGTAATCATAGTGCGTCACTTCAATTCTGAAATATATTTTTTGTTTATAAACTGTTTTCTGTATGAGCTGCAAATCGTTTTGTGTTGAAAGTACCTAGCGAAACACGGAATGGTTAAGCAAAACTTACGGGTATAGGAGAAATTGTTTACTTTACCTGAGAGGTAAATGTATTTGTAAACACGGATTTATCATAAACCCACTCGGCACATTTGGTAATTGTCACATTTCCAAGGTCATCTTGGAACCCACTTGTTAGATAGATGTGGCAACGATCATATATCATAGTTGGATCATCAGAAAGGGGTATCGTCTGGTTTATCAAATGCTCATGTGACTCGCTTTGAACTGCAAATGTGTCATTGGACAGGGATGGAATTTTGCATCTGCAGTATAAGGAAAGATGTAGTTTGGACACAAAGAAGTTCTTTGTTCTGTGAGTTCGGTGCAGATTTTAGAAACACTAGAGACATTGACTATCTTTGTAATAAACATTTCATAAACGTTGTGCTTATGCTTTGACAAGCGAAACAAAACGCAAAGGTACAATTTTCCATTAATTCTTCTTTTCGGCACCTCTAGCACAACAAAAAGACTTCAGATATGACACGACTATGTCCTTGTTGTGACCAAGACATGACGAAAGAATAGCTTTTAGCCTTGACATGATCTGTGTCAAGAATTTTAGTTTCAATTTTGTCAATTTCAGATGTTTATTCTGCAAGAATAAATCGAGAACAGATAAAAGAAACCAGAAGGAAGAAAAGATAGAAAGGAAGAATATATGGATGGATGGACGGACGGTTTGAAGAAAGAACGAATGAATGAGTGAATGAATATAAAAAGATAAATAAATTGTGGTGCTTCTAAAATCATAAAGAAAATTTAAATTTTATTTGGAATAAATGTGTGCTAAAATTACATGTTTAATAACGTCACATGACTGGTTTAACTATATAGTTAAAAGGGTGAAAAAGAAGAAATGTTTAATATTACCTATGTTCAGGTGTATATAAAGTTACGATCAGCATCATACAGAAACTGCCAATGGTGATGGAGGGAAACGAAAGCAGCGTGTAAATCATTTTCTGATAAAGTCCAAATTCACCAATCTCATTCAAAATTTCGTCGAACTTCATTTTGATTGTTGTATTGTCACTTTGATATATTATCCACAATATGACCAGCTTGTTATGTCACGTTACAAAGTAAAACAGCTGCATAAATAACTGTATATTCATGAGCACAACTTATTTGGTAAGATAGAATATGACAAGAATTAAATTGCCATGATAAAGGCATGATGCAAGTTACAGTCCATTGCAAATAATATGTCAGTGACATCATGTAAGGCTGTTATTTGTATTGGCATAATTCTGTATCTATGAATAGCATTTTATTGAAAACGGTTTTGATTTGGTTTAACTTTTACTAAGTTCAATCGTGTGGGTTCGAACCCATCCGACAGCACAAGAATTCACATTTAGACAGTTTCGTTTCTTGTAGCACAGCATTTCACTAGAACACTGCTTTAATAGATAATCTTAGGTAATCTTAGATAATCTATATACGCCGAGTACTTAAGGATCGTTATGAGCTGTGGTAAAACCCGAGGTTAACGAATAATTTACGGTCATATCTTCAAGGTGGTATACCCTAAAATTAAGATAAACAAACAATCGTGGACACACCTTAGATATACCAATGATAATTAAGTGTCTATGTATACGTCTCATTCTCTATAATTCTCTTGGATGAAGAAGATGCTTAATTAAGAAGAGTAATAGTAAAAATATTTCCTTTTCAGGGAGTGTTCATTTATATAAAATCGCCATTCATGCTATAATTGAACAACAACAACAATACTATTTATAAAGAATGAGATTATTGTGTTCGTTTTTTCTGCCGTACTAAGACTTTTGACAGACTCTTTAACATTGAGCAGTGATAATTCACATTTGTATGATATTAAAGGAAACGAATGTTAATGTCTTCTGTTCATCTATCTCTGACGTCACTACCACATTATAGTAACTCTATTATAACTGTTGAAATTATCAAAATGAACTACTTTACTCAGGAATCGCCATATACTGACCGCCTGTAATAAGAGGGCATGCATCGTAAATGAGGGTTTTTATCGGATGTTTTCAAGAGCGCAAAGCATTTGAAGAATTATTGATTTAAGACCATCTTTGGTTGCAGGTTGAGTATTCTTAAGGAAATTGACTTTTACATCAAACCGTTGGGAAATAAAGAACGAGTAAACATTAAGCGAGGCGTTGCAATGAATGTCGGTTTATACTTGCGGCAGAGATTGGTCTGAATGTCTGAAATATTTGTCGATGTCATTGTTTTTGTTGTTGTTGTTGTTGCTGTTGCTGCTACATTGATGTTGCTTCTGTATTTGCTTCTGCTGCTGATATTGTTGCTGCTTCTATAATTTCAAATATATTTATTATTTGAATATATTTCAAGAAAGGTTTAAACCTTGATACGCTGTCTGTGACACTTTTTATACACAGACTTAAGCGTTTGTTAGTAGATTTGTTTTTTCTTTCTGGTGTTCATCCGACTTTCTCCGTTTCAGATTTTTTTCGGTAATACAAAGAAATAACGTCCAGCAGAGATTTTCAGATTTTTTATCGGAAGTACAGATTAAAGCAATTTTTTTTTTTACATTTTTCCATTCAAGAAAAAAAAAACACTGTTTCGATTGACCGACGTGAAAAAATTTGTCTAAAGAGGAAAACATATGGCCACGGATATAAAATATGTCGCTCTGGTAAAAGAATGTCCGGTCGATACTGAATAGAAAGAACATTTTTAAATTAGGTCAGTTTTGAGTTGCAAGGGACCACAAAGTTTGCATCCTTTACCGGAAAGCGTTCAAAATCCACGTTACCAGTGACCTCAAGGTCATTAGGCGTTATCTTCAGTTCATGGCCCTTACCTGTTTTAAGTTTAAGTATACTAGGTTCAAGAATTATAATGTTATTGAACTAACGTCCTAATCTGACAATGGAAAATCCATAATACAATATTGATCTACATTGATATAAAATTTGTTCTAATGGACAATAACATTGTCCAAGTTTTAATATATTTTCTAGAGTCATTCTTTGAGGTTTTTAGATACTTACAGATAAAAACCATCTTGGAATACACATTTAAATAGTGTAAACCTACAACACATAAGCCCAGTGTCGTCCAAACTAATGAAAATATTGTGATACGATAGGTAAAAGAAAATGGATGTAAAAAGTTTACGACGTCCTAAGTGTGGTGTAATACAAGAGCCCTTCTATAAGAAAAAAAAACAGTATCGTCTCATATCTTTGTTCAGATTTCTGAGTGAACGTTACCTACATTATTGTGAAAAAAACGAAAACTAAATAATGCATTTTTTGCAGAATAAACAAACGCAATCATTTCAACCTGTCATTCCTTTACTTAAATGTAGATTTCAAAGTTTATAATCCGAGGTCATTGACCTTTCGGTAACTGATATTTTACTGTTGCCATGCATCTTATCATGGAATATTATTACATAGTTGAATGTTTAAGTTTCTATATTTCTTTGAAGGATTAATTTTTTCATGAGCTATCCAGAGTGCCCAAGGCTTTGTTTTTTTTTTTTTTTTTTGTTGTTTTTTTTTTTTGTTTTGTTTTTTTTGTGTAAAACTGTGTTTTGACCTCTGACTCCTTAAGGTGCACGGTCAAATCACGCTCGTATCACACTTTTGTATGTCTGTCTTTATGAAAATAAAAAAAAAATCTTACCTGGGCAGCTCGGAAAATGTTTTTAAAATAAAAAAAAGATAAAAACAACTAAAACATGATATAGATAAATATCACAGATAGTTTATTTGTGATCAACACATTATCACATCGTCATGGCATAGACGTTACAGATCAAGCCAGTTTTAGAGACTATCGACACTCTTTAGAGTAACATGCAATAAATAAATCTAATAAGCTACAATAAAATATTTTGTTGGATTTTTTGTTGTTGTTGTTTTTCGCATTTTTGTCAAGAGCTTTTTTCAATGTATATATCAAAAGTTTAAGTTATGTAGAATTCTTAATAAACAGTTAACATTTGGACACTATAAACAAAATGATAAAAAATACTTGTAATAAATAAGCCAGATGTAATATTTACATGCATGCGTAAAACATAGTATATTATATTTCTAGCAAAGTTTAAGTGAAACCATGTTATTCGTATAGAAAGCTGCCTTTAAAATTTGAGTTATGGTTAATTCGAAATTCGCCTGTCTCGAACATCTTAATGTCAATATCTTCCTCGAAATAATGAGTTTGAGCATTATATGTGAACCGGAAATAATCATGACGTATGAGAGGTCTTATTTTAACTATCTGTTAATAATTACAAAGTGCTGTTATAAATCTGTGCAAATTAACAAGTGATATGATTAAAAGAAAGCTCACTCAACAAACAAGCCTGTCATGTTTTTAAGTGTGGATAGACCACCATTTCAACTTTCCATTATAAGATTTGTTTAGCAAATAGCATACAGAATACAAAAAATATTTAACTTATCAAACACATGCATAGTTTCTTTCCAAAATTACGTTACCCATGCAATGCATAACCATTAAATGACAAACAGGTTTGACTTAAGCAAGAAACATTTTGATAGGACGTATCCAACCAATCACGTTTCTTTTTACAATCATCGTTCATTTACTCAAAAATGCGAAAAAGGCAGTGAAATAAAATATCCTGATAAAATATATACTTAAAAATAATATCAGCACTTCGAAATATTATCAAAGCACTTCATACATCCCAGAATTGAGCAACAAATAGCCATTTGAACAGCTATTAACAATCTTTAATTATCTACAGTATGAAATGTTCGTGTAAAATAACACATCAATTATGCCTATATTTTACAACAAATATATACTCTCTGCATGAAACCACAGTATACAACCAAAACTTTTCTCGAAATTAACAACAAAAGCTAATTTCATTATGCGAAAATTCTTCTTCCACTGTTTGAAACGAGCACATGCCTGGTACAAGTATAGCCTTGTGCAAATAAACATTTTGATTTAGCACGAAAACCACAGAACAATACATTTTTTATCGATTCTATCAAAGACGACACGTTTTCGAGATGAGGAAAACGAGACTGAATAAAATGTACTTTAAAAATTTACATTAGTCGAAACATTTGGAGTAAAGGGTACGTATTCTAACAGTCATTTTTGTCATGGAAACCAATAGTAATTCCGAGATCTGTGCCAGCACAGATCACGAGTTAAACTGAACACACTGTCACGTGTACAACACGTGAAAAGACGCGTGTAACCTACTTCTACCGTTATTACTTATTGCGAATAAGAAGTCATTTATACAGTTGTTTTGAGCATCGATTACAAATGACTTCAAAAATGTGCGAAAAATAGCCTTCTTAAAGCCCTGTCCTTACTCTTTTTACCACTTTATTTAAGATGGAACGTTTTTTGTAAAAATATGTGTGCAGCTACAACTATAAATGGCTGTGTCATTATGAGAAAGCTTCTTTCAGCGTTATTTTCAACAATCACTAGAGGCTGGATACTCCACCCACGCGGTACTTGGCCGCTCTCTGCTCCATGCCTCTCTTCTTGATGATGGCCTACTGCCGTTCTCGACGTTACCATTGTCATCGCTTCTTATGTTAATCTGTAACGAAGACATGATAATACATATAAGTAAGACAAAAAAAATATATCTAACTGCCCGAAGCCAAGACTAAATTTTAGATGAAATTAAAGACATTAATTCGTACAACATAACGATTTGGTGGTAATGATAGGAAAACTGGAATGTTAGAAATGGTGGCATCTTTATGACAGAAAGACATTAATGTGCAAAGAAAATATTTATGTTATATATTATTTTATTCATTAGGAAAATATAACGACATAAAGAGGACAGAAGACATGACTCCCTTAATCTGTAAAGCTTTCATGACGTTATGAATGTACAAGTTAGACATTACTGTATATTTCAAAAGACATAATGACATAAATGCTCAAAGAAAATGGTCACATAAATCAGCAAATAAGACATAACCATATTCTTTTATTTTTAAGATTTTAAACTTCCATATAATTCAGCGTTCATTTTACAAAATGATTTATATTAAAAAACGGGCTTAAGACAAAGGAATGCGCGGGTCATTCATGATAACAGCACCGAGTGTTTAATAGTAGAGTTTCACTCATGTAATACTAACTTGTCGTTATAAACGAGGACAATAAAATGGGTTATTACCGTAGTAAATTTTACAACTGAGTATTGATCATTTATACACCATCACCTAATCCTGAAAGATACTTTTATTCATACACACCTGTCTAACTCTGTTGAGGTATTTCAGTTTGTACCAGTATACTAAAACTGTAACGGCAACAATAATCACAGCCCCGGTACTTCCAACAGAAATCAGAATAATCACAGTAACTAGAAATAATAAAAAATTCTATTAATATAAGTATCGATGTTCTGTACTTTGTCTAACTTCGTGCACTGTTTTCATTGCTAGTATTTTGTCTGTTATATTCATATTTACATGTCTGCATATACTTGTGCTTAATATTATATCTTTACCTTTTGAGGTACTTTTGAAGTATCTTGAATTGAACGGAAGTAACCCAAAAAAAAGTACAAGTATTTGTAAATCAGCGTTACCTCCCTTAGATAACAAATTATGGTATGCTTAACCGCCATATGTCTAGGGGGGAAAATGTTGTAAGTATTATATATATTTCGCAACATATCTTTGCATTTTTTACCCAGGAATAGAAACCATAAAACAAAGGTCATAAAGATTGAGCCATGCAGAAAGAGACAGAACTCGAAGACACTTACCAGACAATGAATTCTTGTCATTTGATTTTTTTATGTTAATTAATGTCGATACAATTGTTCCAGCGGATGAGGTTGTCCCTGAACTGGTTGAATTTGTTGTAACTATTCCAGTAGTTGTAGGTCCTAAGGTCGTATCGGCAGACGTAGTTGATAAAGGTTTGCTTGTTGACGACGCAGCTGTTGTCTCGGAAGTTGTAGGTTGTGATTCACCCGAAGAAATAGTTGTGGCATGACTTGTAGTTGGAGAGGTTTCTGATAAAAACGAAGACGTTTCAGGAATCTCTGTGCTTGATAAAGTAGTACTTGATGAAGATGTAAAATCAGTCGTTGCTTCAAAAGTTGAAGAACCGGCAGTATTCACTGCAGTCGTTCCTGAAACAACGTCTGTCGTCGACACATCGACTGTTGTTTGACCAGCTGATGTGCTAGACGCTGTAATGGTAGCTTCGGAAATGGACCGCTCTGTAGCAGATGTTGTCTGTATGGACAATTCACTTGACGTGCTGAATGTGCTCAGAGCCTCGGATGTAGAAGGTTCCGATGATGACACAGTTGAGCTCGACTGGGAAGTTGGTTCCTCTGCCGTTACAACAGATGTAGTGCCCGTCGTTTCTGCACTTGTAGCTGTTCCTTCAGACGTTGCTGATACTTCTTCCGTTGTTGACGGCTCGATGCTTGTAGTTACTGATGTTGTTGAGATTGCTTCTGTTGTTGAAGCATCTGTAGGGGTTCGATCAGTTGTAGTTCCAGATGTTGAAACAGAACTTGAAAGCTCGGTGCTTGAACGCAATGTGCTTGAACTAGATGCTGTACTCGCCGTCGGTATTGTCGTTGTTAAGCCATCGCTGGTAGTTGATTCCGTTGTGGACTCCGTAGTAGAAACGGGTGTTGTTGATTCTACTGTAGTAAATTCGGTCGAAGTAATCGTAATCGACGGAGTTGTCGAGGGCTCTTCAGTGGTTGATGTAGCTGGACTTGTTGACGATTTTCTGCTACTTGTTTCAACTGTAGTTGTTGATGCAGTTTTTGTTGTGTATCCGATAGTAGAAGTGAGATCAGTCGTTGTTCCAGAAGATGGCACTGAACTCGATGTACTTGTCGAAAGAGTCTGTGTGGAGAATTCACCTGTTATGCCAGTTGTGCTCGGTCCCTCGGTTGAAGAAGATTCCGATGACAAAGTCGTGCTCGGCTGGGAAGTCTGTTCCTCTGCTGTTACAACAGATGTAGTGCTTGTCGTTTCTGCACTTGTTGCTGTTGTTTCAGACGTCGTTGGTACTTCTTTCGTTGTTGACAATTCGATGCTTGTAGTTACTGATCCTGTTGAGATTGCTTCTGTTGTTGAAGCATCTGTAGTTGTTCGATCAGTTGTAGTTCCAGATGTTGTAACAGAACTTGAAAGCTCGGTGCTTGAATGCGCTGTGCTTGAACTAGATGCTGTACTAGCCGTCGGTATTGTCGTTGTTAAGCCATCGCTGGTAGCAGATTCCGTTGTGGACTCCGTAGTAGAAATGGGTGTTGTTGATTCTATTGTAGTAAATTCGGTCGAAGTAATCGTAATCGACGGAGTTGTCGAAGGCTCTTCAGTGGTTGATGTGACTGGACTCGTTGAGGATTCTCTGCTACTTGTTTCAACTGTAGTTGTTGATACAGTTTTTGTTGTGGATCCGACAGTAGAAGTGAGATCAGTCGTTGTTCCAGAAGATGGCACTGAACTCGATGTACTTGTAGAAAGAGTCTGTACTGAGAATTCACCTGTTGTGCCAGTTGTGCTCGGTCCCTCGGTTGAAGAAGATTCCGATGACACAGTAGTGCTGGGCTGGGAAGTCTGTTCCTCTGCCGTTACAACCGATGAAGTGCTCGTCGTTTCTGCACTTGTACCTGTTGTTTCAGTCGTCGTTGATACTTCTTCCGTTGTTGATGGCTCGATGCTTGTAGTTACTGATGTTGTTGAGATTGCTTCTGTTGTTGAAGCATCTGTAGTTGTTTGATCAGCTGTAGTTTCAGATGTTGTAACAGAACTTGAAAGCTCGGTGCTTGAACGCGTTGTGCTTGAACTAGGTGCTGTACTAGCCGTCGGTATTGTCGTTGTTAAGCCATCGCTGGTAGCAGATTCCGTTGTGGACTCCGTAGTAGAAATGGGTGTTGTTGATTCTACTGAAGTAAATTCGGTCGAAGTAATCGTAATCGACGGAGTTGTCGAGGTCTCTTCAGTGGTTGATGTCACTGGACTCGTTGACGATTCTCTGCTACTTGTTTCAACTGTAGTTGTTGATGCAGTTTTTGTTGAGGATCCGATAGTAGAAGTGAGATCAGTCGTTGTTCCAGAAGATGGCACTGAACTCGATGTACTTGTAGAAAGAATCTGTGTGGAGAATTCACCTGTTGTGCCAGTTGTGCTCGGTCCCTCAGTTGAAGAAGATTCCGATGACACAGTCGTGCTCGGCTGGGAAGTCTGTTTCTCTGCCGTTACAACAGATGAAGTGCTCGTCGTTTCTATACTTGTACCTGTTGTTTCAGTCGTCGTTGATACTTCTTCCGTTGTTGATGGCTCGATGCTTGTAGTTACTGATCCTGTTGAGATTGCTTCTGTTGTTGAAGCATCTGTAGTTGTTTGAACAGCTGTAGTTCCAGATGTTGCAACAGAACTTGAAAGCTCGGTGCTTGAACGCGCTGTGCTTGAACTAGATGCTGTACTAGCCGTCGGTATTGTCGTTGTTAAGCCATCGCTGGTAGCAGATTCCGTTGTGGACTCCGTAGTAGAAATGGGTGTTGTTGATTCTACTGAAGTAAATTCGGTCGAAGTAATCGTAATCGACGGAGTTGTCGAGGGCTCTTCAGTGGTTGATGTAACTGGACTCGTTGAAGACTCTCTGCTACTTGTTTCAACTGTAGTTGTTGATGCAGTTTTTGTTGTGGATCCGATAGTAGAAGTGAGATCAGTCGTTGTTCCAGAAGATGGCACTGAACTCGATGTACTTGTAGAAAGAATCTGTGTGGAGAATTCACCTGTTGTGGCAGTTGTGCTCGGTCCCTCAGTTGAAGAAGATTCCGATGACACAGTCGTGCTCGGCTGGGAAGTCTGTTCCTCTGCCGTTACAACAGATGAAGTGCTCGTCGTTTCTGCACTTGTACCTGTTGGTTCAGTCGTCGTTGATACTTCTTCCGTTGTTGATGGCTCGATGCTTGTAGTTACTGATGTTGTTGAGATTGCTTCTGTTGTTGAAGCATCTGTAGTTGTTTGATCAGCTGTAGTTCCAGATGTTGTAACAGAACTTGAAAGCTCGGTGCTTGAACGCGCTGTGCTTGAACTAGATGCTGTACTAGCCGTCGGTATTGTCGTTGTTAAGCCATCGCTGGTAGCAGATTCCGTTGTGGACTCCGTAGTAGAAATGGGTGTTGTTGATTCTACTGTAGTAAATTCGGTCGAAGTAATCGTAATCGACGGAGTTGTCGAGGGCTCTTCAGTGGTTGATGTAACTGGACTCGTTGAAGACTCTCTGCTACTTGTTTCAACTGTAGTTGTTGATGCAGTTTTTGTTGTGGATCCGATAGTAGAAGTGAGATCAGTCGTTGTTCCAGAAGATGGCACTGAACTCGATGTACTTGTAGAAAGAATCTGTGTGGAGAATTCACCTGTTGTGCCAGTTCTGCTCGGTCCCTCAGTTGAAGAAGATTCCGATGACACAGTCGTGCTCGGCTGGGAAGTCTGTTCCTCTGCCGTTACAACAGATGAAGTGCTCGTCGTTTCTGCACTTGTAGCTGTTTGTTCAGTCGTCGTTGATACTTCTTCCGTTGTTGATGGCTCGATGCTTGTAGTTACTGATGTTGTTGAGATTGCTTCTGTTGTTGAAGCATCTGTAGTTGTTTGATCAGCTGTAGTTCCAGATGTTGTAACAGAACTTGAAAGCTCGGTGCTTGAACGCGTTGTGCTTGAACTAGATGCTGTACTAGCCGTCGGTATTGTCGTTGTTAAGCCATCGCTGGTAGCAGATTCCGTTGTGGACTCCGTAGTAGAAATGGGTGTTGTTGACTCTACTGTAGTAAATTCGGTCGAAGTAATCGTAATCGACGGAGTTGTCGAGGGCTCTTCAGTGGTTGATGTAACTGGACTCGTTGAAGACTCTCTGCTACTTGTTTCAACTGTAGTTGTTGATGCAGTTTTTGTTGTGGATCCGATAGTAGAAGTGAGATCAGTCGTTGTTCCAGAAGATGGCACTGAACTCGATGTACTTGTAGAAAGAGTCTGTGTGGAGAATTCACCTGTTGTGCCAGTTGTGCTCGGTCCCTCAGTTGAAGAAGATTCCGATGACACAGTCGTGCTCGGCTGGGAAGTCTGTTCCTCTGCCGTTACAACAGATGAAGTGCTCGTCGTTTCTGCACTTGTAGCTGTTGGTTCAGTCGTCGTTGATACTTCTTCCGTTGTTGATGGCTCGATGCTTGTAGTTACTGATGTTGTTGAGATTGCTTCTGTTGTTGAAGCATCTGTAGTTGTTTGATCAGCTGTAGTTCCAGATGTTGTAACAGAACTTGAAAGCTCGGTGCTTGAACGCGTTGTGCTTGAACTAGATGCTGTACTAGCCGTCGGTATTGTCGTTGTTAAGCCATCGCTGGTAGCAGATTCCGTTGTGGACTCCGTAGTAGAAATGGGTGTTGTTGACTCTACTGTAGTAAATTCGGTCGAAGTAATCGTAATCGACGGAGTTGTCGAGGGCTCTTCAGTGGTTGATGTCACTGGACTCGTTGACGATTCTCTGCTACTTGTTTCAACTGTAGTTGTTGATGCAGTTTTTGTTGTGGATCCGATAGTAGAAGTGAGATCAGTCGTTGTTCCAGAAGATGGCACTGAACTCGATGTACTTGTAGAAAGAGTCTGTGTGGAGAATTCACCTGTTGTGCCAGTTGTGCTCGGTCCCTCAGTTGAAGAAGATTCCGATGACACAGTCGTGCTCGGCTGGGAAGTCTGTTTCTCTGCCGTTACAACAGATGAAATGCTCGTCGTTTCTATACTTGTACCTGTTGTTTCAGTCGTCGTTGATACTTCTTCCGTTGTTGATGGCTCGCTGCTTGTAGTTACTGATGTTGTTGAGATTGCTTCTGTTGTTGAAGCATCTGTAGTTGTTTGATCAGCTGTAGTTCCAGATGTTGTAACAGAACTTGAAAGCTCGGTGCTTGAACGCGCTGTGCTTGAACTAGATGCTGTACTAGCCGTCGGTATTGTCGTTGTTAAGCCATCGCTGGTAGCAGATTCCGTTGTGGACTCCGTAGTAGAAATGGGTGTTGTTGATTCTACTGTAGTAAATTCGGTCGAAGTAATCGTAATCGACGGAGTTGTCGAGGTCTCTTCAGTGGTTGATGTAACTGGACTCGTTGACAACTCTCTGCTACTTGTTTCAACTGTAGTTGTTGATGCAGTTTTTGTTGTGGATCCGATAGTAGAAGTGAGATCAGTCGTTGTTCCAGAAGATGGCACTGAACTCGATGTACTTGTCGAAAGAGTCTGTGTGGAGAATTCACCTGTTGTGCCAGTTGTGCTCGGTCCCTCGGTTGAAGAAGATTCGGATGACACAGTCGTGCTCGGCTGGGAAGTCTGTTCCTCTGCCGTTACAACAGATGAAGTGCTCGTCGTTTCTGCACTTGTAGCTGTTGGTTCAGTCGTCGTTGATACTTCTTCCGTTGTTGATGGCTCGATGCTTGTAGTTACTGATGTTGTTGAGATTGCTTCTGTTGTTGAAGCATCTGTAGTTGTTCGATCAGTTGTAGTTCCAGATGTTCTAACAGAACTTGAAAGCTCGGTGCTTGAACGCGTTGTGCTTGAACTAGATGCTGTACTAGCCGTCGGTACTGTCGTTGTTAAGCCATCGCTGGTAGCAGATTCCGTTGTGGACTCCGTAGTAGAAATGGGTGTTGTTGACTCTACTGTAGTAAATTCGGTCGAAGTAATCGTAATCGACGGAGTTGTCGAGGTCTCTTCAGTGGTTGATGTCACTGGACTCGTTGACGATTCTCTGCTACTTGTTTCAACTGTAGTTGTTGATGCAGTTTTTGTTGTGGATCCGATAGTAGAAGTGAGATCAGTCGTTGTTCCAGAAGATGGCACTGAACTCGATGTACTTGTAGAAAGAGTCTGTGTGGAGAATTCACCTGGTGTGCCAGTTGTGCTCGGTCCCTCAGTTGAAGAAGATTCCGATGACACAGTCGTGCTCGGCTGGGAAGTCTGTTCCTCTGCCGTTACAACAGATGAAGTGTTCGTTGTTTCTGCACTTGTACCTGTTGTTTTTGTCGTCGTTGATACTTCTTCCGTTGTTGATGGCTCGATGCTTGTAGTTACTGATGTTGTTGAGATTGCTTCTGTTGTTGAAGCATCTGTTGTTGTTTGATCAGCTGTAGTTCCAGATGTTGTAACAGAACTTGAAAGCTCGGTGCTTGAACGCGTTGTGCTTGAACTAGATGCTGTACTAGCCGTCGGTACTGTCGTTGTTAAGCCATCGCTGGTAGCAGATTCCGTTGTGGACTCCGTAGTAGAAATGGGTGTTGTTGATTCTAATGTAGTAAATTCGGTCGAAGTAATCGTAATCGACGGAGTTGTCGAGGTCTCTTCAGTGGTTGATGTCACTGGACTCGTTGACGATTCTCTGCTACTTGTTTCAACTGTAGTTGTTGATGCAGTTTTTGTTGTGGATCTGATAGTAGAAGTGAGATCAGTCGTTGTTCCAGAAGATGGCACTGAACTCGATGTACTTGTAGAAAGAGTCTGTGTGGAGAATTCCCCTGTTGTGCCAGTTGTGCTCGGTCCCTCAGATGAAGAAGATTCCGATGAAACAGTCGTGCTCGGCTGGGAAGTCTGTTCCTCTGCCGTTACAATAGATGAAGTGATCGTCGTTTCTACACTTGTAGCTGTTGTTTCAGTCGTCGTTGATACTTCTTCCGTTGTTGATGGCTCGATGCTTGTAGTTACTGATGTTGTTGAGATTGCTTCTGTTGTTGAAGCATCTGTAGTTGTTCGATCAGTTGTAGTTCCAGATGTTCTAACAGAACTTGAAAGCTCGGTGCTTGAACGCGTTGTGCTTGAACTAGATGCTGTACTAGCCGTCGGTATTGTCGTTGTTAAGCCATCGCTGGTAGCAGATTTCGTTGTGGACTCCGAAGTAGAAATGGGTGTTGTTGATTCTACTGTAGTAAATTCGGTCGAAGTAATCGTAATCGACGGAGTTGTCGAGGTCTCTTCAGTGGTTGATGTCACTGGACTCGTTGACGATTCTCTGCTACTTGTTTCAACTGTAGTTGTTGATGCAGTTTTTGTTGTGGATCTGATAGTAGAAGTGAGATCAGTCGTTGTTCCAGAAGATGGCACTGAACTCGATGTACTTGTAGAAAGAGTCTGTGTGGAGAATTCCCCTGTTGTGCCAGTTGTGCTCGGTCCCTCAGATGAAGAAGATTCCGATGAAACAGTCGTGCTCGGCTGGGAAGTCTGTTCCTCTGCCGTTACAATAGATGAAGTGATCGTCGTTTCTACACTTGTAGCTGTTGTTTCAGTCGTCGTTGATACTTCTTCCGTTGTTGATGGCTCGATGCTTGTAGTTACTGATGTTGTTGAGATTGTTTCTGTTGTTGAAGCATCTGTAGTTGTTTGATAAGCTGTAGTTCCAGATGTTGTAACAGAACTTGAAAGCTCGGTGCTTGAACGCGCTGTGCTTGAACTAGATGCTGTACTAGCCGTCGGTATTGTCGTTGTTAAGCCATCGCTGGTAGCAGATTTCGTTGTGGACTCCGAAGTAGAAATGGGTGTTGTTGATTCTACTGTAGTAAATTCGGTCGAAGTAATCGTAATCGACGGAGTTGTCGAGGTCTCTTCAGTGGTTGATGTCACTGGACTCGTTGACGATTCTCTGCTACTTGTTTCAACTGTAGTTGTTGATGCAGTTTTTGTTGTGGAACCGATACTAGAAGTGAGATCAGTCGTTGTTCCAGAAGATGGCACTGAACTCGATGTACTTGTAGAAAGAGTCTGTGTGGAGAATTCCCCTGTTGTGCCAGTTGTGCTCGGTCCCTCAGATGAAGAAGATTCCGATGAAACAGTCGTGCTCGGCTGGGAAGTCTGTTCCTCTGCCGTTACAATAGATGAAGTGATCGTCGTTTCTACACTTGTAGCTGTTGTTTCAGTCGTCGTTGATACTTCTTCCGTTGTTGATGGCTCGATGCTTGTAGTTACTGATGTTGTTGAGATTGCTTCTGTTGTTGAAGCATCTGTAGTTGTTTGATCAGCTGTAGTTCCAGATGTTGTAACAGAACTTGAAAGCTCGGTGCTTGAACGCGCTGTGCTTGAACTAGATGCTGTACTAGCCGTCGGTATTGTCGTTGTTAAGCCATCGCTGGTAGCAGATTCCGTTGTGGACTCCGTAGTAGAAATGGGTGTTGTTGATTCTACTGTAGTAAATTTGGTCGAAGTAATCGTAATCGACGGAGTTGTCGAGGGCTCTTCAGTGGTTGATGTCACTGGACTCGTTGACGCTTCTCTGCTACTTGTTTCAACTGTAGTTGTTGATGCAGTTTTTGTTGTGGATCCGATAGTAGAAGTGAGATCAGTCGTTGTTCCAGAAGATGGCACTGAACTCGATGTACTTGTCGAAAGAGTCTGTGTGGAGAATTCACCTGTTGTTCCAGTTGTGCTCGGTCCCTTGGTTGAAGAAGATTCCGATGACACAGTAGTGCTCGGCTGGGAAGTCTGTTCCTCTGCCGTTACAACAGATGAAGTGCTCGTCGTTTCTGCACTTGTACCTGTTGTTTCAGTCGTCGTTGATACTTCTTCCGTTGTTGATGGCTCGATGCTTGTAGTTACTGATGTTGTTGAGATTGCTTCTGTTGTTGAAGCATCTGTAGTTGTTTGATCAGCTGTAGTTCCAGATGTTGTAACAGAACTTGAAAGCTCGGTGCTTGAACGCGTTGTGCTTGAACTAGATGCTGTACTAGCCGTCGGTATTGTCGTTGTTAAGCCATCGCTGGTAGCAGATTCCGTTGTGGACTCCGTAGTAGAAATGGGTGTTGTTGATTCTACTGTAGTAAATTCGGTCGAAGTAATCGTAATCGACGGAGTTGTCGAGGTCTCTTCAGTGGTTGATGTCACTGGACTCGTTGACGATTCTCTGCTACTTGTTTCAACTGTAGTTGTTGATGCAGTTTTTGTTGTGGAACCGATACTAGAAGTGAGATCAGTCGTTGTTCCAGAAGATGGCACTGAACTCGATGTACTTGTAGAAAGAGTCTGTGTGGAGAATTCACCTGTTGTGCCAGTTGTGCTCGGTCCCTCAGTTGAAGAAGATTCCGATGACACAGTAGTGCTCGGCTGGGAAGTTTGTTCCTCTGCCGTTACAACCGATGAATTGCTCGTCGTTTCTGCACTTGTACCTGTTGTTTCAGTCGTCGTTGATACTTCTTCCGTTGTTGATGGCTTGATGCTTGTAGTTACTGATGTTGTTGAGATTGCTTCTGTTGTTGAAGCATCTGTAGTTGTTTGATCAGCTGTAGTTCCAGATGTTGTAACAGAACTTGAAAGCTCGGTGCTTGAACGCGCTGTGCTTGAACTAGATGCTGTACTAGCCGTCGGTATTGTCGTTGTTAAGCTATCGCTGGTAGCAGATTCCGTTGTGGACTTTGTAGTAGAAATGGGTGTTGTTGATTCTACTGTAGTAAATTCGGTCGAAGTAATCGTTATCGACGGAGTTGTCGAGGGCTCTTCAGTGGTTGATGTAACTAGAGTCGTTGACGACTCTCTGCTACTTGTTTCAACTGAAGTTGTTGATGCAGTTTTTGTTGTGGATCCGATAGTAGAAGTGAGATCAGTCGTTGTTCCAGAAGATGGCACTGAACTTGATGTACTTGTCGAAAGAGTCTGTGTGGAGAATTCACCTGTTGTGCCAGTTGTGCTCAGTCCCTCGGTTGAAGAAGATTCCGATGACACAGTCATGCTCGGCTGGGAAGTCTGTTCCTCTGCCGTTACAACAGATGTAGTGCTCGTCGTTTCTGCACTTGTTGCTGTTGTTTCAGACGTCGTTGGTACTTCTTTCGTTGTTGACAATTCGATGCTTGTAGTTAATGATGTTGTTGAGATTGCTTCTGTTGTTGAAGCATCTGTAGTTGTTTGATCAGCTGTAGTTCCAGATGTTGTAACAGAACTTGAAAGCTCGGTGCTTGAACGCGTTGTGCTTGAACTAGATGCTGTACTAGCCGTCGGTATTGTTGTTGTTAAGCCATCGCTGGTAGCAGATTTCGTTGTGGACTCCGTAGTAGAAATGGGTGTTGTTGATTCTACTGTAGTAAATTCGGTCGAAGTAATCGTAATCGACAGAGTTGTCGAGGGCTCTTCAGTGGTTGATGTAATAGGACTCGTTGACGATTCTCTGCTACTTGTTTCAACTGTAGTTGTTGTTGCAGTTTTTGTTGAGGATCCGATAGTAGAAGTGAGATCAGTCGTTGTTCCAGAATATGGCACTGAACTCGACGTACTTGTAGAAAGAGTCTGTGTGGAGAATTCACTTGTTGTGCCAGTTGTGCTCGGTCCCTCGGTTGAAGAAGATTCCGATGACACAGTAGTGCTCGGCTGGGAAGTCTGTTCTTCTGCCGTTACAACAGATGTAGTGCTAATTGATTCTGCACTTGTAGCTGTTGTTTCAGACGTCGTTGATACTTCTTCCGTTGTTGATGGCTCGATGCTTGTAGTTACTGATGTTGTTGAGATTGCTTCTGTTGTTGAAGCATCTGTAGTTGTTTGATCAGCTGTAGTTCCAGATGTTGTAACAGAACTTGAAAGCTCGGTGCTTGAACGCGTTGTGCTTGAACTAGATGCTGTACTAGCCGTCGGTATTGTCGTTGTTAAGCCATCGCTGGTAGCAGATTCCGTTTTGGACTCTGTAGTAGAAATGGGTGTTGTTGATTCTACTGTAGTAACTTCGGTCGAAGTAATCGTAATCGACGGAGTTGTCGAGGGCTCTTCAGTGGTTGATGTCACTGAACTCGTTGACGATTCTCTGCTACTTGTTTCAACTGTAGTTGTTGATGCAGTTGTTGTTGTGAATCCGATAGTAGAAGTGAGATCAGTCGTTGTTCCAGAAGATGGCACTGAACTCGATGTACTTGAAGATTCCGATGACACAGTAGTGCTCGGCTGGGAAGTCTGTTCCTCTGCCGTTACAACAGATGAAGTGCTCGTCGTTTCTGCACTTGTACCTGTTGTTTTAGTCGTCGTTGATACTTCTTCCGTTGTTGATGGCTCGATGCTTGTAGTTACTGATGTTGTTGAGATTGCTTCTGTTGTTGAAGCATCTGTTGTTGTTTGATCAGCTGTAGTTCCAGCTGTTGTAACAGAACTTGAAAGCTCGGTGCTTGAACGCGTTGTGCTTGAACTAGATGCTGTACTAGCCGTCGGTACTGTCGTTGTTAAGCCATCGCTGGTAGCAGATTCCGTTGTGGACTCTGTAGTAGAAATGGGTGTTGTTGATTTTAATGTAGTAAATTCGGTCGAAGTAATCGTAATCGACGGAGTTGTCGAGGGCTCTTCAGTGGTTGATGTCACTGGACTCGTTGACGATTCTCTGCTACTTGTTTCAACTGTAGTTGTTGATGCAGTTTTTGTTGTGGATCCGATAGTAGAAGTGAGATCAGTCGTTGTTCCAGAATATGGCACTGAACTCGATGTATTTGTAGAAAGAGTCTGTGTGGAGAATTCACCTGTTGTGCCAGTTGTGCTCGGTCCCTCAGTTGAAGAAGATTCCGATGACACAGTAGTGCTCGGCTGGGAAGTCTGTTCCTCTGCCGTTACAACAGATGAAGTGCTCGTCGTTTCTGCACTTGTACCTGTTGTTTCAGTCGTCGTTGATACTTCTTCCGTTGTTGATGGCTCGATGCTTGTAGTTACTGATGTTGTTGAGATTGCTTCTGTTGTTGAAGCATCTGTAGTTGTTTGATCAGCTGTAGTTTCAGATGTTGTAACAGAACTTGAAAGCTCGGTGCTTGAACGCGCTGTGCTTGAACTAGATGCTGTACTAGCCGTCGGTATTGTCGTTGTTAAGCCATCGCTGGTAGCAGATTCTGTTGTGGACTTTGTAGTAGAAATGGGTGTTGTTGATTCTACTGTAGTAAATTCGGTCGAAGTAATCGTTATCGACGGAGTTGTCGAGGGCTCTTCAGTGGTTGATGTAACTAGAGTCGTTGACGACTCTCTGCTACTTGTTTCAACTGTTGTTGTTGATGCAGTTTTTGTTGTGGATCCGATAGTAGAAGTGAGATCAGTCGTTGTTCCAGAAGATGGCACTGAACTCGATGTACTTGTCGAAAGAGTCTGTGTGGAGAATTCACCTGTTGTTGCAGTTGTGCTCGGTCCCTCGGTTGAAGAAGATTCCGATGACACAGTCGTGCTCGGCTGGGAAGTCTGTTCCTCTGCCGTTACAACAGATGAAGTGCTCGTCGTTTCTGCACTTGTAGCTGTTGGTTCAGTCGTCGTTGATACTTCTTCCGTTGTTGATGGCTCGATGCTTGTAGTTACTGATGTTGTTGAGATTGCTTCTGTTGTTGAAGCATCTGTAGTTGTTTGATCAGCTGTAGTTCCAGATGTTGTAACAGAACTTGAAAGCTCGGTGCTTGAACGCGTTGTGCTTGAACTAGATGCTGTACTAGCCGTCGGTATTGTCGTTGTTAAGCCATCGCTGGTAGTAGATTCCGTTGTGGACTCCGTAGTAGAAACGGGTGTTGTTGATTCTACTGTAGTAAATTCGGTCGAAGTAATTGTAATCGACGGAGTTGTCGAGGGCTCTTCAGTGGTTGATGTCACTGGACTTGTTGACGATTCTCTGCTACTTGTTTCAACTGTAGTTGTTGATACAGTTTTTGTTGTGGATCCGATAGTAGAAGTGAGATCAGTCGTTGTTCCAGAAGATGGCACTGAACTCGATGTACTTGTAGAAAGAGTCTGTGTGGAGAATTCAGCTGTTGTGCCAGTTGTGCTCGGTCCCTCGGTTGAAGAAGATTCCGATGACACAGTAGTGCTCGGCTGGGAAGTCTGTTCCTCTGCCGTTACAACAGATGAAGTGCTCGTCGTTTCTGCACTTGTACCTGTTGTTTCAGTCGTCGTTGATACTTCTTCCGTTGTTGATGGCTCGATGCTTGTAGTTACTGATGTTGTTGAGATTGCTTCTGTTGTTGAAGCATCTGTAGTTGTTTGATCAGCTGTAGTTCCAGATGTTGTAACAGAACTTGAAAGCTTGGTGCTTGAATGCGTTGTGCTTGAACTAGATGCTGTACTAGCCGTTGTTAAGCCATCGCTGGTAGCAGATTCCGTTGTGGACTCTGTACTAGAAATGGGTGTTATTGATTCTACTGTAGTAAATGCGGTCGAAGTAATCGTAATCGACGGAGTTGTCGAGGGCTCTTCAGTGGTTGATGTAACTGGACTCGTTGACGATTCTCTGCTACTTGTTTCAACTGTAGTTATTGATGCAGTTTTTGTTGTGGATCCGATAAGAGAAGTGAGATCAGTCGTTGTTCCAGAAGATGGCACTGAACTCGATGTACTTGTAGAACCAGTCTGTGTGGAGAATTCACCTGTTGTGCCAGTTGTGCTCAGTCTCTCGGTTGAAGAAGATTCCGATGACACAGTAGTGCTCGGCTGGGAAGTCTGTTCCCCTTCTGTTACAACAGATGTAGTGCTCGTCGTTTCCGCACTTGTAGCTGTTGTTTCAGACGTTGTTGGTACTTCTTCCGTTGTTGACGATTCGATGCTTGTAGTTACTGATGCTGTTGAGATTGCTTCTGTTGTTGAAGCATCTGTAGTTGTTCGATCAGCTGTAGTTCCAGATGTTGTAACAGAACTTGAAAGCTCGGTGTTTGAACGCGCTGTACTTGAACTAGATGCTGTACTAGCCGTCGGTATTGTCGTTGTTAAGCCATCGCTGGTAGCAGATTTCGTTGTGGACTCTGTAGTAGAAATGGGTGTTGTTGATTCTACTTTAGTAAATTCGGTCGAAGTAATCGTAATCGACGGAGTTGTCGAGGGCTCTTCAGTGGTTGATGTAACTGGACTCGTTGACGATTCTCTGCTACTTGTTTCAACTGTAGTTGTTGATGCAGTTTTTGTTGTGAATCCGATAGTAGAAGTGAGATCAGTCGTTGTTCCAGAAGATGGCACTGAACTCGATGTACTTGTAGAAACAGTCTGTGTGGAGAATTCACCTGTTGTGCCAGTTGTGCTCGGTCCCTCGGTTGAAGAAGATTCCGATGACACAGTCGTGCTCGGCTGGGAAGTCTGTTCCTGTGCCGTTACAACAGATGCATTGCTCATTGTTTCTGCACTTGTAGCTGTTGTTTCAGTCGTCGTTGATACTTCTTCCGTTGTTGACGGCTCGTTGCTTGTAGTTACTGATGTTGTTGAGATTGCTTCTGTTATTGAAACATCTGTAGTTGTTCGATCAGTTGTAGTTCCAGATGTTGTAACAGAACTTGAAAGCTCGGTGCTTGAACGCGCTGTGCTTGAACTAGATGCTGTACTAGCCGTCGGTATTGTCGTTGTTAAGCCATCGCTGGTAGCAGATTCCGTTGTGGACTCCGTAGTAGAAATGGGTGTTGTTGATTCTACTTTAGTAAATTCGGTCGAAGTAATCGTAATCGACGGAGTTGTCGAGGGCTCTTCAGTGGTTGATGTAACTGGACTTTTTGAAGATTCTCTGCTACTTGTTTCAATTGTAGTTGTTGATGCAGTTTTTGTTGTGGATCCGATAGTAGTAGTAAGGTCAGTCGTTGTTCCTGAAGATGTCACTGTTGTTATTTCTGTTTTTGAAGTGAAATGTATTGTTGATGAGTTTTCTAATGAGGATGAAGAAGTGATTGCATTTAATGACGAAGACTGTGTATTTGCTTGTGTCGTTGAAGTTTCGTCAACGAATTTTGTTTTAAATGCAGAAGTTGTCGTGGTCTGTAAATCTGTAGTCATTGATCCGGTAGCGATGATGTCTGCGTTTGTTGTTGTTCCTGTTGTTGAAGACGTTGGTCCATTTTCTGTTGTTTGGGTCGTCGACAGCAGGCGTCTTACTCTCCAGATTTCTGGGATTTCGTAGAAATCTGAAGAAGGGAAAAATAAACCAAATTTCCTTTTATTCGTAAATGCATCAACACAAGACATGCCTGTCGGCAGTGATTTCTGTACTGAAAGTATGAAAGGGAAGTAACCGTCTCTTGCTAGATTATACTTCGCTCGTTAAAATAGGCAAAGTATTCTGATTGTGTTATGGAAGAAATGGTAAAGTATTTTGATTGGATGACAGAAAAAAGGTGAAGTATTCTGATTGAATGTTAAAAACATAGTGAAGTATTCTGATTGGATGGATACTTCGCCACCGATAGTTATTCCGAGGCATTATAATACGGAGGTTTCGTCGGCACGACGAATTGTAAAATAGCAGTATAAATTACGACGAATCACCATTATATATATGATGATGCTTCGGGACTCTATAAATCGGCGGAGTATAAAAAAATTGTTGGTGTATTATAAAGATACCACTTCGTCGAAAATCATTAAACGATGGTGTTCGACTTATGTACTTGAGATACTCCTTCGTTGAAATTTACGGTAGCAAGAAGTATAACTAAACGACTAGATACTTCTTCATCGGTAGTTATTGAGGAAAAACAACGAAGTATAAAGCAATAACAATTATATAGGAAAAAATAGTGGTCCTTCCTGGGGTGTACTGCGGCGTTCCATACTACATGCCTCAACAACATGGCAGGAATAAGCCATCGTATGTCTGTTTTAAAATGTTTTATTCAAGTTAAAATGAATTAAATGAAAACCTACGAAATTGTGTTTTTGCCTCGATTTGCCAAAGAAAAAAATGTGGTAACAATTGTTCATAATAATTGTTGTAATAATTGTCCAAATAGTCCAAACAGTCGAACCTTTGACAGCACCTTTTATTGCAACATCCAAATTTATTGCTATGTAAGCCTTTCAAAAATGGTGTAGACATTTCCTATTTTATTAATTCTAAAGTAAACTTCCTCTGTAGAAGTTAAAATATACCAGCTGTATCAATTCTGTTCTTTTTAATGTAACTTAACCGCAACAAAAAAAAAACGAATATGTGGCCTCAACACCTGTTGTTATTGCTAATCAGCCGAGGAAACTGCAAATAAATGATACCCATCACGCACTTATGGAATTTCAAGGGAACTGTGATACTCCGGGTTTAAAACGTTTTAGATTAATAGTTTGTTAAATGTGTGAAATTACACAGCCTAGCTAGACAAAGTTAATTAAACCTACTAATTCAAATATTGAAAATGTGTAAAAAAAAAAAAAAATTGTGTGATTAAGAAAAACCTAGCAACACCTAGCAACTGTAGTTTCCTTAAGAGAATCATTAATTGACAGACGTTTTAGATAACCTAAATATTTTGACAAATATAGGGAAAAAATAACAAAATGACAGGACAAAAATACAGTTTTCATTAAAATCCCACTTCAGCCAAAATATATATGAATACCGAAAAATTTACCTGCAAAATTAAATGACCGTTCTTCATAAGACTATAATTATAGAAAATAAAATCATAAAGGTCAGTTTAGTACTATGAGGAAAAAAAACAATGTCTAATTTGCTGACCGATTATTCTATGCAAATATAAATATTACGATTTAAGCTGTGATATTTTGTACTTATTTGGACATTACTATTTTAGGTCGGTATATTTTAACTAAGGTGACCGCGACCGCGCCTTACTTTCGGACACTCGACACAGATTTAATTAAATTTTACTGATTTCCTGTACAAAGGTCGTGTTTCGTTTCCTTTCAGTCTATGAATCGTTGAGTACGACAACTGGTCGGGACGAAAAATAAAACACCAGATATGTAATTTCAATAAAAGTGTACAAACTGTTTGAATTTCGCATTTTCTTTTCGACTTTACTATATTTACTAACGTGTTAATGACTTGCCTTTTTATAGTGTAAATACATTCAATACATTTAATAAAATAATCCCTCGTAATGTAAATTTGCCTTACAAATCAGCGATATTTGTTCAATGTCTTAGTTATTTATATGTATTTATACGCAATTTAACCGCGCCTGTCAGTTGAAAGTAGTCGATAGTGTTTGTATATTATTATATGATTGACTTCTGTAATATTATACCTAACCTCTTCGTTCACTTAGGGTGTGTGTGCATGCTTTTTATCCCTTTTGTGAACCTGAATGATTGAGCGCGTTATATGGATAAAATGATTGCGGTCTGTGCTTAAAGTAATACCGAGCAATGCCATTCCCTACCAACCGTAAATGAGGCAAAACCTTTATAGCAAAGATCTTCAAGGTTTAAGGTGTATGAAACCGCCAAATCACAAACTATAGTAAATTTAGGGGTGTTATCATATGAAAATGAATATTTTCTTTTTTAAACATTTTCTTGTTCTGAAAATACAGAAGCTGAGATCAAAATACAGGTGCTGATCTACAGGAGTACATTTTGTTTGTATAAAAGTAGTCCTAAAAAGTGTACATTTGTAAAACCATGAATGTGATAACTTAATATTTTGCAGCCGTTAAGCCCAAGATGGTTGACATTATTTTCTTTCTTTGGTCGGATAAACAATGCCTCTAAAATCAGATTTTAGAGATGGTGTAAGATAAAGCAAGTTACCCTGTTCTTTATATGGTAGTCCTGCTAATACATTAGCCTTAGTTTAAGAATAGCATTACCGGCGTATGAATGGGGTTTGAATTGGTGACCTCTGGAAAGCGCGATATCACAAAAGCACGAAGAATGTCGCTAGCAGCATTTTGAAAAGTATTAACTTCGTACTGAACCGAGAAGAAAATGTACTCACAGGTTAGACTTTTTTGAACTCGCGAAAACGTATGATGTTCCCTGGTAGAAACGACAAATTGCGACATATAGCATTCTGTTATTTCATGGGCGGGTGTCGGATCGACTCAAGGCAAAAGAGAACCAAATTTATTTATTTATTTATTTATTTATTTATTTATTCATTTATTTATTTATTTATTTATTTGTCCTCGTGAATCATTGTTCATGATTTTAGAAAACAATTACCTTAAAAAAACTTTCAGTTTCAAGTAAAATGTTCCTTCTGTTCCATAAACCCTAGAAACCTGATAAAAAGTTTACAAAAAACTGATGGATCAATTGTCTTTGAATCTACATTAAAGTTTCTTATAAACTTGTCACGTGCTGCAAACGATTTTCATACTGTGTATTCTTGTTTCTGCAAACTCGCCCACGTTTTGTAAGTAAACGTCCTAAAAGATACGTAAGTATAACCAAATAAATCAGTAATTGAAAAATATAAACAAAACAGTCGCTACTCTTTACGTCCAAAATATCAAATTATAACATTCTTGTCTTCTAATCAAACCGCATCGTCATGGCCTGAGTACATGTAAGCCAGCAGAAAATGAATAACGTATGTTATAAAAATAGCAATGACTGAATCACTACGCTACACAGAACACTAGACAGAAAATTGAAAACAAAAGAAGAAAATCAAAAACAACTTTCTCTCAAACCTCGTTAGTTAAAAACGTATTGAATTGGATAATTTATCTATTGCAAAATGATCTCTGAACTTCTAATACGTAAATGTTACTTTAAATATTTGAATCGATAGAACTTTTTGTTTTGAAGGTAGGTAGAAAATTCTGGTCGTTGATAGGTGATTTGTAATGAGCTTTGTGCCCTAAGTAACACTGAACACTCCTGAAAAGTTTTGTTTCTGGGTAGCCGGCCAGTCTGACTATCGACGAGATATTTACTTTAGTATCTGTAATATCATTTTAACTACAGTACTGAATATTCAACTTAGATTTCTCATTTGCTACAAATTATCCAATAAACTTTAGCCACACATTTTATAATAACGGTCAGTTCAAAGGTTTCATTAAATGATTGTTATTCGAATTCTGGATTTGACCAAGCTTTAAAGACCAGGCAACTCTTTATCTTTTTTGTAAGAGTTACTGTTACCTGTTGATGAAAAGGAGTCGGCATGAACAATATTTAATTGCCTGAAAATAGCTTTGTCCGGCTGAAACTGAAATTACGTGCATACACTTTATCATAATTGGCCCGAAAATTAGCCAGATAATTGGCAAAATACTAAACCGTAAATTCTCAGAATGAATAAATGGAGGTCCTAATTCCTGTTAGATCAAATACTTTAATATTGATCCGAATGTTCCTAGAAACTAAGGTTTGGGTCAGATTAAGAGTAAAATCTATTCATCCATCCATGTGATATTATGGGCAAATATTTGCCATTACAACAATATACTTTGAGTGTTTTAGGTTTTTATAAGTTTTAATCAATTACATCTTTCGGCTTAATGGAAACAGACAACAGAGATGGTCAAACAGAAAAAATTCAATTCACATTTTCGTGAACGTAACCAAGCTTCAGATGGTAATACAATGACTTCTAACAGCAACTTCTAGCATTCTAACAATTAAAAAACATCCAGTTACATGAAATCGTGTTGATGCAATCGTGTTATCTAATCTTTTTCAAATGCACACCACTACTCATTTAGCATTTTTAAGGCTGTCCTAAACTAAATCACCCACGGTTCTCACATTGTCCTGTCACTGGTCTCAATACACGAAAACCTGACCCTGCATGGCAGCAAACGTAGCGTAAAGTAGCGGACCCTTACCACCCTTTCGAGTACCTTCAAGTATATCTTATATAATTTATTACTTGAAAGATTTATTTATATCATCATCATCGTCATCATCATCATCATTGTTATTATTGCTATTATTATTGTTATTGATGATGTTGTTGTTGTTGCTGCTGGTGCTATTGTTATCGTTGCCATCATCATCATATTCATCATTATTACCATCATCATCAGTATTATTATTATTATTATTATTATTAACACAATGTTAGCGGAACAGATTCTGTGATTATGCATAAACGCACTCTAGAGTTTTTGCCCTTTAGTTCATACAAAATTAGACTCTGTACCCAGCTAAACGTTAAAGATTTATGTTTTCAAGAAGCTCTTAGACTGGTTTTAGCTCAAGCTCAAAATGGAGCTAATCATCATTGCAGAATCAGTCATTTAGGAAATATCTCTTGTGTTATACATGTACGTATAAGAAACATTAAATCCAATTTTATCTTTCACTTTTATCTAATGTTGAACATTATGCTTTGACTAAGATGTTGCTTGTAATATCATGAAAATACTCAAGTAATTACTTAACCGAGTTTGCAACTTTAAAGGCAAATTATTTTATCACACATATATACATGAGGTTTCAGATATGTTATACATATTAGAGTCATATAAAAAGCAATAGCAATTTTTGCAGATATAGCAGAGAATGTATTTAATAACGTATTTCCATGCCATAACTCAATATTTTCTTAAAATAAAGGAATCAGCTTTTTTAAAGAAATTAATCAGCTTTTTTTAAAGAAATTTATCCACTTTTTTAAAGAAATGAATCAGCTATTTTAAAGCATTTTTAAAGAAATGAATTAGCCTTTTTTAAGATATGAATCAGTTTTTTTAAGAATGCACTGATCAGCTGATTTTGATTTTGACAAACCCAAACTTCGAATGTCCTTGATACATTTCAACCAATTTTTTTTAAATAGCAAAAATTAGTTGAGTAAATTGTAATGGATGAGATGGACTCTTCTTAATTATATTCTATTGCTAAGCCCCAATGATCATAACCCTCCCCCCCACCCCCCACCAACCCCCCATCTCCTCACTCCATCTGTGTTAATTGATTAAGAACTGTTATGTGAAACATTATGCCTAAAATGCGTGGTCTAATTACTTAACATTGAATTGTGAACTTACTTGAGAAAAAAATGAACTAAGATTTTTTCGAGAGTGAGCAAATATTTACTATAACGCTAAACTGAAATTTATCAGAACAGAACAAAAGTTTATTTTGTAACGTGTACATACAGCACATCTTTACATGACAATAAATCGGGAACCGGTTTTCAAGAATTTCTAAAGATTGTTAGATTGTTCATATAATTACATTTTTAAAATTGCTTTACGTCTGAAACCTAGAAAACATATTTACCTTGCTGTCATGTACAAAAACTTTATATATCAAAAAAAAAGGTTCATGATAACTTTGATCTACAAACTATGTCTGCAAGGTTAAATATGAAGGTTGTATTAGAATAGCTTATATATCAAGGGGCCGTAAGCAACTTGACCTTTACCTGCTGGAGGCAATTGACTCTGCCTTTGCACCAGTGCAAACCAGGATCAGCCTGCAGTCTGACCATGGTCTGCAATATTGGCGTTCAGTCGGTAAATTTTCAAGAAGCACCCCATAAACAATTAATGGATCTCTCCAAACTGAATGGTGGAAAAGTCCATTTTAGATATTTAGCATGGTAAGGGCTGATAAGAAAAGTTACACAATAAATGAATCTTCAACAGAAATAAATTCGAAAAACTTTTTACGTCTTCCTGTTTGCGCATGCATACACCATCAAGTATTACACCATTGTATATAAACTTCATGCTGAAAATACTTTGTCAACAGGCCGGATGCTAGCTTTTTTAAAAACGCTTAAATATGAAGTTCTTAAGTGTATGACCACTAAATTTCAAGCAGTTGTTGATCCAGTGCTAGTAATTAAAGTAAACAGAACATTAACAAATTTAAGAATTACGATGCATATTTTCGTACGCGGAATATTTGCTGAATATAAATTGTCCGCATACTTTCATATCATAGTTACTATTTGTGTAACAGTCGGTCCCACGTCTATCAATACGAGCTGTCCAAATACAATAAGTAACTCTACGAAATTGCACTTTTAACACTAATATTTTACGTAAAACAAATTGTTGCCCACTTGTGTTCTCTGTCTTGTCGATCATTGTTTGTCAAAAAATATCCACGATGTAAAAGAAAACAAATTAGAAAAATGCACTTTGACACTCCTTGAAATGACAGCTAAGATTTGCTTATAACAACAAGCATTTTTTAAAGAACCTACCCAAAGACGTTTTCTATAGCGGGTGCGTTTAGTCGGTGTTTAAAAAACTACTTACGAAATAAAGTGTTTGAAATAATAAGCCTAAATGTGGCAATTAAAATTTCAATTTTGACACTTGTACTTTCCACCTGAGAAAAAAGGCGTTTAAGATCAATTAAGGATATAGAATAACAAAGCAAAATTCAAAGCAAAGAATTGCAGACGATAATATCGAAAAACGCGGGTGACTTGTTATTGAATTAAAATGGCTTCTGCATGCGCTAAGCCTCTGTATAATTGCAAATACAAAACCACTCGTAATCGTGCAATATCAAATGTCACTCATTATTTTCAACTTTCAAAGGGGTCCGTATAATTATGATTGTGCCGCGGATGACAATTATCAAAACTAAACGAGGCTGAAATAATCTGACGGATGTAGTCGGAGATAACTACATAAATATTACAATCTACTTCATTGTTATTGCATATGTATGCACGATAATACAATAAATAAATATCGATCATGTAAAAACATGAAGTCAAGTGAAAAGTTTGGGACATTTAGTCTGCAATTTACCGTGCACGTTACCAAGCATCCGTTAGTAACGATAAATAAACTGCGACCTTGACCTTATACCAAGCAACAAACTGTCTTTGCATTTTAGAAACAGCGATTACACTTCAAGAAAAAACTGTCTGGCGAAAATTCATCAGAGTTAAACAAGTATGACAAAAATATGAATAAAATCGACAAATGATTCGTCTGCAGAATATTTAAGTCACGCGTTTTATGTTGCCACAGCTATAATTAGTTCAAGGTTCAGCGCCATGTTACTCTGCAAGACTGGTCAATTCATACCCGAAGTGTATATAGTATGGCCTGCGTTTGTTTAGTTAAGCATATTTAGAAACTAGTTATCTCATGATGTCATGAGGATAGAGAATGCTGTGTTTAACTATAACTTTCTATATTGGGTGTTTATTGCAACAAGTTTTCCGTATCAACAGTTTTTAAGAATTCCGCACCGTGTTGTTGTAAGTAGACATCAAATTAAAAGAAAAATACAGAATGAGATTTTTACAGAAATATCGGATCTTTAAGTCAATAAAAAAGTACTCGTCAAATGATACTTTTCCTCCAAGGTTATCTGTTATACTTACATTTAAAGCTTTTCCTCAACTTGTCTATAACTTATTTTTCATGTAACGTTAAAACTGGTTTGATACATTCATAATTGTTCGAATTTAAAGTACCCGTAAACGTACCAACAAATTTCAGCACCATCGAAAAATTCATTACGATCACATTTTATATGTTTATATGTTTTTCTCTGTGTGCAATTTCGGGCGGTTAGCTATTAATTATAGACGGTCTATATCTATCGTCGGTACCGACGCCCTCTGCATAGTTTAGTTGATTTAGGTTAGGGGGGAAAGAGGCAGATACAGTAAGCATCCCAATGGTCTGTGTTTAGCACTGATCCTTGGGACCTCAGTTTAACGTCTCATCCGAAAGACGGTCATGTGAAGGAGCAGGGTATTGAACTCGCTAGCCTGGCTTCCATGTCCAGTGCGTTACCACTGAAACACTGACCCGCTCCTAATGCTCTTGTGACCCTGTTTGCATCATAATTTTAGATTTTTATATCTAAGGTCATTTAGACATGTAAAAACATAGGAAGAGCCTGGGGATTAACCGATGCTAGGTAGATACTAGGAAACAAACGCCCTCAACGGAATTTTCGTAGTATGGGAATTCCTTTGTTGATGATTAATGCAAATAATGTGTTGCCATAAATGCGCCCGTTACATATCAAGTCAGTGTACAAATGTATAATTTACTACTTCTCAGCTTCGATACGACTGAATGTTAAGAAGTTAAGTGTGTGTGTGACCTATAAAGTAGAGAAACTCTATGGTAGTATGACCCCTTCGGAAAGGACATGACACTCACGTTTATAAGGCACCTTTGTCCATGACTACATTTTCCTGGGTCCCTGTTCAAAGTGTAGCAAGCGGTTGGATTTCTTACGACTGCCCCCCCCCCCCCCCCCCCCCCCCACTCCTCTCACAGGACTCGAAATCTAGACCGCCCGCTCCGTTGACGGGCTCCTTAACCACTCGGAAACAAAACTTGGTTCAGCGTCCATGTTAATAATAAATACATTCTCTTTATTTTTTACTACTGATATTACTGTCTTGGTTCATTTTAGCCGATGTAAGATTTCGCCACGTTGAATTATTCAGTCGGTTAGGTAATTTCCTTTAAGTTCTGGCAGTAAGATAACATTTTGTATTCTTCTAAAACGTTTGGTTTGTAGAATGGATTCGAGAACTCTTCCCATAGTCCCCTTCGGCGCGAGTGCATGCCAGTACTTCCGGAACTTATCGTCAAGTGCAATTTATTTGAAATGCTATTATCTATATCTATGTAAAATGAAGAAATCCTCCGACAGACCTATAGCAAATCGCCGGTATGCACGTTTTGGAATTTTTTCAAGTCCGTGCTAGGAAGATAACTTCAGATTCGAAGACGCGACTTCAATAACTTTCGCTCCGAACATCTTTCGCACGTCTCTCTTTCGACCCATGATTCACTGTTCCAGAAAAGACAAATTTGGAAAAAATACATATCAGTTTGTAAAGTATCACTTAAATTTTAAATCTATAACATACTTCTTTTATTTAAAAACAGTTACCTTGTCCATCGTCTCCATTGGTCTCCGTATAGGCCGCAGCTAGAACTTGTAAGCACAAACATGGTAACAGTATATAGTCTAATATCCAATTTCCCATCAAGAATTTAATACCAGCTCGAAACTCCCTTATAAGGGCTCGAAAAGTCGAAAAAAAATACTTAAACACTAATATAAGTTTTTACGTTAATTCCATCATCTCTTACATTAATTACTTTAATCTGTGTCCTGTTGAATTATATTACAAACTCTTTTATACATTCGGTTTATATTTTCTTCTTAATTAAGATTTTTATTTCAATAGCAGTTATTTACTGTCTGCTCCAATATATGAAACACAGTTTTGAATGAAATTCCGGTTTCAAGTATATCTTTTTGTGATAAAGAAAATAATTATTCAAATTCTTTTTTTTTTCCCCAATTATCTTGTTCCTGTACTCGCGTATGTCCCTTTTTGTTTGCTTAAGTTACAATGCTCAGAATGTTAGACTCTTGCATATTAATCAATTCAAATCCGTTTTATTAAAAAAGGTCTTTCTAATTCACACGCAATCAAGCAATTTCTTTTACTCCTGTTGTACTCAAAAACAAACAAAAAGAAAATTTTCAAAAATGAGTCTTGCGTCCGTATATTTCTATTTAAAATGTTTATTGAATAAATATTGAACACGCAATTTTTTATTTGCAGTTCGCCGTCCGTAAACTGCTCAGGACGTTTTGATTGCGTTAATTTGATACTGCTATGAAAACAGTTAATGTACTAATAAAAATAAAGGTAAGTTTTGTATTTATGCTACGTTATGACAACTTGCAATCCTTGAAGTTTTGTTCCATTTGTCACACATCTACAGAGATTTCGATTTTGTTAGCGGTTTCGTAAAAATTCTTATTTCATTATGAAATCTGTATACCGTGTCAATAGAGTGTGTTTATAACATCCGTTGAAGTCAACAGAGTATATTATATTTCGTTTGGTCAGTTGAGATTAATATTTACAAGAAAATTAAACAAAATCCGATTTTTAAATGGTATTAATCAATTGCCTACTGTTTTTTGAGGTCAGCGGAACTCTTACGTATTCAAGCCTTTTCGTCTGCTTCCTTGAATGTACTACCTACTGTCGTGTCGGATTTTCCATTGGGAGTTCAAAATTTATAATTTTAAATGATTGCGAGATCTCGTCTTTCATGCAAATTGGGCGAGATTATCCGATGTTTTAATAAAAGCTGTACTAGTAGAAAAAAAGAAAAAGAAGTTGTTGTTGTTGTTTTGTTTTTTAATCTTAGTGCTTGCTAAAATTAGTTTTCTAATTAACATACAAAGTTGCCATGGTATTTGTGCGCGCAGTTTCATGCGCAAACTTACTATAAAATAGTTCCAAAGTATTTGAATTGTTCGAACAAAGATTTGTTACCTGTACGCATGTGACTCATGTTAAGGATCCTTCACGCAAGAAAATGGACCTTCAGTGTAAACGTGTAGTCGATAAAAAGCAGTGTTTTTGTTGCTGTTATTTTTGTTGATGTTGTTTTCAAATGGGAGAAGAACACGACAAGGTCTCTCTTAACTGACAATGCCGTTGTTATTATGAAAAAAAATTCAAAAGTTTATATATGAAAGGCATGCATGGGATAAAGATGTACTTTTCCGTCATTGCGATAAATAATGTCAATTTGTAGCATTCGATGTTCTGGGCGTAAAAAATCAAAATCATATTTCATGTACATTTTCTGAATAAAAATCATATTTCATGTACATTTTCCGAATAAAAATCATATTTCATGTACATTTTCCGAATATAAAGCCCTAAAAGCTAATAACAAAGTCCAACATCGTTTTAACAGCCATTCTGTTACTAAATCTATCACGACTTATTCTGGACGTATAATCCAAGGGCATTTGTGCGTTATCGAGCTTTGTGAGCATGATCGGACTTTTTAAAAGTCCCATCCATATCACTTTTAGATATCTATTGTTTCTCACTTTTACAGATTTTTAAACATTTAGTATTTGCATCTGATACAGGTAATATATATTTCATACGAACAATTTTAAGGCCTTGATTTCTTCATTGTCATATGTTTAGGGTAAAAATCTATCATTCAATTGAATATATAATTCAAAAGTACTTGTAATATGAGAAGAATGATTAAATAGAAAATATTGAATGGTTTCCTGGAATTGTTCATAAAATATCATTAAGTCATTGATCGTTAAATGATTCCTCGGTATGCTAATGCGCTATACACTTTCCAGTAAAATCAAGATGGCGGACAAACACAGTGACGTCAGTAGGTCTGCTACAAGTCATGAAGGTGGCGACAGGGGGTGGGAGTGGGGGGGGGGGGGGGGAGAGAGATTCATCGTGACGGTTGAAGTCCAATACAAAAGGCATAGAGCATACACAACAGTTCGATGGATAAGAATTTACAAGACAATTAAGGTTGAACATTCTTGCCAGGTGGAATATGCCAAGCGCCATGACAGTGCCAGTCTATCTTTGAAGTGTTAAAAGGCGAGATACCTTAAAGTCTGTGAAGCGTATTAACGTACAAGACCAGTAATCCAGGAGGCGCAGATGCGATCCTCCGTTCCGCTACTGACATTTCTAATAGTCTTTCAGACAGAACGTTTGTTCAATCTTTTTATTAGTGTAATACAACAACTGAATTTCTTTCTGCGTCTTGCTCTGCACTCCCAGCTGGCCCGGCTAGCTTGACCTATGAGCATCGGGTTGTCAAACCTGGCGATCCTGGTTCGATCCCCAATAGGGCAAAATTTCTCCGTGACAATTTGTCTCAGACAATGCGTCTATAGGTCATTTGTCTCTCACCTCTGAAGCAAGTGAGGAGAAATTGGTTAGTAAACTTATTGGATACCCAGGAACATATGTTAGGTGTACTGACCGCCGGGATATGACCACGGCTGTTAAAACTGACGTAAAACACCAATAAACTTAACTGCTCTGTACTTCTAGACCCTTAAATAACTAAACTGATATTGAGGCGTTGGTCACAGGGGTAACATGTGCCAACTTCAATTAAGATTAAACAGATGCATGATGGAAGATAAAAAGGAACTGGCATTTCTACAGTCATTTTAACTTTTCCAACCGCCAACTACCAAATACCTTTGCAGTTTGACAAGTCTTAACGTCTTTGTCATCTCAGAACAAATTAATGATGGGACACAAGGACTTAGAAGAGACGATTTGTTGAGTTTCTAAATATAAAAGATATATTTTTCTTGTGATTTGACCTTGCTGTTGTTGATAATATTTGCAACAATGAGGGCGGCTATTAAGTTGTTGTTGTTGTTGTTCATGATGAATATGATGACGAGTTACTTTGTAACATAAAATTGCCTAAGTGCCTCAGGAAAAAAAATCTGCCAAAAATAGATTCAGATTAATTATCTTGAAACAATCACATTACTTACATACATATTGCAAGAATTCAGAATATGCGTCCGTGATTTAACACCTGTTTGCTGTTCATAAATGATGTATTAACTTTCGAATTTCGCGATTTTCTTAATACACTTGAGTTAGTAAACGCTTGCAGCACGCAAGCAAGCCTTTCATCGAAAATTCGTAAATTGGACTTAAGAACTGCGTTTTCATTTGTTGTATATTTCTGTAAGAAAAGAAGAGATTCTTTTGGAGTTTGTAATATTTTGCCAGTGACACAAACAATTTAAAAAATAGATAAACATTGATTGTTCGTTTTAATAGAATGCTAGCAACCGTTGTTGTTTTCATTTAAGCAGACGATAAATTTGAAACTTATTTCGTGGGTGTTTTAAAAAAACTTCCCCACCTAAATTTGCAAATGGTTACAACCTCATTAAATTTTATTGTTGTTGTTTTGTTATTGTTTTCTTAAGAAAAAAAGGGAAAGAAATTTTCCTTAAAGTCCTCTGATGTGGTTTTTTTATACGCACATGAAGAGCCATAGGTTGTTACCTACCCTGTGTATGAGCCTTTCCTTCATAAAATTATCTGTCAAAAAAACTCATGTATAATTCAGGGTGTGTCACTTTCCTATTGCTTACATTGTACATACTAGACACTTTTTTTCTTGCTTTTTTTTCGTATTTGTCCCTAGCACTGGACACAACTTGTAGTTTACTGAATAAATCACAACAGTGACGTCATAAAGATTGTTTCACTGTATCAATTACAATTTTGAATATCTGTCCTGACAATTTTCATTCTGCCTGCTGAAATCTTTTCAATAAAATACAATACCCAACATTTCATTCTTGTTTATTTGAAACAAAATCGCAAGTGTTGAAATATTCATTAAAAAGTTTTAAATTACGAGTCATAATTTAGGACGAAATGCGAGGCACTTCTCTTAAACACTTAGTTTTTATTTATCCAGGTTTATATGGCGTGTTCGGACCACTGTGGGCCGTATAAGCAACCAGTAGCAACAGAAACACTAAACAAAGACTAACCATCCTAAATTTATCGTTGGACCTTTTTTGTCGCACCCTGCCATTTCACACTTACAAGTACTGTATTAAATTAATACTTGATCAAATTTTCAATATCAAAAGCTGTTATTTAAATAAAATTATTATTCTTCGAGCTATTGTAGTCAAAAATAGCCCTTTATTTGTCTATCTCTTGTTTTTTTTTCGGTCACTGTGAAGGGTATATTAGGGTGTAGAGTTACTACGCAAGTATATTTTCATCCATGAAAAGTGACATCTCCAATACAAGTTTAATACTTGTACTTAACGATTGTAAAACAAATAAGAACAAGTCGTTATAACGGATTTCATGTTTACTTTCCATGTAGAGCTTGAATGAGGGTTAAATGTCGATTTAACCTTAGTACAGAGTTTGGAGCGAAATTCAACTGATTTCCTTTCTCTCTCTCTCTCTCACTCACTCACTTAAAAGGCAGTTTTCAAGGTCGCGCAAGTGTAAGACGTTTCCCATATCTTAGTAAACAACGATGATCAAATTTGTGAGGAAACGTTCATACAACTTTTGTTCTTTATTTGAGGTGAAGCTTTTGTTGTTGTTGTTGTTGTTACTAATGATTTAAACTCTGGCTATAATAAAATGCTAGGAACAGACCAAATTTGTACATATTATTTTCGCACCCCAAATATTCAATGACGAAAGTGCCAAGACCAAACTGTTAACATATTTTCTTCACCTTCAGATCTTGTTAGCTTGCTCTGTAATTGAAGGATAATTATTTTCATGTGTTTCTCAGCATTGTAACGTCGTAAACAAACTTTAACTGCATTTTTACAACTAATACACTGTTACGGCAATTCAAAAACGGTTCAATACCCTATTATTCTCTAGCTAAAAAATAAATAATCACATCTTTTGTTGTGAATTATTTCTGTTAATATCACTAGTATCAAATATCAACGATTTTAATCTATAAATTTACTTCCGTGAAAAATTCTTTAGTGGGCGAAACAAAAAAAAAATCGGGCGAAAACGTGAGGTTACTGAGTGAATTAAGGTGAAATGATTCGATGAATACATTTTTTCGCTTCATTTTGTGGCGAGCTCCAGAGCTCTCGATGTGACTCAGCCGCGTTGTATCAGTGCAAGCTTCAAGCTTACAGAACGTTCAAAATTCAAGCGAAAGCGGCTGTTAAATGTCACTTAAATTATGAGCACTTGTTAAAAATGGTGTCTTAATCCGTGTCCGTCTGGCATAAAAGGTAAGAAATTTTGAAAAAATGTTGAAGGGTTGAGCTTTCTGATAAGCCCTGGAGGTTGCAATTTTTCAAATTGGGAGGACACAGCAACAAAATAAATTTTCTATGTGTTACGTACTTTGAAAGTAGACCATAGTTTATATTTTCAGAAAGTTTATATTGAAAACGCAACAAGCAGAGGCCCGCGCACTACGCGATAATCCAGAACGAGTCTGCACTTGCCACGTGACTTTTCACGAGCAGGCTTTGACTACCCCCAGAAACTACCCGCCGATACTGTTTGATTGTTTGTTACCCGTAGCAACGTCAGGGTTTAATCATTAATTTACATAATGTCTGAAATAACATTGGTGTATATTCAATACTGTATTCACTTGAAAATGAAACGACGATTTGATGTGCATTCTGTATAAACATGCAATCATAATACATGTAGTTATGTAAATGGATAATCACGCATTACTTAGCAATCAGACAAGGTCTCAATTGAGGCAGATACCTTAAATAATGAAAAGACCAAACAATTAGAACTTTTTTGGAAAAAAAAATCAGAAGATACATAAGTATTTAAACAAGAGGGCCATGATGGCCCTAAATCGCTCACCTGAGTCACGTTGCTCAAGCTACAAATATCGTTATTGGTTGTAATGGGTGTTCGTTGTTCGCAAGTTTGAATAAGTTTGCAATAAGTTTGTAGACTCTGGGTGTAAAGGTACTCAAATTTTTTAGCAGAAATAGTTCTACTCTACAGGTCCCTGTGAACTTGACCTTTGACTTACGGACTTCAAAAACAATAGGGTTCTTCTAATATAATTACCCTATGAAGTTTAAAGGTTCTGGGTGTAATGGTACTGCAGTTACTAAGCAGAAATAGTTTTCACTCTACAGGTCTCTGTGACCTCGACTTTTGACCTACTGACCCCAAAAACAATAGGGGTCTTCTAATATAATTACCCTAAGTTTGAAGGCTCTGGGTGTAATGGTACTACAGTTACTCAGCAGAAATACTTTCAGCTCCACAGGTTCCTGTGACCTTGACCTACTAACCCCAAAACAACATGGTTCTTCTATTTAGTAAAAGCAATCATCCTATGAAGTTTGAAGGCTCTTGGTTAAATGGTACTCTTATTATGACCAAAAAAAAACAAGGGTTTTTTTTTCTTCTCAATACGGGCAATAACACTGTGAAGTTTGAAGGCTCTCTGGAGCAACTGGTACTCAAGTTATTGAACGGAAATAAAGTGTGACAGACAGACAGATGAACATACACCCATGGACAGGGCAAAAAAAAATATGTCTGCACCAGAAGGGCTTGGTTGAGGGAGGAGACAATTATGCAACCAGCATACCAAGTTTGGTGAACCTAGGTCAAAGCGTTCTCTAGGTATTGATCGGAAACCGTTTTTAGGATAAAAGTCTCTGTGATCTTGACCTTTGACCTAATGACCCCCAGGTGGGGCCAGTTTTCACCCCAGGGTCATAATTTGAACAAACTTGATAATCTAGACAATGCTACATACCAAATATCTAAGCTGTATGTCTTTTGGTTTCCGACAAGATTTTAAAATTTTTTTTCTATATATGTAAAACAAGTGACCCCCGGGGCAGGGCCATTTTTGACCCAGCGGTCATGATTTGAACAAACTTGGTAAAGGTCTACTAGAATTTTTTTGTAATTTTTGGGAAGGGAAGTATCCACACCATCAAAATTGCAGGAGGCAATTTATTATCAATAATTACTTTTCAATTGATTAAATTTTTTTATTAATATTACTAAAAATATCAAGGGCAGGGCACTGACCGGGGTGTCAAAAATCTGCTAGATTGAACAGGATTGTTATCACCAACAGGCAGGGAAATTGTCTGGTAGAAGAATTGTGCATATCCCATTTGAATTGTGTACCATTTACTTGTCTGTTTCCTAAATCATCATTCCATGAGATAATTAGTTTAATGCCTACAACAGTATTTTACTACCACATGCCCAGGCCTTAGTAAAAAAACTACTTTTTTCACATAATTGTAAAAGTTAATTTCATTATTACACCTATCCCCTCCCCTGCCAAACTAAACAAGAAAATGCCAACTTTCTCCTACACTGAATTTTGATTTTATAAAGTCACTGTCCCTTAATTACTTGAAGGGTGACAAATGTATTCCCCAATAACCACAAGACAAAGATGGAGGCAGTAATCAACTCATAACCTTGTCTGACAGCTCTTTCAATTTCTGTCAATTTTGCAAATATAATTAACAACTGTCAAATTCTTTTACTTTTATATAAAAATAGCATTTCATATGAACACTTCAATGAAATTTTGCTTAATTTCAAAGAATTAACACTACAAATGTATGAAAGCTGAAAAAACGTAAAGGAAAAACCACAGTTTTCAAATAAGTTTTTAAACCACATAACTGTGACATAATGGATAACTCCCTTGTTACCAGATAAACAGAAATGAAATAAACATCAAAAAGGCTATAAATCTAACTTGATTTTCCCTCCTTTGCATTTTAACAAATTCTTTAAAAAAAACTGTATTTATCATTCAATTTTTACCAAATTCATTTATGTGGTTTTTAAAAGAATTCTTCAAAATGATTTGAACGTCTGACACAAGTCTGTTCAAGGTTCTTCAGAATGATTTATTTGAACATTTGATATCTATCTTTTCAAGATTTACAAAGAAAATTACAAATATAGGAAGACTGTAGGCAGGAACATTCTTCACATAAAGTAAATTTATGACAAAAAACAAAAGATGTATTTATTATGAGGGACCCATTTGTACAGACCTTTAAAGAAAGTTACACCTTGATTTGAATACAAACTGGGACCTTATATAACACCCAGAAACAAATTACAAATTCAAAAAGCAGAACTTTATTTCTCTGTGTTAATGTTCAAATTATGTAAATTTTCATCAACCACCCATAAAAAAAAGTGAAAACTGAAATTTATTTCACTTCCAAAGATAATATCCAAAGATAATATTTGCTCAAAAGGCAAGGTTTAGCTGAAATGTTGAAACTATGCTTCTAATGAATACTCCCAGTATTCAAACAGCTAAATAACAACCCATTACCCACTGATCTGCAAGAGACATCAACATTTTACTAACTTGACAGTACCTGTACTTAACGTTTGTTACAAGAACTGTAGCACATAATTATGTAAATCCTGTTATTTCAGGGTGTTTTTTTTTAACTTAGTAAAAGAAACTGGATTTTTTTATGAAACAAAATATTTCAATGAAATTTCACAGTATTCTTGTATACATCACATTAACTAGTAATTTTTTCCCAAGAATTTTTACCATTTTAGTGTTATACTTCTACGCATCTCATATATTTTCCACACAAAAAAGGGTTTATATAAAGACAATCCTAGATTACATGTTTATTAGAATTCATCCAAAAATATTTTCATGAAAACAGATGCGGTAAATATTAAACCAAAACTTGAAACTTCAAGCATCATATAATTAATACAGGGTGAACCCAACTTTCACTATAACTTAAAAAGACATGTAAAATGCAAACAAAAAAACTGATAATCTTCAAAAAAAATACAAAACTTAAAAAATAAAGTACACAAACAATTTGAACTGAGGAAAAATGAACACATAAAATTCTGTGTTGTGACATCTTTAATAAAGACAATCTTTTACAACTGAGTGCAGTGAACATCAAATAAATACATGTATGAAGTACTGTTTATCAAAATTTTATAAACTTTTACTGGGTAAGAGAATAACTAAATCACTAAGGGAGAGAACTTCTTCAGTGTTTTACAATACAGTCCAGATTAATTTCCCCTGACCAAGACACTGACAGGTTTGACTTGAATTATAAACCAGGAACATAAAATCCTAGTATCCTAGTCTTCACAAACATGATAAAGTTGAAATAAATTTCAACACAGAAGCACTTATAAATAATTCAAGAACTAAAGAACATCCTTTTTTTTCCTAGCTGAAACAAAAATATAAATTATATAAAAACACAATGAATTTAAAATCAAAGAGATGTCATATTCACTGAATGCCATTTTCAGTACAACTCTAAAAAGGTAAATAATCTTCAGAGTAAGTGTTATCAGCTTAACATACTGAAACTACTCCAAATTATTCCAACTAATAATACAATAAAATTGAATGATTTTAGTAAAGAAAGATAACCAAATATTCTCTGAAAATCGCAACTGTTTCTTCATGTACCACAAACTAAACACTATCACTCCCTTTACAAGAAATCTAACAAAATATTTGTGCTTCACTATCTTTTCTTAGGCTTATCTTTCTTTTCATGTCTGTCACTTGCAGTGTTATCAATTCTTGATCTTTTATGACTTTTATTTCTTTCACTTCCATTTTTCCTCCTGTCAACTTTCATCTCTCTATCTGAGAGATCACTTCCAGAGACTGAGTCAGAAATGTACCGTTTACGCTTCCGATTTAGAGACCTTGATCTATTTCTTCTTATTGCACCATGAGGACTTTCCCTGATACGCGTTCTGTCTCTGCCTCTACTAACCCTAAATCTTGACTCTGGAATCACTTCACGAGTCCTGTCTTTTTTACTTTCTCTTCGCTTTTCAAATTTCAACTTGGAAAATCTTTCATTTTCCTCATCACTACTTTCATCAGAACTTGAAGGATTTGATAAATGTCTCTCTTTAACAGTTTCCCTTCTGTCATCATCTGCAGAAGATTCTCTCTCCCTCCTACCTTTCCTTGATTTCTTAATTTCACTCTCGCTACGTTCATCCAGAAGAGTCTTTGCTGTTATTTCCTTCACCGATCTTTTTCTTGTACAAGAACTGTCAACATTTGAGGAAGTTCCTCCTGAATTTGACCTATTTCTTTGTTGTTGCCATGGTGATCCCGTATCTGATCCATCTCTGTGTCTTTGTCTAGACCTTCCTCTTCCATGATCTTTTTTATATTGCTTTGACCTTACCATGGAATGTGACCTTGACCTTCTCCGCCGACCTCTGTTTGGTGAGGCTGACCTTGAGCGTGACTGACGCCTGTCTCTACATGGCGAATCTGACTTAGATTGTTCTAGCCTATGTTTTGGTGAAACCAATCTTCTACTGGATTTCTTTGGAGATCTATCTGTCTTCCTATGTCTTCTGTTCCCTGGACTATCTCTTCTATCATATGACCTTGATCGTCTTCTGGTTGACCGATGTCTCATTCTACGTTTAGGTCTTTGGGTACTTGCATCACTGCATGAATCAGAATCACTTCGATACCTTTTCCGTTCCTTCTTCTCACTGACACCTAGCCTTTCATGTACGCATGTTGCTTTTCCAAATTTGCAAGAGGAATCTCTGTCACCGCTCAACACGTTAGATGATGACGGAAACTGAATGGGACTCAGTCTGCCGTTTCTGGAGCACTGTCTGAGCTTTTCTGATGTCTTTTCAATGTGTCTTTGACTTGTTCCTTCTATCTCCTCTTTTTCCAATTGGTTTATTTCATCTTCTTCATCTGACTCGCTTACTTCTCCTTCTTCTACACTCTGGTCTGACTCTGAATGATCCTTTGAAAATAATTCCTTTTCAATTGTTTCTTCTTCATCACTGCTGTCCCCTCTTTCCTCAACACTGCCTCCATCAAATATTACATCATCATGGTAATCAATACCATCTAATGTGTTTTCTTCGAGAAGCAAAATAGGCACTCCTTTCACCTCATTTAATCCAGGATCTTCAAACTTATTTTTACGATCAAAATGACTTTTACTTTTTCTGGCATCTTCTCCATCTTTATGAGTGCCGAGATGTTTAGGCTTCTTAGGACTTACAATTTTATTCAAAACTGGGTTTTTATCCGATATTTCGAAGTACCTAACTTCACTTCTACTTCCATCATGTTTTCTAGGGGTCCTGTTTGATTTTCTTGATTCTTCTGAGCTTGTGTCATTTCCATTTGAAGAGCTTTTTAGAGGGCTCTGTAAAGCTTTTATTCTTGGCGACTTTCTTAATGCTTCCATGTTATGCGTACTCTTTAACCTTACACTTTCCTCTTCCTTGCTTCTAGGATTTTTATTGGTTGAACAAGTTTCCTTCACAGTTCTTTCAGAATGAATATCATCATTCTTCCTACCTTTAATAATTCTTTTTCCGTCCACTAATTCTTTTCTAGACTTTTCAGAACTTTTTCCACCAGAAGAATGTTTCTTTCTTTTGCTTTCTGGATTAGATAAACTATGTTCCTGAGGATTACTTTTCTTTGCTTTTGTCATCTGTGTTCCTTCTTTAGATGTATTTGTTACATCTATACCAGACTCAGCTGCACCTGAATGCAACATCAGATCTGGTGAAGGATCCTTCACAACATCATCTGTGTCTTCACTGCTTCTAGTTTTACACAGATCCTCAAGGGTTAATGATTTTCCACTGTTCCCTGAGGTGTCACTACTACCAAATACAGCTTTAACCAAAGCATTGCTATCTTCTTCATCACTGGTCTGAGAATCACTGTCACTACTTTGGCCTGAAGCACTAGAACTTGACTCACTATAAATGACATATTTCTTGACTGGGCTTGCTCTATGTTTGATATTTTCAGACTTCTTCAAACCTTTCACCTCCTCAATGCATCCAGTCCTTACCCTATTATGTCTGTTTTCTTTGCTATTTCTTGACCAATGGTCAGAGCTTCTCTGCACTGAAGATTCACTTTTAGATTTTGTGACTCTATCTACTTTATTCTTGTCATTCGAGTATTTCTTTTCTTTATTTAACTTTGGAATTGTGAATGTCTTCAATGACACTGGCTGTGTTGTCAATGATAATGGCTGATCTTTATGACTTTTTCTGAACACCTTATCAACTGTTTTTGACTTACTTAAGTACGCTTCACTATCAGCCAATTTCTCTTCAAAAGTCAAAATTTCACGTTTGTTTAAAAACCCTGTCCTAACAGCCTCACTTTTAGTCTTCAAGTCCTCTGATCTGTTTGCTGCCAGTGCAACTGTTAGTGGCTTGATTTTACCAGATTTGTTAGGCTCAGGAATCAGAACTTTATTTTTCACCATATTTTCTTTACTACTCTTGTTTGATTTTACCTCAGATGATTTTGGAACAGCTATTTTCATTTTCAAAGGGGGTCTTTCTTGTCCCTGTTTCTCTGCAAGTTCTTTTTCAAGCATATTTTTCTCGATTTTCAGCTCCATAATCTTTTCAGTCAGAACTCTAGTTGTATCAATTATACATTTTTTCCCATCAGCACTATCTCTGTCCTTCAAGGAAGTCTTCCTCTTTCCAACAGCATCTACTTTAGCAACAGTACCAGAATCCTGAAGTTTTTCACCTGGCACACATTCTGCTGATGTTTTTGAGGAGACTTTACACTTCATGTTTGGTTCTTTCTTGCTTTTTTCACCGTTATTCATTATTATCTCTTTATTTTCACTAGTATTTCTTGAAGCTGTGGAAACTTTTCTCAGAGCAGATGCCAAATTGCTTGAACTATTTTGCTTATTATTTTCAATCACTTCTTTCTTTCTTTCTACATCAGCACTTGATTTATTAATATCTGTCATTTTTCCTACAGACTTTAAGTCTTTTTTACTGCTGACTGCTTTCACTGGATTTATTCTCACGCTATCTTCTCTAGCTTTGGATGCACCTGTTTTAACAGCATTGTTAATATCTTTAACTTTTCCTTTCTTCTCTTTATTCTCATGACTCACTTTCATTTTACTTTCACCGTGACTCACTTTAATGTCTTTATTCTGACCATGACTAGCTTTCTTCTCTTTAGTCTCACTATGACTAGCTTTCTTCTCTTTAGTCTCACTATGACTAGCTTTCTTCTCTTTAGTCTCACTATGACTAGCTTTAGGCTGGCTTGCTTTAGGCTGGCTATCTGTAACTGATGTCTGGGAGGGTTTCTTTCTTGGACTTCTTCTAAGTGTTGGTTGCTCCACTTCTTTAGCCCTTTTAGCATTTACAGTTTGTTTATTAATATCCTTATTTTTTGCGTGTGTTTTTTCAGTCTCATCCTTTTTAAGATTCACAGAAGCTTTGGAACTTGTTTTATGCTCCCCTTTTTCCATTGCCTTGCCACTATTCATTGGGCTTACACTTTTCTTTGTGGTCTTTCTAAGCTCATTTCTTTCATCTGATACTGAGCCACTTGAATTTCTTGAGTCAAGCTTGCTATTCTCTTGGTTAGCAGAACCTGATGTGTTTCCAGGTGATAAAGATTTCATTTTCTCTTTTGGACTGTTTAGAACATCTGTGAAATCACTACTTCCCTTTTCTGTAAGTTCATCTTTTCCCCTTGGATTTTCTGACACCTGCTTTCCTTTGTATCCTAGTTCTAACTTTGCTGTATCCAAAACTGATGATATAGTGCCTAAAGAAGTCTTCTTAACATTTGATGCTGGCTGAGAATTAGAAATAGCTTCACTGCTAAGGCTTTGGCTATTTGTTTCACCTGGACTCAAAAGAGGCTTTTTAGTTGGGCTTACTTTAAGATTTACAAATTTTACAGCTGGAGTTAGCGGCTTTAAATTTTCATTTGATATTAAATTTGAAGACGGTGATTTCTTGCTTTGCTTTTCTTTACTGACTTTCTGTTTTTCGCTTCTGTTCATTTCCTTCAGAAATGCAGGCATTTCATCTGCAATCCAATATGGATTGTTTTCACAAGGTTTCAAACATTCATTACTTGTATTACTTTCTACTGCAGTTGCTTGTTCAGATTGACCAGTAAAGTCCTTTACAATTTCTTGACCTTTATCAGCCTTATCAAGAGCTGCTGTGACTCTAGCCTTCTCTCTTTTACTACGACTAATCTTAGCCTTTTCTGTAGACTGCTTAGCTTTAAAATCAGTACTGGCATCAGACCTTTCCCTAGATCTGTCTTCAGATTCATCACAGCTTTCTACCTCACTTCCTGTTTCACTTTCAGATCCACTTACTGATGAACAAGTAGAACAGTTACTCGAGCGTGTGCACGATCCAGAACTTGTGTGATCAGAATCTGACTCTGACAAAGATGATGTGCTTCCAAATATGTTTTCTGCACTTTCACAATGTATTTTTGGTGATTCATGCCTCATTTTTGACAGAGAAGCTTCCTCAGTGGTTCCAGTGGAAGTAATCAAGTTTCCATCACTATTCCCTTTTTTAGTATCTCTTTTCATAAAGTCTCCATCACTATTGCCTTTTCTACTATCTCTTTTCATACTATCTTTGGCATTTTCAATACCTGTACTATGCTGTTCTGAGGACATTTCTTTACTAGAACTATTCACTTTAAGATTCTCACTTACCCCTCTCTCTAATCTATCACTTGATAAAACTGAACACAATTCTTTACTAGAACTATTCACTTTAAGATTCTCACTAACCCCTCCCTCTAACCTATCACATGACAAAATTGAAGAGCCTCCAAAAGTTTGTTTTTCACTCTCATTATCAATATCCATTTCAACAGCTTCCATATGTTCCACTGGTTTATCTCTCTCACTATTACCAACACATGTTGCAGCTTCTTTTGTTGTCCTTTTCATATTAAGAGAACTATTTCCATACGTTCTTATCCTGTCCTTGCTTATATCTACCTTTTCCTTCTGTTTTGACTCACTATCTATTAAACTCAAAGATTTAACACTTTTTTCTGTTACAGAAGGAGTTACAGATGGCGTGTTACTTTTCTTTTCATCAACACTCTGGTCTATACTAACTCTTTTCTCATCAACACATTCCCTTCCATTTAATTCAAACTGGACACATTTCAGCAAAGTCTGTAGCAAGTGTGACCTATCAGGCGACACAATATTTGAAGACTTCTTATGTAATGTACAAGATTCTTTTTTGTTGCTTTTGCTTGTGTAGGCATCAATGGCACTCTTTTGTCCATGGCTAACTGCAGTCTCACCCACAACCACATTCTCACACAGCATTTCTTTATATTTTTTCTGATTTTCATGAACAATTTCAATTTTCTTGTTACCTACAGTTTTCTTTAAATTTATTTTTGTATTTTCAATGTCACTGCTTACTGACTGAGATAAAGGAGTTCCTTTAATTTTTACGCTTGTTTCATTTTCAGGTAATTTTTCTGTTATACCAGAACCAGATGTTTCCTTGCCTTTTTCTTCTTTAGCTAACAATTTAGTATATCTGTGGATATCTCCCTTGTCAGCATGATCATGCTCTATGCTGGAACATGAACTATCACTTTCCCAGGAAGAACTTCTCCCACCTTCATCGGATGATGAGCATGAACTTTCACCTGTGTAGGAGCTATCACTTGAACCACCTGAATCAGAGAACTCACTTTCATCATCACAGTCTGAAGAGACAGTCCTCTCTGACACTATATTTGAACCAAAACTTCCCTCAGATCCACTTTCTGAAATCTCATTTTGCCTACCAGTCTTTTCCGTATCATTTACCTCATCAACAACTGTTTTACGTGATGAAGTTTCCTTGCATGTTTTTGGAGTCAATTCTTCATCATTTTCTTTATCCTTTCCTAAATCACTTTTTTCATTTATACTTGCATATGAGTTTATACTTTTTTCATATTTATCATCTTGTTTTAAGTTCTGTTCACTTGTTTCATCAATAATTACTTTTGATTGCCCTGAGGTGTACCCTGAGCATACACCTTCTGTCTGCACATCTATAGCTTCTTGCACCAAATGTTCATGACCCACACTTTCATCTCTTGCATCTGTAACCACTCCTGTGATTCTGTCTTTTGACACTTCAGAACAACTCATTTTTTCACTTGGAATCTCTGAATCTTTATTTAGCAAACCATCTTTATTTGCAATATCTGGCAATGTGTTTTTATCTTTGCTTGTCCCAGCGTTATTTTCAGCATAAGACCTGTCAATACATTTAGATCCAGTAGATTCTTCCTCATTTATTTTACCCTTTCCTCTTTCTTTTACTCCAACCCTTGTAAAATGTGATTCCTTTTCACTTTGTTCTGAAGTTTCATCTTTTCCAAGACCCTGTTTAGTTTCATTATTACCTTCTGTTTTTGTGTATTTACTGTCTGACACTGTATCAGAAAGATTAGGATTCTTATTCTGAATTTCTACAGTAAGTTTTTCATTATCTTCAACAGGTTTATCAATCATCTCTGGTGACTGAGAAGGAAATTTGTTTCCACTTTCACTACCATCTTTCAATTCATCAACATCCATACCTTTATCTGAACATTCTGAATCCGTTTCAGAGGACGACTCGCCACCAGAAGAATCTGAGCTTTGGGTGCTTCCTTTACGACTAAATTCACTTCCAGATGAACTACTGCTACAGCTATCATCACTTTCTTTCTCAGCCATTTCAACTGTCCCATTTGAAACTGTATCATTGTTCTTTATTGCTTCCTGTACAGTATTTTGACTAACGGTAACCGCGTTTGAATTTTTATAACACTGTTCTGGTTTATTCATTTCATTACTATCAACCGGCATCTGTTCAGTCTTTTCAGAAACAACACCTTTCAACTCTGAATGTGTTTTATCATTAGCATTTCTGGTTTCAATGCCAATGACTGACTCCTTCCTTTCTTTTTGTTTGCTTACTGTGCGCAAGTTTGGTTCAGAGCATTTTGGATGTAGATGCCTCATTCTAATTGTGCAATTTTTCTCCTTACATGCCCATTTTTGTACTTGTTCGTGTTTTTCTAAACTGTTAACATCATCAGAAGTTGAGGTGTTATCCGTACTGAAGCTAGAATGTTCCGTTTCCTCACTATTGCTACAGTGGCTATCTGCGGCTCTTTCTGAGACCTCGACTGAAGTTACAGATGAAATGGTTTCAGAAGTAACACTTCTTCGTATTCTTGTTTTCCTCTTCTTTGGTACCACTAATGTTTTCCCACTAACAGTTGGTTTAAATACAGCAATATCATCCATGATTTCATTGGGATTTTTTGTGTCAACTACAGTATCTTTTCCACTTGGTGTTTTTTTTATATCAGTTTCATTTCCTTCCAGATGTTCAGTATCTGGATTTGTTTTATTCGTACTTACAGAGGAATCTGACTTAGAACAAAGTCTCACAGATCTTCTTAATGCACTTTGAGATTCTTCAGTCTCCATTTGGCAATCAATTTTGTCACTATCATTTTCTGGCTCAATACTATTTTTCTGATTGATTACTGTCTCTTGATTAGAATCAGAATTCCTTTTCGATTTATGACTGTCTGTGTTACCAGAATGCACTTCCAACTGTGTCTTTCCCTGTCCAGATCTCTCAACCTCTGCCTGGAAATCACTTTTCTTTACTTCAGTAATTCTTTTTTCTTCTTTTCCATCAGCACTTACATGTATATCTCTTGCTGAATTCTTCAAAACATTGATATTTTCTTCAGTTTGAAAGTTTGAACCACTTTCACTAATATTCATTTTCTCTATGTCAGTTCTCTCATCTCTGGCTCTTTTAGCACTTTCAGGTCTTAGTGGATCATTGTTCATACATGTACCCAATATTAAGGAGGATTTCTTTCTCTCATGTGTTGTCACTAAGAGACTACCACTCTCTGTACTGTCTTCAAGTTTTGAAGCTTTGGATAAAGTTCTTAAAGATTTTTCCATCACTTCAGTCAGTACCTGAGTTTTATTTGTACTTTCAAAACTTGGAGTTTCAGAGGCTGAAAAGTAGTTTTCACTAGAAGCCGATAAATTACTTTCGCCAACAGTAGTTCTATCAAAGTCTGTGAAACTTTCCGACTCTGAAAAATCTTGACTTAAGTCTGAATAGTTCCTAATTTCTCTGCCAGTTTTCTTTTGCATTTCCTGAGCTGAATCCGTGCAAATTCTTTTATCTGTACATTTAGTATTTGCTGTATCATATGTGGATGTGCTTTCATTCTTTTTTACTGACACTTTTAAGTTTTCCAAGAATTCTTTTTCAGCTGAAAGCTCTTGTTTTTCCTTTTCATCTGACTTATTTAACTTTTTGTGTGCTTTTGGCTGGAACATAGAAAAAGAAACACTTTCATGCTTTGATAAATTATCATCGACTCTTTTCAATTTAATAATGCTACTGCTTCTATCATCAGTGCCTGTAACCCTAGCTGACCTCTCTATTGATTTAGTGTCGAGATTACTTTCTTTAATGTTTGCATTATTACTGGACTGCATGTTTAACCTTTTGAGTCTCAATTTTTCCCGCAGATCTAATGTTTTAGTGACTTTTCCCGAGTCTTTCATACTGTGTATATTATCATTTTCATTATCTTTTTCCCGAAAATCTTTTTCAACACCAACTTTTCTCCTATCATTAGGAATATCATCTTCACTTCTGTCTCTTCTCCTCTCCTTTTCACCGTGTCGGTCTCTTTTCAATTTCTCCCTATGTCTATCAAACTCATTTCGCATTTCATTAATTTTCTCACTTATATCTGCATCCACTGCCTGCTCACTTTTCCCCTCTGTCCTATTCTTGCACATTCTTTCATTCTTATTATTAACACTACTACATTTTTCAGTCCTCCTTGAGTCCCGAGTACTTAATGATCTTGATTCTTCAGAAACTTCATAACATTTCTTATCTCTGCTGTCAGTTCTGTCTTTATTTGAAAATCTATTTCTGATCCTGTCTCGTTCATCTTTACCGATGTCTTTTCTAGTATCCTGGCAAGTTTTATGCCCTCTTGAAGAGCCGTCTACATACTCAGAAATTTTATTTGGCACTTGTTCACTACCCTTTCTTGCCTGTGGTCCACTTGGACTTGATGCATACAATGGATTGAAATCTGATTCTACAGAGCTAGATGTGTTATTAAGGGCAGTCTTTCTAGGAATTCTGTACTCTGACAGTGACCCAGGAGATCCTGACAACCTTTTCCTGAAAATAAAGAAATACAAGGTTAACAAGTAGTTGCTAAGAAATAGCACGGACAAATTTATGTATAAAAAAAAAAAAAAAAATCATGCCAGTGTAATAACATGCACAACTCATGATTCATGCAAAAAATATTAAAATCTGAGTAATAGTTGATGAGCAACAGTCCAGACAAATTGATGTAAAAATTAAATACCAATTTTTCAAAGAGTCTTAAGTTAACTCAATGAAAAATCATCAGAGTGGATGTGACTACAATACGCACAAGAAAGCTTGGCACTTACGATGATTCTTGCAAAGTGTTATAAAAATCTGAGAAATAGTTGCTGAACAACAGTCAACAGTCCAAATAAATTTTGTCTACAGATGGCTTGGACGGACAGACAGACCGACCAACGCACTTGAATCCAATATAAATTCTAGTGGTAATGTCTTTAATATGTAAGGAGGTATTTTCTTGTCAAATAAACTTCTGAAGTCTGAAGAGGGTAGGTCCATTTCTGAAAGTGCCTTCCTGTGGTGTGATATTTTACTGGAATGGCCCATATTCATTTCAGATAAATTTGTGTGCATTTTTTGATGCAAAGTGAAGTTTATATTAACTCCAAAAACCATTATAAATCAAAATTTGATGTGCCAACAAAATTTTGAAAAAATATTATAAATAGTACCTTAAATTATTCAATTCCCTGTCTTTCCTGCTTATCTCCCCTTTGGCGGTAATAAGTAGACTAGAGAAATTCTTCTGCATGTCTTTTGAGGCAGATTCTTTCTTGTTGATCAGTTCACGTAAAGCCTGGTTTTCTGCTTCAAGCTGACTGGTCAGTTTCAATGCTTCTTCATACTTCTTTATCATCTGGAAAAATGCACATAAGTCAGTGAATATTCACCAGTGGAGTTTTAGTTCCACGTATTTTAAACCTGTAATATTTTATGGCATTTTAAATTCTTGACGAACAATAATAATTTACAGATTTACCTCTACTGATAGGTCAGTACAGCAAGCATAAATAGACACAGAGGTCAACAAATAGGATTACATTTTTTTTATTTTCCTAACAGATAAAGATAAAACATACTAAAATAACAGCGAAAAACAATCCCGATTCTATAAATCTGCAGGAAATAACAACAGTTAACGCAAATTTGCTACTGTCATGTGGGTAGTCCTGAGATCCTATGGAGACCTAAATTTATTCCAAACATAACAAATCTCCAATATGTTATAAACTAAGATGCTTGTTAGAAGCATACAATGTAGTTGTAACTCATATATAAATCTTGTAATTTTAGTATATTTCATCTTTGCAAATGAAACTGGGCCTTCGAAATATATCTTTGTTAACATCTTCTGACCCTTTGACCAGGATACAATAACTGCCAGTTGTGAGTGAATTTCAGGTGAACAAACACATTTTTTTTTATATGAAAGAAATATGTGAATAGATTTCAAAATCTACAAACCTCTTGGAAGGACTCAACTCTCTGCTGACCTTCTTCAACAATAAGGTCATCATAGAGGTCAAGGTCATTCACATTTTCAGCTGTAGTACTGCTACAGTTGTCTACATCATCCTGAAAATTAAGGAAAATCTTCCATCTCATGTCAAAGATTTTACTGTATAGCCAACTGATTATTATTAAACACAATGATAGTTTGCCATTTTATTTTTCAGACCCAAATTTTTTTTTTTCAAATTGCCAATTTTTATGTAATTATATTTTTGTTTACTATGTAAGTTGCTAAGTATCTAGATCATAATTCAGTTTGAGAAAGTTGCTTAAAATGTGCAAATGAGCAACATACTCCAATATCCCACAAATTTAAACATGACAGGACATTTGAAAATTCACATTCTCCAGATGGAATACCCAAGATTAACATTTTCGCTTACCGCAACAGGTTCTATCATGAGGTACACTTCAATGTTATCTGGTCAAAATTGATCCAATTACTGACTTTTGCACTCATGCAAATCATTCCATGTATGCCATGACTGTGAAGTCATTATGAAGTGAAGTCGTCTGATTCAAAAACTAGTCTGGTTACTACAGAATCTGCACAAAATATGAACAGAAATTTGAAACCTGAGATGTAGTTTCGGCTGCACTCTGTGATGATGACAGTGTCATGCCTTCTGATGTCTGCATGGCTTCTCCATCAGACTGGCTAAGAAACATATCATCCAAGTCTCCATAAAGGTCTTCCTCTGAAAGGTTCAAAGTGCTAAATGTACAAGAAGAAACTTGCATAAATAGTAGTAGCCATAATTTTCTAACAAGAAAGGAGAAAATTTTCTCATAGCACTATTTCAATAAATAATCCCTTGTTCTGATTCAACCTCTACAATTCTGCCCTCTACTTTTAAGACATGTCCCAATCTGTAGCTGTTTTGAATCCCACCAGTGAGTAAACTTTCCTGTGACTTTCTGCTTTCCACTCTTTCAGCATGTGTATTTGTTTGAACCCAGGACGCAAACATTGACTGGTATCAATATCAATGTAGTGATATAAAACAATAGTTGTAAGAACTTATTCTGACATAAAATAAATAGGTTTAATACAATAAAGAGAAAAAGACCTGATGTGTTTGCTTTTGATGCTGATGCCATGATGTTCCTGTGTGTTGATGCAAGAACTCTCCTTCCTGGGTCACACTGACAGAAGAGCTATCCTTTCTGGTATGATGCCTTCATCAAATTTTCACATTATATAGATGCATGCTAGTTGTGTATTTTGATTAACATTACAGCAGCACAGCAGATTACAGTTTACATTCTGCAAAAGAGAAATGCCTTCCATTGATAACACAATATAGTCTATAACAGAACCATACCTGCCATAATTTTTCTGGCCATTTCCGGGATTTGAGCCGATTTTCCGGGACATTTAACTATTCATATACTTTCAATGCCCTACGTTGGCAGCACACAAAATTGGACGGGACTCCGTTTTTGGCAGGAAAAGCAGTGCGCGCCTTTCAAATACACATCAGTACCATCAGTTTCATAGCTTTTATTTTAGTTGCAACAGCATAGTAATTGACAGGCTTGCAGAAATGTTTCAAGCTCAATCGGTCCGACCACCCGACAATTATTCCCCCACCACTTCAATAAAAAAAAGTTCGCTCGTATTTACGAGTGGAGAAGGTAGGAGGACGAGTATAATTTTCCGATCGATCATCCTGCAGAACGAGTGCAAAAACCGCAAGAAATATACCAATGGATGTGTATATCATAACGTCACAGTTTACCGACAGTAAATTCTCCATGTACAGTAATACGCTGTCAAAACAAAACCGGAAGCATGAGTAAGGGGGAGCACTTCGCCTTTTTAAATTCAGTAAACACCACAGTACTGTTGATCTTTTTTCTCCTAGGTCACCAGGACTGGTGATGGTGATGCAGGACGAGTAGACATTTTTGTCACTCGTCTTCAATTGTGTAGTAGTAATCATAAAATAATAACTGTGTACCATTCATTAATTAACATCATAAACTCGAATTCAAGTTGAATCACGGGCGTTTGATGACAGCGTTGTCTATGTTTCGTATTACAAGTATCGGCGCGATTTGATCGAACATTACAATATTCACCACGAGTTTTAGGCGCGTTTGCATTAAATTTAATTTAAGTAGCATCTCTATTAACACCAATTATTGCGGCGACAGTCTTTGAAAGGGGCAGATATCTTACAAATTAATTAATGCACCGCAAGTCAATAAATCGATAGCCGATAGCGGTCATTTGTTATCAATGACACGCATTATATTCATCGAATCGGAACATATTATCATAACGAATAATTAAAGAATTAGCGGCATGTCAAAAATTTGACTGGCCTGATCAAAGGTATGCATGTTTTTCATGTTTTCCAGGACATCGGATGTTTTTCCGGGACTCTGGGACAGGCCCTCAATTTCCGGGACAATCCCGGATGATCCGGGACGTATGGCAGGTATGACAGAACACAAGGCACACAGTTTTCAGAATAAATTTTATAATTTGATACAGTTTCTGGCTTTATCATAAAAAGAATTGTTCCAAGAGCAAGTTGTTTTCTTAACTGGATCAGCAGAAATAATTGATTTGACAAGGAACACAGCAAACAATCTAACCTTAGCGCATCGAAGGCCAACACTCTAACCACTTAGCCTAATTAATTTGGCGTTGACAGTTTGACTCATTTTATAGACATTTTTTTTTTTATTATTGTCAAACCATTACGCCTAATTTTAACTGTCATTTTTGTGAACGGAAAATTTAGCGGCAACACTGCCGATGGTTTTGGTCAATTTTTCTGTTAAAATATAAATCATCTTCATATTACACCAAACACTGAAAAAACAAATATTTGATTACTATTCTAGTAAAAGAACTTCATTAAAACCTGTCACCATAAAGTGTATTTGCCCAACAACTTCTAATTGGGCATTTTCCGTGCATAAAAATGCAACTTGTGACTGGACTTTCAAAAAGACATCGCCTATCAAAAATTTTCTTGATGTCTCTTCAACAAGTCTGATTACTTGGACTATCTAATCACTGAGCTGTCTTTGGCTCAGTGGTTAGAGTATTGGCCTTCTGTGCGCTAAGATCCGAGTTTGAATCCCACTCTGGGTTGTGTATTCTAAGATGCACTACATCTGTCTGTTGAGGACTTTCTTGTTCGTAAGACTAGGGAAACGGATCAATATCCCTACTTTAGAACGTCTGTCTAGTGCTACCGGTCCGTAACATTAGATACTGCCATTAAGATGTGATCTAGACTACATTCATTCTATTCAGAAGGCCTATAAATCGAAGGCATATTAACCCAACTGTAACAATTATTATAACTGTATGAAAACATGCAAATATTACTTTGAAAAGTGATATGTGTTTTTGCAATCAAGTTAGACTTACAGAACTGCACTTAGCGCTGCTTTATTCTCTTATGGCGCCAACACTGACAAATGTAAACATTTGATCAATATCGAAAATAAGCAAAGTACTAGAAGATATTTCAACCATGCACTTACAACAGATAATTATTTCGTTACATGATCATGTTTCCACTGCTACTGAACAATCAGCTTCAATTTTGTGCAATTAAAACTAAGTAATTTTGATTCCTGCCGTTCTTTCTCGTAGGTCTACTTGTTTAATTTCTTTATGAACAAGCATAGAACTAGTTCAATAAACGCACCAAATCAATGGTGAGCCTTCTAACAACTGTTATTTGATTGACAACAAGCTTAACGACAGTCTTCAAGATGTAGAATATCGCTATTTTGTACGTCGTCAAATTCACACACATTGTAGATTGAATAAAGCTGCCCAACATCCTCGACAAAAACGTTATTCCCCATATACAATGTATTCATCTAATTAATTCAAGTTCCCTGAAAGTTTTAATTCACTTATTTGTTCATTCGATCATCTGTCATCCACCTAGACACGGCCCTTCCTTCCTTTCGTAGTCAGCCAGCCAGTCAGTCAGCAAACCAGCTAGCCATTCATTCACTCACTCACTCACTCACTCACTCACTCACTCGCACACTCACACACTCACTCAATCACTCACTCACTCACTCACTCACTCGCGCACTCACTCACTCACTCACTCACTCACTCACTAATTCATTCATTCATTCATTCATTCACGCACATTCATTCATTCACTCATTCACATTCATTCATTCACTCACTCACTCACTCACTCACTCATCCATCCATCCATCCATCCATCCATCGATCCATTCATTCATTCATTCATTCATTCATTCGTTTTAGATATAGTATTTAATTAACTGTCATGGACTTTCGAAATCAGGGAAAGAAAAAATGAAAGAAAAAAAATTAAATGACAATTAAAAACATGCATATTGTATTACATTACTTGAAAATTTCAATGAATTTAAAGATTCATATCAGTTTTTGATATCTTAGATATATTCGCTGAACTTGAATTTCTAAGATAATGTGGTTATATTTATTCCATGTACATCTTAATTAGTTAGCCTTACAAGTATTCATCTTTTTGAAGAATATATGACGTAAAAATAATGATAACATAATCAGTCTTTGCCAGATTTATTAAATTTGAAGTGTGTATTAATCAGGATCTTGCAGTTGTCTAATTTCAATGTACCAAACTTTGTCGAACAATGGCTCTTTCAGCTAGAGTTTTGTCGATATCCGACATTTAATAAAAATTATTGTATTTCTAAAGTAGTTGTTTATTTACTCGAATATTCTCTCTCTCTCTCTCTCTCTCTCTCTCTCTCTCTTTCTCGTGTAGTCGGTTTCGAAAAAGTGACAGTTTCTAATTTTGGCTAGAAAGTAAATCAAGCACGCTCATCGGTGTTAAAGTAAATTTTGCCTCAGAAGAATGTTATCTTTAACGTTGAAAGAGGTTAACATTATTTATTTTGATTACATGATATTGAATCCCTATTTAATAGAACTGTTCGTGTAATTATCACAGTTTTTTGGTCGTTCGAGAGTTTTGAAAAAAAGTTATGTCTTATTTTGCATGTTCTCCGTATTTGACATATGATTTCGCGACCTACATATTTATGTTTGTCTTTAGCTCGAAGTCGTCGACATTTAGGCCGCGGATGAGGCTCATGGAGAGAATGTATCTATTTTCATGATCAAAAATGATTCATTTTTTGGTAATGTATTGATCATTGGTACTATTCTTTAAATGTACAAAAAAATAGCAAAATTTTCAGTTTCAAATTGAAATGGAAACGTGTTTTTCATCAGTACCTCAAGTACTTGGGCATATTTAATGGGATTTTCGGTTGAATGATTTTTGGCTTACTTATAGCCTTTGAATAAAAAAGGCTTTTTTGCCTGATAATGGTTTTTGTGTAGCCTGCTGCACAGTAGATGCAACATGCTACAAAGTAGCCGCGACATATAGGGATCACTTCTCTGTCATCTCTCCGTCTGTCCGTCCATCACAAAACTTTTCCGGACTACTCCTCAGAAACTACTGGTGCGATTTCATCCAAACTTTACAGGAATGATCAGTACCAACTCTAGTTGTGCATATTGTCAGCATTTTTCAGTTCAGTGATTTTTGTCAGGGTTATGGCCATTTAATGATTTCTTATTTTTAAAGTTTGTCCGGACTACTTCTCTCATACTACTAATACAATTTGAATGAAATGCTACAGGATTGATCAGTACCTCAAGTACTTGTGCATATTTAACAGGTTCTTCGGTTGAATGATTTTACAGCTGCTTATATGATCACTGATCGCTCTTGTTTTACAAGTTGACATTTGCTTAACACATGTAGTATCTGTTTTATTTCAAGTCTTTGAAGCTTTTTTCTTAACTTACCAGTATTCTACTTTGTATATTTCAGGCTTTACAACAACTGAAACAAGGGAAGCTTTCTGCTAAAGAATTATGTGAAAAATGCATTGAGAGAGCAGCCAAAGTCAGAGAACTCAATGCTTTTGTAACAGAAACACCAGAGGTGGCAAGACAACAGATTAGTTGTGTGCAGCAAGGTAATCATTATATTTTACCTGTTAACAGTTAACAACCTCATTCAGAGATTTGTAAACTTTACAGGTGGCAATCTCAGTCACCATTTTAGTTAAGTTTAACCCTTAGGGTATTGTAATCAAAGGGTTTTCAAAGCCATGAGAATGTGCTATTTGAAGCATCAAATTTTGATCTCAGATGAACATTGTTCCTAAAAACTCCAGTATGAGGAATTTACTTCAGAAGTTGGCCATATCATTTACAATTTTTTTTAAGACTTTTGTGATGTAACACTTAATAAACACTACTCCTTAAAACATAAAAATGACAACAATTTTAAATAATTGCTGATTTATTTTCTCTTCAGGATCAACAGATTTGAATGGTATACCTGTGGCTGTGAAAGACAACTTCTGTACGAAAGATATCCGTACAACATGCGCATCACGTATGTTGCAGAATTATATTCCTCCATACAATGCAACAGTCGTCCAACACCTTTATGACCATGGGGCAGTGCTCATTGGAAAAACAAATCTAGATGAATTTGCAATGGGGTAATATTCAAGTGTTCATCTTACTATTCAGACAGTTTTCTTGTACAGCTCAATCGTTACTGTTTACTTTCTTCTCAGTGAAGTCAATGTTGATGATCTGTTTTTTTTGGGGAGGTGGGGGGGGGAGTGAGGGCGGAGGCAGTTTTTTTTGTTTTTTCACAAGGTAAATGGTTGAGAATGAGTGAACATTTTGGTAAAAGGAGATGTATAGGTTTTAATCAGCTACATCTTAACTAAAGCTTTAACCCGTACCCTGCTGGATATCTAAAATGGACTTAAAATGGACTTGTCCATCATTCTATTTGGGGTGTCTGAATGGCAGATAGTGCAGACCATTTTCAGACTGCATGGATGTGCAGGTTGATCTTGGGCTGCACTGGTTGCCAAGGTAGAGTCAGTTGTCTCCAGAGGGGTAAGAGTTAAAGTGAAATTTGAATGTTCTCTGTTATCTCCAAGAAACAATGATTTCGAGTACATTGAATAGCTAGCTGGATTTTTGTAAGAAATAAGAAGTGTGTGTAGATCAGATGGAAATTTTAAATACTATTAATGTTATCTAGACTCTCACAAATCTGGGTAGCCTGTTTGAAATAATTTCAGGGTGCCACCATTCTTTAGAAATAATAGGGCTTTTTAATAGAGGACAAGTGAAGCTTTTAGCTCGGTACTTGAAAATTTAGTGGAAAGTTACATGGTTACAGTCATGTAATTAATTAGAAATATAAAATGTGATGAACATACAGCTTTCTTGCCACATACATTTCATTATAGATTTTTAGGTGAAAGTCATATATGTGACTGACTCAAACGTAATATAGTTTGATTAACTTTTATTTGTTTTTCTTTTGGTAGATGTGGTTCTATTGATAGTATCCATGGCCCTGTGCGAAACCCATGGCAATTCAAGTTCAGGCTTAAACAATCTCAGGTCAGAGAAAACCCAGACAAGCAGGGCTTTGAAAAGAGGAAGATAAAACAGGGTACCAATGCTGTTCACTCATCAAGAGTTAGGAGCCAGGTACCAGAAAATTGTGTAAATAGTTCTGAAGACTCTGATTGGTTCATTGCTGGAGGAAGTTCTGGTGGCAGTGCTGTTGCTGTAGCAAGTGGTACTTGTTTTGGGTAAGAACCTTTTTTTTGGGGGGGGGGGTAAAAAAAACACTTTGGGATTAAAAGTGACTTGCAAGGCATTCAGTTTTGATATTTGCTACAAAGATCAAGGAAGTGACATTTTTTAATGTTCAGAATCTAAAAAAAAAGACTGGTGGAAAAAAAAGACTTCAGTATTATAGAATAGATGTAAAATTACTGTATGGAATTGTTTCTTCAGAAGTACATGCATTGCATAATTAACAAAGTACATCGCATGTTTGTAATATTTTGTACAGGGCACTAGGTTCTGATACAGGCGGATCAGTACGTAACCCGGCTTCATACTGTGGTGTTGTTGGCCTGAAACCAACATATGGACTCGTGTCAAGATATGGACTTATACCACTAGTGAATTCTCTAGATGTTCCAGGAATACTGGCAAAGTCTGTGGATGATGCTACAATTATACTAAGTATGTTTAAGATCTGTCAATCAATCTGTTTTTTGGGGGTTTTTTTAAGTGATCAAGATTAATTATAGAATGGCATTTTTTTTTTAATCATATGATTTGTGTTTGAAAGCACAGCTAGCATTTCATGACTGAAATCAATTATTTACATGCCAGCAAGAATAATTATTACTTTAACCTTATATATTAATGGATTTATCATTTCTGAATACATGTATGCCAAAAAACAGTCATTTCAACAGGTTTAGAGGAAGTGATGCCTGGTCAAAAGTTTGATCTGTTGCCCTCTAGTGCCAGTAAACACACATTGTCCTATGGCATCACATGAACAAGGTACAAATTTGTACAGAAGTTGGTAGATAAAATATATATTTGTAATATATGCATTTCATATTCATTCCAAGAATCCCAGACACTTTATAGTGGGTTGAAGAAATCAATGGTATCTTCAGTAAAAGGATTGCAAAATGAATGTTAATTTTTTTTTAAAGTTTTTTTTTTACAAAAGTATTCTGTTTGTATGTTTTAATAAATATCAGGTAATAAAACAATTATTTCAATGGTATCTGGGAAACAGTCATAGGTTTTGTTCTTTGGTGTGGTGTAGGACATTTTTGATCTGTTACCTTTAGCACATCAGCCCGAAACAACAGGCAAATCATCATCTATCTACCTCACACAATAGTTATGACTGTTCTCCACCAATGAAATAACAGTATACTACATGTATGTTCTAGCTATATATAAATATAGGTCTGGAATTCTGTAATGGGTAGGTCTGAAAAAAAAGCATGATAAAAACTTTTCCAGATAGTATAGCTGGGCATGATGTGCATGATTCAACTACTGTTACAGACAAGTTTGTACCGTCCACGCTTGATGAAATACCATCAGTTGAAGGACTTCATGTCGGAATTCCAAAAGTAAAGAAACAAGTCTCTCAGTTCAGTAAAAACATTCCAGTTCATCACATTTTGTTGTACAGATTCAGAAAATTATTTTTGAACAATTTATTGATCAAATACACCTGGATTCATTATCAGTAATGTTTCAAGTACAACTTCATTATGCTGTGAAAACTTAAATGGCGATCCATTTGAAATAAATTGAACAAAATGAAAATATTACCAAATTTATGACATACTATTTGTCTAAGTTTTAAAAAGTACAAAACAATTTAAAATTGATTGAGAAACAAGTTCTTTCAACTAATATTAATCCTAATTATGGACTACATCTTTGATTGAAATGAGTTCTGTTACCAAAAGTGTTGAATGTGGTTTGTCACTGGAGATGTTTCATAAACATTGTCACTTAATCTAAACCTAATCTTGTTACTCTGTAGGTTTGAGGAGGGTAAAATCATTAATCTGTTGTCATCTTCTCTGTGTTTGTCAGCAATTTGCTGAAGACAACACTTCTTTTAACATACTTCAAATGCCTGCTAAGTAGGTAGTTTACAAATGACATACTGGTAAATGCAGGTTTACTAGATTGTACTAGAAGAATTATTTCTGGGCAAACTGTGATTCCAGTGACATCTGAATTCAAAAATTTGTTTGATATTCTTGTTTTAAATGCTGGCACAATTCCTGCTTAGAGGTCAGGATATGTTCCTTTGGAAGTTTTTCAGTCAGAGTTAATAATACACTTATGAATCATTATCTTGATATAATGTAGTTTTGACCATACAAGTACTTCATTGTCATACTTTCCAGGAATATTATGCCCCAGGTATAAGTGATGAGGTGAAGACAGCTTGGAGTGATGTCATAGATATGTTTGAGAATGCTGGGGCACGTGTTACACAAGTTTCTATGCCGTACACACAGTACTCCATTAACACATACAGTATCCTATGTGCATGTGAGGTTGCTTCAAACATGGCGAGATATGATGGCATTGAATTTGGTATGTTATTTTTTCACGTCCAATGCTGAAAAAAGAGATTCAGATGGCAAAAAAAACCTGAAGATTAAGATTTGAAAATAATTTGAAATTCACTGTCTTATTAAAAAAAAATACTATTAAAAAACTAATATTAATAATCTTACAAACTAGAAAGTCTGTAACAGAAAGATGCAATGCATCTCAGAATTCACAACCCAGAGCGGGATTTGAACTCTGATCTTATCAAATTGAAGACCAACACTCTAACCACTGAGCCAAAGAATCAATTCCCTGACACAGTTGTTAGAGGTTGTATTTATACAATTATAGGAAAGTATGCACTAGACCGTAACAGTAATGATTAGGATTACATAATGTTTATGAAACATGGTTGTATGGTATAAATAGTGGTCGTGGATACATGTACATTGTTTATATGATTACCTTTTTTTTTTAACCAAGTGTTACCAGTAAGCAGGCCTTTCTACAAGCGTTAACGAATATGTACAGATCAGAATTTCTTTTTATTAAGGAAGCACTTGTACAAGTTAGTTAAAGGGAGAGAATACTTGTTTGTAACCTTGTGTACTGTTGTGTTATATATTTCAGGACATAGAGCAGAAAATGATGAATCTACAGAAGCCTTATATGCCCAAAGCAGACATGAAGGATTCAATGATGTTGTCAGAGGAAGAATATTTGCTGGGAACTACTTTTTACTCCGCCAGTATGTAATTTGTATTGAACTACTTTCTTTTATTTAGATTCGAAAAAGTGCTTTAATTATGCATATATCGCACCTTTACCCTTCAAATAGTATCTTTAAAACTTTTGTCCTGTGGCTTTACGCATTCCACTTTTGATAAGGGTACTGGTCCTAAACAAGGAAAGAGTAAATGAGCATGATTTGTTTAAGTTGCAAGAAATTGCTTTCCAATAGCCATAAAGTAATAAATATGTTTAATCTAACTACAGTTATATACTGGGACACCTGGTAGCAGACAGTTATTGTAATTTTAACGGTAACATGTATATCTTGCTTCTGAAACATTGATTTATGTAATCCAGACAAGATTTTCACTTACAAAGCCATGGACAGATTTGTATATGCTTCTCTTGTGTGCCCTTTGTAACATTATCAATCAATTCGTAGTTAAAAGTTTCAGATGTACATATTCTATTGATTGATTTCTAGAAACTACGAGCGATATTTCAAGAAGGCTTTAAAAGTTAGACGGTTGATCAGTAATGATTTTGCGAATGTGTACGCATCTGGCGTTGATGTTCTATTGACCCCAACGACTTTGACAGTGGCACCACCTTATAGCTGGTTTTCAAAGGCGGACAATCGAACAAGAACAGCAGAACAGGATGTGTTCACACAACCTGTAAACATGGCGGGTAAGTTGATATGAAATTCATGTCAGAATAATGACAGTACTAAACAAGGTTATTCATACTAACTTGTATTTAAACTAGGTGTTTTTGCATATTAAATCTTTGAAAAAGTTACATTCTAGTGAAAATTGGATAAGTCGACTCAGCATATTGAAAAAGGCATATTTTTGTTCAAGTAATTTTTGGACAGGTCGGTGGGAGGGTGGGCTTTTCACAGCATCCTTTGGATGTTACAATGACATCCTTTTCAAGTAAATAAATCATGTTTTATTCGATTTTAAAAGTTCTTTTTATGTAGGACTCTTGAATATTTTCAAATGAAAGTCGTAAGTTGAAATTGGCTAGACGTTGCTCATGTCTAGGTTTGAAATAGTTGTCTCCCTTCAATACTTATACTAGGAAAGGTTACTTTACAAACTTTTTGTAATATTTTTTATTCTAGGTGTACCAGCTGTGACCATCCCAGTACGACTTTCATCAACAGGCCTTCCAGTCAGTCTCCAAATCATTGGACAGAATTTCCGGGACCACAAAATGTTAAATGTTGCCAAATGGGTTGAACAGAAAGTAGAATTTCAAAGACTAAATCTCGATTTTTTAGACAATTCTTGATAGTGCGTCTTGTTGCAGTTATATTAGAAGTTACATGAAGTATTTCCTGTTAAATGCTTAGTGATAATGTTAAAACAATTAAAGTCTGAGCTGAGAATTACTACGGCAGAAAAATGGTTGCTTATTTGTGTGTGTTTCAGAATGAAGTACAGTAGGTTTGAGTATCCAGTCTGCAGTGGAGGAAAAATGGGATTCATATACAACTGTTATACTTGCATAGACAAGGAAATTTAGCCCCTTGACTTTTGAAAATTTGCTAGTTTGACCTTTGGCTAACATCTCAAGGAACTAAGTTATAAATGTTGCCTAACTTTGCAGCAAACCCATTTAATTTCAGCAGATCAGCCTACGAAGAGATGTTTAGCACCACCTGCAACAAATGCTTTGGTGTAGCTAATTGGTAGGTTCAATGGCTATCTCTGAGTTTATCTATCATCAGTTCCAGTTGCCCATATGACTATGTCCCCTGACGAGTTATTTTAGGGTGTGCAAGGTAGTAAAAAAGGCATCCAATTCAAGAGACACACCTGGTTCTATTATTCATTGATACTTGAGACATCGGTTAATGTATCATCCGAACAAACTGATAGTGTAAGTGGAGGAGCTGGGAGGAGCTACTACTGGTTTGCGAGTCCTATTCATTACCACTGATATGCCTTAATCAACAGCTATATATATATATATATATATATATATATATATATATATATATATATCTGCCATTATCTGTATTCATACTTTTGACCCTAAAATATGAAATTTTAGATTTGCTTTGGATAAAGTTGCTCTTGAAACTAAATAAGAAAACACTAAGAAACTTTTCCAGTTTTCCTGTTTAATCATAACAGATGACAGAGTCATCTCCATTTTCTCAAGCAAAATAGAATCTAGATAATCAATCATTAATCAACAAATCATAAAATACAGATTAATAAATTATTTATATAATAACGTATTCACAACCAGTCACCAGGTAACATTGAGAGCATTGATTATTATAAAGCACCCTGCATGGTATATACAGTCATGTACAATATGCATGTACATACAAATTTCGAGTTATTTATTACCCTTACCCTCCTAAATTTCTTGAATGGACTAGCCCATCATTCAATTTTATCATTTATAGGGGTATTAATGGGAAAGTTACCGACTGAAAAGCAGACCATGATCCCACTTTTACAGATACACAGACTAACCATGGCCTGTTAATGGCCAAAAATAATTGTCAACCAATTGTATTACAGCACTTGCTTTGTTTGTGATGTTACAATTAAGGTTGTATGAAACTATAACAGTTGAAATGAATTCAGTGCAGAGCAATAAATACAAACAAATATCTGTAAAGCCATAGACCTACCATTACCAAACCTCTTCCCCGCTTCCTTAATTAAGCCATTTTTCTGCTGGTTATATATATAATACTTTGTGGTGATGAAAATATATATACATATATATTAATGGCAGTATGCAAAACAACTTGTCAACAGCTGATACTACAAATAAAATCTGTTTTAATAGCTTAGGCCTCTGAACCAATGACAGTCTTAATATTTTTTAGGGAAAAAATGTAGAAAATAAGTCTTTATATTCCTTCAAGGCTTGCCCAGAGTTTATAAATAAAAAAAAACTCTTTAAACTAAATTTTTATAAGGCAAAGTTTTTAAGTGGGTCTCTGCTTTGACAGGCTACTGGCTATATAACTGCACTAACTGCTACCACCAAATTGCTATAAACAACACATTTAAAGAGCTACTGCATATATATTATTGATACAGTAAAGTTCTGCCATTAAAACCACTTTATTAACATCACAAGGGCGATCAGGAATGACATGTGTCGCCTGATAATAGCCAATTAAACAGTAGTATTGAGAGGTGATTGGGCAGTTTGTAGGCTTAAACGCATTTTTTTATTCAAGGGCCAGCCAAAAATCATTCAACCAAAAACCTGTAAAACATGCGCAAGTACTTAAGGTACAGAACAATCCTGTAATATTTCATTTAAATTGCTTTAGTAGTATAAGAGAAATAGTCTTGACAATCTTTAAAAATAAAAATCATTAAAGGGCCATAACTCTGACAAATTTCATTGAACTGGAAAATGCTGACAATATGCACAACTAGACTTGGTACTGATCATTCCTGTAAATTTTGGATGAAATCACACCAGTAGTTTCTGAGGAGTAGTCCGGACAAGTTTTGTGATGGACAGATGGATGGATGGACAGACAGACAGATGATGGGGAAGTGATCCCTTGCAGCTACTTCGTAGCAGGTGACACAAAAATCATCACAAAATCAGCAATTTTAAAGAACCAAAAGTCAAAAATTAGCAAAAAAGGTCAACTGTTAAGCTTGATTTGTTATTATGATCTCTTTATGACTTGTCTTAAAACTGTACAACAACATTATTAGTTATCCTTTGTCATCTTATTTATTAAACGCTGATTTATGACTGGATTATATTAAAAAAATATAAAAACAAAAAAGAACCTGTGACTGTGCACAACAGTCAGTTTATTAACCCATACCATGCTAAACACCATGCTAAATATCTAAAAATGGACTCGTCCATCTTTTCATTGAGACAGATCTATTAATTCTTGATAGAGGTGCTTATTGAAAATTTACTGACAAATGTGCTCACTGATCTTGGTCTTGTAACAAAGGCTGGGTCAACTGCCTTCAGAGGGGTAAGGGTTAATATTCAACTAACATATCTGGCAATAACTATCAATATCTCCTAGAAACAAATCAACTGTAATGATTTAACAACATACATGGACCAACTTTGCCTAAAAGTCCACATTAACTTTAAAACACTACAATTTTACATATATTTTTTACAGGTGAAAGACATCAAAACAAAAGAATATAAATATAAAATAAAACAAACAGCTACATATATTTTATACAGATGTTTTCAGTAAACATATCGCAAAAACAATACATTCAGGCAAACTTATTTGATGCAATCTTTGAAAATTTGAAATAAGAATTATCATTCAGTTTTCAAAAAACATAAAATTTATTTTTAGAAATTTGTCATGGTGGATTTATTATGTTACTAAAACCAGACAATGAAATCATAATATAAAATTCCTGCAGGTATAGTTAGGTAATCCAGCCAGATTCTCAGTCTTTTTAGTTCTGTGTATATATTACGTGTACTTTGAGTATCTGATGCCATCTTTCAAATTTGTATTATAATTTTTTGGGCAATAACTGTCTAACACAGAAAGACTAGCATCTTTACCAGGTCTTAGGTCTTCCAAACATATTGTCATTTCAGCTTTAATTCGGTGATTGTTTAACAAATAATGTTTCTTCATATATTTCTGTATGTGGAAAAGATTCTGGAAATTTTGAAAACAGCAAATTTGTGACATTTATTATGTTTCAATCTTGACAGCTGCAATTTCAAAGGGTAAAAGGTTTGTCTGAATCAGAGCTGTCTAAAACTTGTACATGTTTGATAGCTTCAACTGCATTACTGGGTAGTGTATCGAGAATCCAAGTTGCTTCACCCACATCAAAAATTATTTTCTTAACAGAAATGTAACGGCAATATATAAAGTAAGTATCACTGACATTTTCAACAAAAAACGAAAATGTATCATATGGATAAATGTTAGGAATGACAAATATAATTACAAGTCAAATCTGCATAGATATTTCAAGTATTAAAAGCTAAAAAATTCTGTATATTTCTTTATTCATTGTCATTTAGAGGCTTTCACTGCTTGACTGGTACGTCAATACTTTTACAATGACTTTTCATGTTTCAGATCAAAAAACTATTTAATATACTATGACTTTTCATGTTTCAGATCAAATAACTATTTAATATACAAACTGACATAATTCAGCCGTGTATTCCAGTTTACTGGATAAACTTGTCACTACAATCAAATCAAGTTAGTGCAAAATCTAAAATTCAGAAAACTGTACACAATTTTGTTTTCAAACTCTTAAACGAAAGTAAAACAATAATAGAGAAGAAAATACATGATATATCTTTGTTATGTCCATTAACCATGCCTTATTTATTTATTCTATTTAGCACAAATGAACACAAAATTAAATACAGGAGAAAGCTTTATCAACATACTAAACCTTAAATTCTACTGGCAACTCTAAACCTAAGAAATACTTGTTATCCTTTCCCCCTAAAAATCCTCTGCTAGTAAAAAAAAGCCCATCTTACTGGTTCCCAAATCCTAAGCAACTGGTTTCCCATCTCTATGCCACTGCTGCATTATACATTATGCCACTGGTTCCCCTTTCCTATCCACATTGTTCCCATTTTCTATCCCATTGGTTCCAAAAAATCCCTCATCAATACTTCTTCAATAAATTGTTGACTGGATCTGTTATCTCCAATAGATGGACTTTCTTTTTTGTGAGTTTGACTCACAGGAAATACTGGAGTTGATTTGGATTTTGACATCCCTCGACTAATTGAATCCTTTGATTCTATTTGGCTCGGAGTTTTCAATCCTGCATGTCCATTGGTTAACACACTAGACTGGTTCCTAGTGCCAGTGGCTCCCAGCTGTCTTGCAGCTAACAGCAGGTTATCAGTCTGATTTGCTAGGCACAAGGTATTAAAGAAGGGCTGTAACTCCTGTAATGACCTCAAGTGGGTAAAAGTAAGCAGAGGCCTGCCAGGTACCAGCTTCATCATTGGAATGTCACCTTTCAGCTGGAGGAAAAAGGGAACCAGCAATTAAAAACTGAAGATTAATTTAAAATGTCAAAACTCTTTTTCAGCATGAAACAAAATGAAAATTCTAATATACAAGCTTGCATAAAAAAAACAATGATAAAATAACAAATACTGGTAAACATATTAAACAAGTTCTTTCAATTCTTGTCTCATTTTTGTGTTTTCTAAATACAAATTTCCAAAAGTTAAGATATGATGGTCTGCTTTGAAATTTCTCTCAGCTTCAGAAAATGAAATACCTGCACACAAAATGGCAGTTATTTTACTATAAACTTAAATATAATACAGAAAACTATAGCTTACTTTAGTATTAAGAAGCCTTGCTAATCTGATGATGTGTGGTTTAAATTGTTTTTGTTTTCTTCTCACATCTTTCTTCTTGTCTTCCTCTCCCAGGTCATCCTCCCCCTCCCCTGCAGCAGCGCCACCTATGAACGCCCAGCGATAGCTGTAAAATATTGGTGGTCTATAAATAATTTAGCTGACTATTTTGATACATGACTTTTGAATTTGCAAACTCTCTTCAAAAATAACCACAACAAAGTAAGTTTGAGATTCATGCTAATAAGCAGAAGTAACTAATGCTATATTGTATGTAGCCCCAAAAACATCCAAAGCTGTGGATGCTTGATCCACTAACAGGAAAACTTTGTAACATTAATAAATCCAAATGCAAGTCATAAGATTCATCAATTTTGTCCCAACAACTGGTTCAGTCTAACCTTAATATCTTTTTTGTCACCACCTCTGTAACTCTATGTAAATTTACTTGAAATGTGAATGTTATTGTTGACAAACACCTGTTATGTACAAGTAAATGCATGTACACCACACAGCTCATCAAAAATGAGCATGTGACCACTTTCTGGACCTGAGCAGTAGAGAATGTACTCACAGCTGGAACTGTGGGACTGTGTCAGCTGGAAGTGCCAGACACATGTCTAGTAGTTTACAGGCACTAAGATATAGTTGCATCCAGGAAGGGTTGTTGTGAGCATTCAGACCATTACCTAGGTGGGCCCAGCTCGAGTCCAGGGCTGCTATACGCTGAACCTGTGTCCTATAAACAGAAATTTATACAACATTCCATTTAGCATAGTAACACAGAACTGCTGAATTTGTTGGGGTATTTTTTGCAGTGTTTTACTTTTCATAAACTCAAGAAAATTACAAAAACTCAATATTATGTCAATGGATTAATATGAATATTAAAAATGTTATTTGTGCAAAACCAAAAACTTGCAAAAATACTTTTAAAGATCTTTCAGTTCTTTCATAGAAAAACAGAGGGAACTGGTAGTGATTGTCTAATAGCATCATGCTACATGTATAAAGAAGTCAGTCAAAGGCTGTTACACTTGCAAAGATAAAATATTCAAAACTTACAGGATTTACTTATGTGTACAACTGTAATTTTAATGAACATTTCCATTACCCAAACTGCTACTGGTAAATACAACCCATAAAATATAAAACTTCAGGAACACCAACTGTTTCACTAACTTGTTGTTACAACAACTACATGCAAATTAGCTACAGTCACATGGGTAATTACGACATCCTAGGTAGATCTAAATTTATTACAAACATAACAAATGTCCAATGTCTGTTATAAATTTAGATACTCATAATAAGAACATCTGTAACACATACATAGTAAGTAAATTCTGATATTTTAGTAAATTTTATCTTTACAAGTGACAGTCTTATTCTTAAGAAACAGTTCTCATATTTTCAATATTTCTTCTTCAGAGATTATGTCTGAAACAGAATGCAGATCAAAATCATTACACATTTTTTCCACTGGTAAGTAATTTACAGTTGTTTTATTGGTTACATAGTATTCTTAAATAGGGTATCAATTAATGAGCTACATGTATTTGATATTGAGAAAACAATATTAGGTTCAGCCATATTTTTCTCACTTTAGCATGCATATTATAGAATGATATTAATGAAAGTGAGTATTGTAAATCTTGTGTGGGTGAGGGGTGGAGGATTCTCATCTAGTTACATAATGGTTTGAAGGAGGTTTGCTGGAGGGATGAATTTTCAATTAAATTTCCTGCATGAGACCAAGGCTAGATAAGATAGTTTTCGGTGTCATAGAAGGAATAATGATTTATTTTTCATAGCAAAAATAACCTGATGCTGGGTAAGGTTTTACAAAAAAAGGCATTTTTTTCTCTCAAAAAGTAACATCAGTATTTCCCATATTTCAAAATACTCAAAAACAATACAAACCAGTTATCAATACAGTCATGCCAGCTAAACTTAGAATAAAATATTACATACAATACTGTGATTAAATATGATAACTGGTAAAATTGTATTAGAATTGAAAGTGTATGCAGTGCTATAACAAGACATTACAGGCTAAGGATGTACCATGTGATCATGATTTAACACCTGTTAAATCACAGTTTCAGCAATCCTGACAGATGATTAAAGAAAGGGGTAAAAAGTATTGTTTGCTTTTTCCAGGCACATCAGTTCCTTTCGCTGGAAAAGCTTCGCAACAAATACTCTCCAAAAAGGGAGCTGACAAAAGACCTTGAAGGGCTATAATATGCAAGTATAAGGGTTTATCAGTAATCTGACAAAGCCATGTGTCTGTGTTAATCTGTGCGAATAACTTGTCTTATACAGAGGTTTATAAAGCTTGTGATAATAATTTAAGCTAACTTTTTGAAGCAAAGGCAGTTAATTGCTAAATTGTAGCTCAAAATTTGGCTAAGTTCAGTTAGCAACAGCACTGCCTATATCAAAGTTTAACAAATTTAACATGTTAAAGGCATTAAAACTGTGAAACTTGAGAAGCATCAATTTCTAAACAGAATAGTTACATAGTTTTGCTAATTTTTCTGAAAAGATAAATACCATGTAATTTCTTACTTTTTTTACTCAGAATATGCTGTGTTATTCAGAGTTGCTGTTTTTACTCAAATACATGATAAAACTCAAATACATGATAATACTCAAATACATGATAATACTCAAATACATGATAATACTCAAATTCAAATACATGATAATACTCAAATACATGACAATACTCAAATACATGATAATACCCAAATACATGATAATACTCAAATTAAAATACATGATCATACTTAAATACATGATAATACTCAAATACATGATAATACTCAAATTAAAATACATGATCATACTCAAATTCATGATAATACTCAAATACATGATACTACTCAAATACATGATAATACTCAAATTCAATTACATGATAATACTCAAATACATGATCATACTCAAATACATGATCATACTCAAATACATGATCATACTCAAATACATGATAATACTCAAATACATGATCATACTCAAATACATGATAATACTTAAATACATGATAATACTTAAATACCTTGTTATACTCAAATACATGATAATACTCAAATTCAAATACATGATAATACTCAAATACATGATCATACTCAAATACATGATCATACTCAAATACATGATCATACTCAAATACATGATTAAACTCATAACTGCAACTACATGCCTATTACAGAGTAATTTTCAAAGTTGTATCAGAAATATACACTTTTGATGAATGAAAAAAATAATAGTTTATATTGTAAACCCAGACTGAAATATGACATATAAATGTACACAACGCGGCAAAATAAACAAACTCCACAATTTACAACATCAACAAAATATACATTCCAATATTTTATTATATATCAACAAAAACTTACAACATAATGAAACCACAACAATGAATTATATCAAAAGTTACAATAACAAAAACAAGATTTTCAATAAAACAGAAAAAAACAAACTCAAAAGAGAAAAGTCTATTTTTTTAGTGACTTAAAACTGAATCAAATTCCACTGCATATTATAAGCAACCCTCTTCGGAAAAATGATAAAAAATATGCATATTTTACCCAGAAAATTACAGTAAAGAGCACTTTTTTGGGAGGGTGGGGTGGGCCACCAATTAATAAGTTCACAGCTTTTCAGTTCTGCAAATGTTTTTGGACTTTAGTTACAACTTCTTTGCTTTAGAGAAATCAGTATTTTTTTTTTATTCACTACAATCTAGCAACTACAATCTACCTTTACCCCTAGACAAACTTGTCTTTTCTTTTAACTTCTAAATGCATAATCAGATAAAAGAAATAATAAACTAATCATTAATAACTGTTTTATTATCACACAATTTCCCCAAATTTTAGTGTCAGGAAATATAACAGGTAGTGTGAAGTTTTCCTAGTTCAAAAGACATGACACTAAGCATATGAAAAATAGTGAAACATAAGGTCAAGGTCAGTGAAAGGTCAAAATAAGACAAAGGTCGAAAATAAAGATCAAAAGGTGAACTATTACAACAGGAATCTATACTTATTATACCTTGTGCTTGTAGGCAAAGATCGACTGTTAAAAGGTGGAAAAATTAAAGAAATTTTTAGAAATATTTGGCACTCAAATCATCAGATTGATTTATATTAGGAAATACAACACAAATCAGTATGTAGTTGTTTATAACAAGGGCAGATTGATTGTCAGAAATTTTGGGTATCCATTCAACATTTGTATTCCAAAAAATATGTTCATAGATTAACAACTGAAGGAACAAGCGATTTCTAGTTTAATTTGGCAGATTAACAAATAAACACCTACCAAGTAATATTTTAACTGCAATGTTTAATCCACAAATGACCGCTGTTATAATATTCAACAGAAAACTATTAATAAAAGCCTATCTATAAAAGCTGCCTAAGTGCCTACAGAAAGGCATTAAGAATCATATACATTTGATTACAACTCTACCAAAACAGACTTCTGCAGGACAAAAAATGATAAATTATACTTACACAAACTCTTCAGTTTCTGAAGATAACTCTTGTTCAATTTGTAGAAAAACATGAATCTGAAAGAATATGAATATTTCTTTCTCTTGTATTATACATGTATATTCAAAACACTTATAAACCATTTATCTACATCACAGATACTAGAAACATAACTGGGATGCTTAATATTCGCTGAATGAAAAATCGTAAGTTTTAACTAATTGTCATACCTTTCGACAATAAGCATATGAACTGCTATATGTAAGAACATGACTTATGACAATTAGTTAAAAGTTGTGATTTTCATTCACACGTGCACTTAGAACCCCAGTTATAATCATTGCACATTATATTATAAATCAAATCAAGAAAAACTTCCTCAGGTCCTCTAATTCTGTTGTTATTTCAAGGTATTATTGCAAGACATAAATAATTATCAATATCAACAGTACTCACATGGATAGAAAAATGTCTAACTCAAGGCTCCAGAAAACCAAATATTTATATATTACTGTTTTTTTAACGGATTTTAGCTTCCTGGACTGATTTTTATGTTCAAAACTGCTTAAAGAATGGTCCATATATTTTTAAAAAAAAATCAAATTTAAATATAACTTATCATTCAAACGCCAAAATTTCACACCTTAATCCCAATCGGTCCCTAATGACCTTGATCTTGATCTACTTAACTCAACTGCAATATTTTGTCCCCTTGATCTACTGACCCAAACATCAAGAGCTATTTTACACAAGCCATACAAATACAATAAAAATGCTGGCCTAGTGCTAAGATAATACCTTCTTTATTTATATTGTACATTCGCACTGAAAAGACTGTTGAATAAGCATTTTTTCTTCACACCATGCTATTTCTAAATATAGAACTCAATTTTCTTTCTTTAGTCAAAGCAACAAATCAAAATCATACCAGTTCTGTGATAATGGTAGGCCACATGGATGTCAGATGCTGTGGTGATACTCGTAACATGAGTACACGGAAACAAAGGAATACCTGGGCCATCACAGACGGTGCTTGCAGTATGCGTAAACTCTCTGCTAGCTTCTCTGAAATCAAGAAATGTTTCCATTACAAGGACAGAAGTTCAACAGAAAGGCTGATGAATTTACTGGCTTATAAAAATTCCCTGCCAACATTTTATTTCAGGGGTGTCAAAGAAAGTTAATGATAATTTACCTTGTATTTCTGGAATGGATTTCTGATACTGGTCTGCCTCGCTACAAAACACCGTGAAAGCCAGTCTTTTCAGCATGCCAGCCTTCTGGTCTATCTCTTGTTCCTTGTTGCTGAATAAATTCAGGGAACCAGTCTGTGCCATTGACACCCTTGCTGCAAAATAACATTTCTGATAATTAGGGAACCAGTCCTTGCAACAATATTTTGTAATGCTAATTCAGGGAAACAGACTGTGCCACAGATAACAATTCTACAATATAAATTCTATATAATTCAAGGAACCAGTTTGTGTTATTGGTATTCTTGCTGCAATATTAGTTCTAGAAAGAAACCAGTCCCTGTAACAATATTTTGTATTGTTAGTTCAAGGAACACATCTAGTTTCCTTGCTGTAATAAAAATTCTACATAATTCAGAGAACCAGTCCGCACTATAGGTATCCTTGAGAAAACAAAATCCTTATACCAGGCAGGGAACCAGTCAGTGCTAGTGGTATCCTTGCTGCGATATAATTTTTCTAATATAATTTAGTGAACAAATATGTGCCACTGATATTCTTGTTACTGTTTCCTTTATTTCTTATTCAGAGAACTAGTCTCCATGTCTCCAAACAACAAATGGAGTGTTGAAACATAGTAAAGCGTACCCATGAGATCCTTGTATGTAGTTTTATCATGTGTCATGAGATTATCAACAATCGTGACCCAGTAACCTATACTCTCCATATCCATCTGAAAGAAGCTGGGATCCAGTAGTAAATCAAGAGCCTCTCTCCGCCAAGCTTTACGCGTGTACTGGTAACTACTGATCGATGACAGAAACTGCGAAGCTGCTCTCAAGCTCGGTAAATTATTTATACTGAAATACATGAGAGAAAGCTTCTATGAAATCAGTAAGTTCAGCTTTCCAGAAATTAACAAGAACTTTCCATAGAAACTTAAAAAAACAATCAAATAATTTTTAACAAATGTTCAAAATGCTTCCCCAGATTCAATGACAAAACTAAAAAGAAATTAAGAGGACAAAAAGATTTTATGAAATTTATGAAAAAGTACTTTGGAAATAAACTTACTAGTGGCTTTTGAGATAAGGGAATATATTATACAGTAAGGTGGTAAGGAATGGCGAGACTTTATCCTTCTCTTCGCTGGAATAGATCACATCCAACAACGGTGATGTTACCTGAAAAATGTGAAGCCACAGGAAATAATTCAAACTATTCACTGTTTGCTCAGAATTTATAAAGATATACAATCGAAATGCATTTCTTCTTAAAACTGTTTAGGACTAGGGAGAACATGAGAGCCACCAATGCCATATATCAAGGAGTGTAAAAAATACTTTAATGAAACTCTGAATGAACAACAGAAGATTTTAGCCACACTGAAAGACTGGCAGGTAGAAAATATGACAAGTTTGCGTTCAGAAAAAGTCTTTGACCTATGACCGCATGAGTGAAATAACTAGGTCATACCTCAGCCAGTGCAGCCAAAGCCTGAACACTGTACTTGCTGTCTGTAGAGTTCACAGTCGTAGGCTCAAGCTCCACTACTCTTCTCTCCATTACCACAGAATCTATAACAACAACACATGTTTCAGTGCTTTATCATTTATCATCAAGTATTATTTCTGATCATTACATCAAATATTATGTCCTTTCAGTTCATAAGTCCTTTAACACAAACAATCGTGACTTTTTGTCATCTCAAAGTTCTAGGCAACTGAACAAATGTAAAAATTCACATTAGTTTTCAAAATTACCTTAATAATAAATCACTCCTGAAATAGAGCCCGATTAACCTACACTAAATACAGTGGTACGCACCATTATCTTGCTGGTTCCCTTCCTCAGGTTCATCAGACTGTGGCCCAGGTTTTACAGCATAGTTTTTCCTAAGCCATGTCGTCTGCTCCAGACTGGATCCCGCTATATTGGAGACTGCTTCTAGAAGTTTCTGTGCTATTTCCTGAATCTCCCTTTGGTTCTTCTTGTCCACCATAGATGGTGTTTTCTGCACGTACTCATTCAGTATGCTTTAAAAAAAAATACCGTAAAATGAATATTTTTCAAGCACGTACTCATTCAGTATGCTTTAAATCAATACCGTAAAATGAATATTTTTCAAGCATTTAATTTTCACTTTATTGTCAATGTGATGACAGAAATTATGACTTCCAAACTGAAACTTTTTTCACAATGAATGTATGATCCTAACGATTCAGTTGCGTAACTCTTTCTTATTTTCTGAGATATGACCCTAACAAATCATCAGCATATGATGCTCCTGTTCAATTTAGTCTCATTTCCTCATTAACTGTCCTATTCATACCTTTACCATTCACATACCATTCACTTTAAACTTTTCAACACTTATTACTCATTAAACAAGAGGGCCATGATGGCCCTATATCGCTCACCTGAATATGACTGCTTTTAACAAAGTTGCTATGGACCTGGTTAATTGAACCCATATTCAAACTTGGCCTAGAAATTATTGAAACAATCTTTCTGACAAATTTCAAGGTTATTTGGACTGAAAGTGTAGCCTCTAGTGTTAACAAGGTTTTTCGATATTTGGGCTCTGTGACCTAGTTTTTTAATCCAGATAATCCATATCCAAACCTGAGCTAGAAATCATCAAAACAACCTTTCTGACAAATTTCCAGGACATTTGGACTGAAAATGTAGCCTCTAGAGTGTTTACAAAGTTTTTCGATATTTAGGCTCTGTGACCTAGTTTTTTAATCCAGATGACCCATATTCAAAGCTGAGCTGGAAATCATAGAAGCAACCTTTCTGACAAATTTTCAGGTTATTTGGAATTAAAATCTTAACTCTAGAGTGTTAACAAGGTTTTTCCATATTTGGTCAATGTGACCTAGTTTTTGACCAAAGATGACCCATATTAGTACTTGAGCTAGAAATCATCAAAACAACCTGTCTGACAAATTTCCAGGATATTTGCACTGAAAATGTAACCTCTGGAGTGTTAAAGTGGTTTTTACCTTTAAGGGCTCTGTGACCTAGTTTTTGATCCCAGATGACCCATATCCTAGTCCGGGCTAGAAATCATTGAAACAACCCTTCTGACAAATTTCAAGGACATCTGGACTGAAAATGTAACCTCTAGAGCATTAACAAGGATTTTCTACTTTTTGGCCATGTGTCCTAGTTTTTGACCCCACATAACCCATATTCAAAACTGAGCTAGAAATCATTAAAACAATCTTTCTGACAAATTTCAAGGTTATTTGAACTAAAAATGTTACCTCAATGCGTGTTTACAAGGTTTTTCCATATTTGGGGTCTGTGACCTAGTTTTTGACCCCAGATGACCTTTATTCGAATCTGAGCTAGAAATCATTAAAACATTTTTTCTGACAAATTTCGAGAATATTTGGACTGAAAAGTAGCTTCTAGAGTGTTAACAAGTTTTTTGCTATTTTTGGGCTCTGTGACCTAGTTTTTGATTTCAGATGACACATATTCAAATTTAACCTAGAAATCATTGAAACAACCTTTCTGACAGATTCCAGGTTATTTGGACTGAAAATGTTACCTCTAGAGTGTTAACAAGGTTTTTCCATATTTGGGCTCTGTGACCTAGTTTTTGACCCCAGATGACCCAATTTTGAGCTTGAGCTAAAAATCATCAAAACAACCTTTCTGACAAATTTCCAGGATATTTGGACTGAAAATGTAACCTCTAGAGTGTTAACAAGGTTTTTTCTATTTTTGGGCTCTGTGACCTAGTTTTTGAACCCAGATGACCAATATTCGAACTTGAGCTAGAAATCATAGAAACAACCTGTCTGACAAATTTCCAGATTATTTGGACTGAAAATGTTACTTCTCCTTCTACAAGAAGATTTTCAAAGTTTTCACTATATAAGCCTATGTAAAACCAATGACCCCGGGGTGGGGCCAAATTTGACTCCAGGGGTATAATTGGAACAAACTTGGTAGAGGTCCACTAGACAATGCTACATACTAAATCTTAAGGCTCAGGGCCTTGTGGTTTCAGACAAGAAGATTTTCGAAGTTTTTCCTATATAACTCTATGTAAAACAAGTTAACCCTGGGGCGGGGCTATTTTTGACCCAGAGGCCATGACTTGAACAAACTTGGTAGAGGTCCACTAGACAATGCTGCACACCAAATATCTAAGCTCTATGCCTTACGGTTTCTGACAAGAAGATTTTTAAAGTTTTTCCTATATAACTCTATGTAAAACAAGTTACCCCTGGGGCGGGGCCATTTTTGACCCAGAGGCCATGATTTGAACAAACTTGGTAGATGTCCACTAGACAATGCTGCACACCAAATATCTTAGCTCTATGCCTTACGGTTTCTGACAAGAAGATTTTTAAAGTTTTTCCTTTATAACTCTATGTAAAACAAGTTACCCCTGGGGCGGGGCCATTTTTGACCCAGAGGCCATGATTTGAACAAACTTGGTAGAGGTCCACTAGACAATGCTGCACACCAAATATCTTAGCTCTATGCCTTACGGTTTCTGACAAGAAGATTTTTAAAGTTTTTCCTATATAACTCTATGTAAAACAAGTTACCCCTGGGGCGGGGCCATTTTTGACCCCAGGATCATAATTTGAACAAACTTGGTAGAGGTCCACTAGATGATGCTTTATACCAAATATCAAAGCTCCAGGCCTTGTGGTTTCTGACAAGAAGATTTTTAAAGATCCAACTTTTCAAATCTGTTTTTAGCTCCTGTGACCCAGAAATGCAATGAACCGGAACCATTTGAACAAACTTGGTAGAGCTTCATGCAAGGAACATTCTAGGCAAGTTATATTAAATTTTGCCCAGTGGTTTCAGAGGAGATGTCGTTTGAATGAATTGTGGACGACGGACGGACGGACGGACGGACGGACGGACGGACGCCGGACAATCAAGGATCCTAAAAGCTCACATGAGCATGCTCAGGTGAGCTAAAAAATTTAACGGCTAAACTTCACTTTCTGACAAATTAATAAATATCTAAATCCTCTAACTTCTAAACTGTAAATTCTGAAAAAGTTTCTTAAATATTTACTCATAAAGCAAAGTTTGCTTCTAAGAGAATACAGATAAACCTAGCTTACAACAACAGCAGGAACTGTCCTGGAGCGACGAGGTTCAACTGTAGAGATTCTCTGAGCAAACTTGATAGAGACGTCCAAGAGTCTACCAGCTGATTGGCTGTGGTTCTTTGGACATATGCATAGAAAAACTGTAGCATATTCACTTCTAATGGTACTCCTTTCTGTAAAATAGGATTTACTACAGTTAAAAGTATATTCAAATACCCAACTTAACAGAATGCGGTCCCAATAAAACTTTTAATGGCAAAATCTGCATATGAAGTAAAGACAATGATGTATTAAAAGGTGTAAAATTGATTCAATACTGTATCAATTTATATGCAAGAAGGTCTTTAAGTTTTTATATAACTTTCCAAGGCAGTATACCATTCAAGCATTCCTGACATGATTTAATGTATATACAATATAATAACATTCACATTTTCTTAATATACTTATTGACCTTTTGTAACACTTAGTGATTCTTTCTGATAAGTCAGTGAGTGCAAACATTAAAGAACTATGCAGAGTTCATCTGTGTGCTATATCATTATACTGTCAAGAGATGATTTTTTCAAATGATTTGGAAACTAGTTCTTGCAACTTATATTCATTCTGCTTGATGGCTGCTTCCTGGTTTCAAATCAGTACTTGCGTCAAGTCACTGGAGACTCTTAGCCCTTGTGAGATTCAGACGAACAACCTCTGGACTGGGAGTCAAGTGCTCAGCCCCTTGACCACTGCTCTTCCACACATCTTTCTAAAGTGGTTCTGAGTGTCAAATATTAAAATGAAACTGTGTTGTTACAGAAAAACAGTAACAGAAGCTGTAAATAAACCTATACTATCGGTACAAACCTTCGTTCTGCTAAGCTCACTGGATGGCGGGTTACTAAGGACTTCTTTCACTGTCTGTACCAGTGTATCCATCGGCAACACCTTAATTGCTCCGACTAAATCCACCAACAGTAACTGATCCTCACATGGGGTAGGCAACACCTTTGAAAGTGACATACAACATTAAAGATGCATGTTTTTTTTTTAAGTTGGCTATATATTTTAACCAGTACTTATAAGGTCCAGAGAAAAAAAAAAGTTTTTTACCAATCTTAGCAATTTTACAAGAAAAGCTTCCACCTAAAAAGAAAATTCCCTTACATAATTTGAGTTCTTAGGGCAAAACTACAGTAATTCAATTATACAAGGTATAAAGATAACATTATACTGGGCTGTTACTTTGTAGTATTCTGAAATCAGCATGTTAGACCAATCTAAAAAATGGTCCATCAGTCTTTATTTAACAGTAGCATGAAAAAATACACATTTATAACATCAAAAGTGCTATCATCGAGGGATGATTGCAAAAATATGGTATCTGCTTCTTTATTTCGAAGCACTAAGAACTTTTTGGATTCATATTCACCCCTCCACATGAACAAGTTGACAAACTGGACACCTTTCTGTATTTCTCAGCTAACTTTAATCAGCTAGCACACTATTTTTCATATAGTCCCTTTCTATTAAAATTAGGGTTGTCAACGAGTACCTATTCGAGTACTTGGATATCCGGACACTATGTTGGTATCCGGATACAAATCTGCTATCTGAATATTCGTATACAAAAAAAACAAAACAAAACAAAAAAAGCGGTGAAATTTAACTTTGATAAAAAATTCAAACACTGGCAAAATTAATTTGGCAAATTCATAACACTAAACATAACTGCGTCTATTGACCACCCGCGGCATATCCCTTGATTGGTTTATTGATAAAGAGTCTATCTGTCGCACGCCCTTCATGTGTTTATTCGTCTTGCAAACTGCCGGGACCTAACGCGACATCCCATTGTGTAGCAATTACTTTAATCCATGGTGTTTATATAACCTATACTAGAGTATCTTGCCCCTTTGTTAATCAATTAGCAGGGTCAAACATGCCAATTAAGGGTTTCACGGTAACGTCCGCAAATGATTCTATGATAGTTTTAACACAAGACTAATAAAAGAATGTCCTATCAAAATGTGATTATTCAAATGATGTATCCAAACAATGATTTGCTAAAACAAGCATTATGATTTTAATGTGTCAAACAATCATTCTTTCCTAGAGCATTCGCATTTGAACCATTCAAAAATATTAAACCTATTTAAAACTTCTGACACATCTGAAATCATTGTTTTGTCTTATTTTGTTGGCACTCACAAAGTCACGTAAGCTGCATGAATACATGTACTGGTATACAAAAACGATAATGTGACATAGACTTGAGGATACAAATAAAACAGCATTTTGATCTACGGTGATTTTAAATGATGTTTTTAAATTACATAGTATTTTTTTTTTTAAAAGACAGACCATGCCAAAAAAACAACAAAAATCGGACGCATATCGTTTACGTTAGACATGTAGACTTAACGCACGTGCATATTGGCGGGAAAATATACAAGAGACACGAGGAAAATAAAAACAGTAAACAACATGTCTTTGTTTTATTAACTTTATTTACACGTAATGACAGTTATTATTTTTGTAAAACTGTCTTAACACATGTAACAGGATTACTGGAACAATATGTAAAACAGATGTCAAATGTAATGTTTGGCATAGGAATTGGAACATTGAGATCGTATGGTCGTCAATTTTATACGAGTATCTGGATAGTATCCGAATAGTCTATACGGATATCCAGATACCGATTTAGGTATTCGTTGACATCCCTAATTAAAATGCAAACAAACCCAGTGAGGCAGAAAATGCAATTGAAATGAACTGTTTGGTACCATAAGCAATTTTGTTCCTTTAAAAGACAATGTACTTTCTGAAGAGCACAAATACACATACTTTTCAAAAACATGAATTTACAAGTGAATTGATTGTATTCATCTGATATCTTAAACATATAATATTGATAATGAAAATAATTTTTCAACAAACTCATTTTGGATCAAGACAACTACATGATTAATTATGCACACTTCTCTGAAACCAAAAACTCTCAGTAAAACAGTAGTGTTGTCTTTGTTTTTTTTTATTTTTTCTGGTAAAACATTTTCAGTATAGAGTATACAATGTACTGGAAAAACTTTGCAAGCATTTAAGTACAAGGTATTTAATGCACAATGTCGAAGCAACTGATCTAAAATAAAACTTTTCCGTAGGTTTCGGAAATATGACTACAATTGGCAGGCCTTGTAAACAGTTTTTCTTTGAGTTACTAGTATCAGTTGAGCTTAACTTGCACAGAAACATTCTGGCATGCCAACATGTTAAAACAGCTAACACGCTGGCTTACTACTAGACAGACACTATGTTTGAATCTGGCAGTGGAGAGGGTTTTCCACATCTATCAAAGTTGCTAACTTTACTGAATTGGCTTTATTAAATAAATTCATAGTCTCATCAAATCTCTTAAAATGAGGTCTTTTCTACACATTCATGCTAAGTGTAACAGTAAAGTCACTTCCGTATACAGTACCATAATGTAGGAAGTGGAAATACTCAGGGGAGGCAATCAGATAAAAAAATTAATTTCTGGAATCGTTTTCAGTTAAATAAAATCAATAAGGTTGTTTTCAGTTAAATAAAATCAATAAGGCTGAAATAAGAACATTTGTAAAAACTTAACATATATATCTAAAGAAATATTTGGGATACCATGCTGAAAGCCTTTCATAAAAAATGTGCTTTTAAAACATAGTACTTTATATAATTCAAACATCAATGTGCTGATCGAAATGTTAAGATAATAAAATAAATCATAAAATAATAAATACACCAAATATAAATTAAATCTTTATCTTAATAATTTCATTTTATAGAAACTGAAAAATTGTTTTATCATTAAAAACTAAATGAACAGTTTAAAGTTGCTTATTCACAGATTTTGGGTCAAACTAAGATTTTCATAAAAAACTTTTCCTAGTGAGTGTTTCATCATCCTCATCAACTAAAAATGCAGTGACATCTGAGGATGCAGAGATACTGAGTTAATGAACCAAAATACACCAAAATAAGCACAAAGCATTGATAACACCCTTCAAAACATCATACTTTTAGAGCTTAGTTTTGGCATAAAATAAAGATTTGCTGCCAACTATACCTTGAATTATTTTTATATCTCAGTTTTGGTCAGGATCATAGAAATTTAATTTTTGTCAAAATGTGAATAAGCAACTTTAAAGTGTGATTTAAAAGTCACTTTTGGAAGAGTAATTGCAGCCCAATTTACAGATTCTTTTAAAAGTGATTTATTTTTTGGAAAGTCTGAACTCAGTAGTGAGTAAGTAGGGTATTATAACATTTTTTAATTTTTTTTTTTGGGGGGGGGGGGGGGGGGGGGGGCAGTACTAGCAAAAAAAAAAAAACAATTGGGTCTGGGGGGCACTGATGGAAGGGTTCCTGCAAGGGGTTGGAAGTATCTGCCCATCCAATGAATAGTTAAGTTCTAGACTTTTTGCTGTCCCATCAGAAGTTTTTTTTTTCCCACATAATTCTATGCAAAACAAAGTGACCCCTTGGGTGGGGCTAATTTTGTCCCCTGGCACATCGTATGTACAGTCTTGATAGAGGTCTACTAGAAGATGCCTTACATCAAATCACAAAGCTCTGTGTCAAGTGATTCTAGAGACTAAAGAAGACTATTTAAGAATATCCAATATACAGACATGTAAAATCAAGTAATCCCCAACGCAGGGCCAATATTACCCTTTGGTCATGATTGGAAACAACTTGGTAGAGGTCCTTCGACAATGCTACACACCAAATATCTAAACTCTAAGCCTTATGGTTTTATGAGCAACCAGCTACATTAAAGTTTTGTACGATGCCACCACCGATGACGACTCACTGATCACAATAGCTTGACTTTTTTCTTCGAAAACAGACAAGCTAATAAGTCACCATAAGTATGGTAGGGATTACCCAAAGTCACTCAAAATGTAAAAGAATCCATAAAAGGAACCATGACAGGAGAATTAAACACTGTAAAGAAATTTACTGAATTACTTACATTATCAAAATACGAAGTTTTACATTTACCCAAAGAACAGATAAACAACCAGAACAAGCAGTTATGAAGAGCTTTAATGAATCACCAAAAAGGAGGTAAATTATTTACCCACAGTATAAAGGTTTCAGAAGGTAACTCAATACAAAGGAAGCATATTTCAAACCAAAAAAACCACCCATGCATTACCGGACATTAAACCATGGGAGGGGCTATGACTAAAACTGAAAAACTCACAGTTTGAATCTGGGTTACTGCTAATGGGGTTTTTACCAACTCAACATTATCATCGTTAGCCAACATGTATTCTGTATACGTTGGCCCCTCCTGCATAAGCAGAATATACCAACATAGAATTTTAAACCCAGTTTTTCATTTCTGCATATATAGGAAGTTTATACATATATATAGATATAGGTCAATAAAAATATGATATGCATATAAACAGGATATCAAAATCTCATGATTATATGCATATAAACAGGATATCAAAATCTCACAAATAACCAGCATCTCAAACCAGTCACTTGTTTATTTATTTTGAGATATTTTCGCATATGTTGGACAGTTGAACAGTACATAAACTTCTTACATATGTAATCACATACCATTTTATTTAAGAGTTTCTTAACTCTAGAAACCCTTCTCTGAAATTATGATGAATTCAATTTCAATATTTTATGATAAATTACATCTGAATTTTTAGGTTAACAGAATGTATTGGTTTAATTTTACTTATTGCAACTGAGTAAAACTGAAAAAAAAGATATGAACAATTGCCCTAACATGGACAGTATCAAATAGACCAGCTAAGCCCCGTAAGCTAAACTGATTCTATATGAGCTTATTTATCGTCAGTACTGGTTACCCATATGAGTGACGCCCTCTGAAGAGATTAGTTATTTTATCTTGTGGGGGTAGTGCAAGAAACAGAAAGCATTCCATTCCAGAGACACCCCTGGTTCTTTTGCATGCTCAGTGTATAGCACTGATACATGGGACCTCGATTTAACCTCTCATCCGAAAGACTATTAGTAATGTTAGTGGAAGAGCAGGGGATCGTTAACTACTTGACCACATCTGCTCCTAATAAACTGATTTTCTTCATGGCTGAGATTTATTTTTCTGAATAAACCAGACCAGCTAAATGTTTCATACACATATATTAAATTTATTTTAATACACCTTCTAGACTATTGAAACATTTCAAAATGAATCTGAAAGGATCACACTGCAAAATTTTGCATTAAGTTCACATACTAAAATATTTGGTAACAGTTTTGTGGACAAAAAAAAAATGTTACACAAGTTCAAGCATTTACAATGCTCATTAGTTAAGTCATTTTAATCTATAATTGGTACCAAGATAGCCTTACCTTCCTACTTTGTTTGACTGGTACTTTCTTTCTTCTGTCATTCCATGCCACAGCTATGGCCCCTAGTAGGTGAACACCATGGGGCAGAGATATAGGGCTAATAAACTCAAGGATATATTGTTTCACAACCTGTACACCAGATAAAATAAGTATCGTAAAAGTAACAAATTTTGTGTTGAATAAATTTTTGCTTAATTTCTGAGTATGTGAAATTTGCAAAAAGTTATACTTGTCCAATTCAAAGGCATGAGTTTATACACCTCACGAACCACAAATATTCCCTAGATATTGGCCTTGTGAAAATACTTAATTTTCAAGTATTGTTTTGATAGTATTTCAAGTATTGTTTTGATGCAGTTACATTTAAAGTGCATGTTATATTGGTTAATAAAATTAAACATTTTGGCACCTTCAAATCATAATAATCTTGTTGTTGTATCATTATTAAAAGAGTTTTCATTAGGAACAAGCATATACTGATGCAATACAGAAAGAATTGTTGTTTATTTTAGAAGACAAATACTGCTTTTAAAACTAGGCAGCTTTGCAGCCATTTAAGTTGACACAGCATTGAATATGAGAGAGACAATCTAATAAATTCATTACAAAGTACATTCTTTGAATCAAAAAACAATACTCTTTGAAAAAAAATGAATCCTAGATGTATATGGTCAGAGAAAATTTTGAAAGTTTTTAAATAACATGAATATGTCTTAATCAATGATTACCCTTGTTTTCATATACATATGGACAAGGGATATTAAAATTAAATCTGACCGGTCTTCATGAAAAAAAAACAACTCCATTTGTTACTTTGAAGATTCAAATCTGGACTGTAGGTTTCCTAAAATAATTACTGATAATTTTTTACCGAAGAATTTAATTCATACGTTCAACAAAACAATACAAGAATGTAATGTAATCAAACCTTCGGAGATCCCATGGTAAGGACGGGAGAATCTTCTTGTTTCTCGACAATATTTATTGCCTTCCACATAGCTGCCATACAAGCCATGATCCTTGGCATTACACTGAGGATGTTGTTACGAGCATCCAGAACTGGGGACATCATTCCTACATCTCTCTGAGGACTTGCCTCCTGCAAGTAAGAGAGAAAAAATAGGCAATACTAAAATTTCATTTTCTTTAAGATACCTTCTTTCAATCATAAACTGAAGAGTGTGCTTGTTTTCATAAAAGTATAAAATTTACGTTTGTTGTCAACAATTCTTTGTATAATTACTTCTCCAAGTAACCGATTTTATAAGTACATGGACTGGTTAATGGGCAGGAAACAGGAATGCCAAAATCGTAGGTAAATTCCTCTTGGTAAGTCAAAACATGTATTTATGCCTCAGGTACAGACACTGATGCATCACTAGGGCAAATTCATTTTGGCAGGAATGAGGCTCTGCCAAGTGGAAATGGTAAAAATGCTGTAAAGCCTGTATTTGTATAAAAAAGTCCATTCCTCTTTGTGAGAGGATGATTTTAATTTTGATTTAAAGCTATTAATTTTGCACTGACTCGGAAAAAGTTCTTATGACTCAGATAAGTCCTTCTAGATGACTGCTTCCTGGATTCAAACCAGTGCATGTGCCAAGTGTGGAATGTGTAAAACCACTGGAGAATCTCATCTCTAGTGAGATCTGAACCAGCAACATTAGGGTCAGGAACCTGGTGCTCTCTTCCCTCTACCATTGCTCCTCCAATGTCCACTTTTAACTATGTAGTTTCTTTTCATGAACTATACATAAAAAAATTCTCTCTTCATTTATGAAAGCTGGAACTCCCACTACACAAATATGACATAAATTTTCTACTTTCCAAATGAAAACTGAAAGGCTTACCCTACTGCCCCCTACTGGGTTGAACACATGGAATAGGTTGGTGAGGATATTCGTGTTACCAGATGATGTCATTGTGTTATTACCGGTGTTGCTAGGCGATTGCTGACCTATAGAGACTGGCGAGACGTTTTCGAGCAGACAGTAATGACACATGGTTGTAAGGCCTTGTAACATCGTCAACACATGGTCTGGAGGTATCTTCTCATGACAAGCACCACTGTAAATTGAAATTATAATGGACTCATTTTAACAATGACACAATGAGGTTATTGATTCTTTTATTACTAAATGTTATGCCACATCCAACAAAATTTACAAGAATTCTAGGTAATGGAATTTTAAAGGGTATTTGAAAAAGATTCGACTGAAAAAGGAATAATTTTTGTGTGAACACACCAAGTCTAATAACAGTCTTACAACTGTTTAAATATTAACTTTTTTAGCAGGGTTAAAAGTACCAGCTGATATTTATGATGACAGTCAATGAATAGAAAAAATTTAAACCAATCATTGTTGAAATTGATGGTAAAAACTGAGTAGAGATAAAGTTCTACATCTGTGGTACCGACAGTTACCTGGATTTTCCACCAGTCTCATAATAGGCGGCCAGAACTTCAATATTTCTACACAACTGAGAAACAACTGTCATCACAATGCCTGGCAGGTACTTTCCCATATATGGTAAGGCTGCTGTTACCATGGCAACCCAATGCCGGTGCATGTGACTCATGTGTGTCTGCTTCAGTGCACTGAGAACACCCGAAACAAACATTCCCTGCTGAACAATGGGATGACCCACATTGTATGTAATATTCTTCAAGGATGGCTGATAATTTACTTTCAGTCTGTCCCATTCTGATGATGGGGTGGTTTCAGGTGTTGTGTTGAAATTACCAATTTGTTCCTCCAGAATTATCATTGCCAGTAGGAGATCAAGCAGCTTTATTTGGAATGCTTCATTTGCAGATGGATCTACTTTCTCATCATTAAAGGTAATGATAGCTTCAGTTATACTTTGGCTGTTCTTTTCTGAGCCAACTTTCATTCTACTATTGTAGATCTCAGCTAGAATACAGTGTAACAAAACCTTTTGTACTTTACACCTTTGCAATAGGTCACTTATATAGGAAACAAAATTTTTCCCAGAATCCCGCATTATGCTAATGATCTCTGACAACATCAAGGTCAAGGTCTCTGTTGCTAGGATGTGAACTTGCTTGTTGCCTAGCAACTCATCAGTAGCCATCTTGCTCATCATTAGGTTGGGATAATATCCCCGAACAAAGTTCAAACACACCGAGATCAAAACCTCAATAAACATGCTACTTCTATAATTAGACATCACGTCTGCTGGAATTTCACCAAAGAAATTTTTTCCAAACACAGATTTGCGGTGTCTAGCCATCAGCAGCTGCAGTTTGGAAAGCTGTGCTGACCGCAATGTACTGATATTCGTTGTAATCAGAGCTGTTGCCATGTGTCGAGGACATGCAATCAACATGGCTTTTAGTATTGACAGAGCATACAAGGTCCGTTGGTAGTCATATTTCTGTATGTAGAGAAGCATATGCATATGAAGTGTGTGTATGTTGGTTGAATCTTTGTCAACATCTTGGAACATGGCTACGTCTTTCTCACTAGGGGTCGGTGAATCCACTCGCTGCCTCTGCACAGAATTTAACAATTCATCCGCAGCAACTCCTGACAGGACACTATCAGCCCTCTCTGGCATTTTCTTCCTTTCTTGTTTCACAATTTCTTTTGCCTCTTCTTTCTCTTCTGTGTCAGTAATTTTAGTTACGTTATGTATGACGTCTTCAATTATCCCCCTAGCAATACTTTCAGCAGAATTTGAAACAGACTCATTCCCGTCAGTATCTTCTTCAGTTATCTCCCTTGATGACTCTTCATTTCCTGTGAATGAAATTCCCTCCTTTAAACATGTCTCTTTATCTAACCTTTTTGCTTTAGTTACCAAATCGTCTTTTACTGGTGCTAGGCCTAAATCTACATGTAACCCATCTAAGGAGTTTGCAGACCCGAAAGGATTAACCCTTAAACTGACACTGCTGGGGTCAACTTTATCAAAATGGAGTTCCTGTTCTGACCTTGTCCTCATGGGAGCTGTCTGGGCACCTGTTTCACTCAGCACAGTGAGAGCGTATGACTTGAGCTCATTAGAAAATTGTTTCTTTGGCACATCCTTGGCTGAGCTCACATGGTATATGACATTCCCACCTTCACTACTGATAGCATAAATGTTAGCTTCCAGACTTTCTTCACTACTTTCTGACAGGCATACCTTCCTTGGTTGGTGAACATTCACATGTTGCACAGATACTCTACAATATATGGAAAGAGACTATTTATTAGATAAACAGAAGAATCAGATAAAAACAGAAAAGAAAATGAGGAAACATCAGAACCAACTGGGTGTTATAACTTTCCTATATAGCTTCTTACTTGTAAAGTTCTTGTTGTAGATTCACACTTTATTTGCTAATATGAAATACACTACTTTGTCAAATCATATCATTTTAATAAATTTATGAAATCATTTTACATGACTGAGACAAAACAGAACTGACGTGTGACTGTCTATTGGAGAATGGTGAAAAAAATACTGGTACCAAAATAATTGAACTTTCCATCCAGATAAAAAAAGTAAGCTAACTTTTTGGCAATCACCCCTCAATTTATGAATATCTAACAACTGTCAAAAATTCAGTTATTTAATTCATACTCAAACAAACCTTATTTCTTTTCACATGTACTGTCAGTAAAATGTTTCACACAAAAAAATCTAAATACACAAGCATTCCAAAGACCCACCAAGAAAACTAAAATAAAAAGGTATTAATTTAACAACTCTGTTTTAAGTCAATTTTTCCAAAAATGTTGAAATTCTAGTTAAACTGCCTACAAATATCACTTTTACATATTCCATATGTGCAAAAAATCATGTGCAGTGCCAAAGACCAATTTCAGGTCAATATTTTACGAGCTGTTTGTTTAAATACTTTATCCTATAAATCAAACCAGTTTCAAACTAGTACAGACAATATCATACAACTCCTATTCAATTTTAACTCAAAGACTGCTTCCTGCACTTTTAACCAGAACTGGTATGGTGCAAAAACTATGAGTTTTCATATAAGTGGTCAATATATATAGCTGACAGCTCAGTGAAAGAACAATGTAAAAAAGGAATCCATTTTCACTGCCAGAACCCTTTCTTAAATAAGGTGTCAGACTTTATACCCCTAAACTGTTGTTCCCCAAAAGTATGCTTTGAGAATATCTAATTTGAAGCTGCAAATATATTTATATATTCAGAGAATGATTTTTTGAATTGGTAACAAACCTGATAATATATTTTTGCAGCTTCGATTTCTTAGAAAACAAAGTTGAAGGCACAGAAGTTTTGTGGAACACTGTTATTTAATTCTATTGTGATTCATCTGATTATGTTTCTCTCTATAATTTACTGTATAATTACCTGGCTGTGTCTGGATGCAATAACATTTGTAGAAGAGGTTCCATGACTCTGTTGATATCCCCTTGTTGTATTACATGGGTCAACCAGGTGGTGGCAAGAACCTTCAGTGGGCTTGTCTCATCCTTAAGGCTGTCCAGTAACACAAACATTGACCTGAAATTTATCATAAACTGTAAAATGATTTTTTTCATAGGGGAATAATTTTTGTGAGGATGGGTGGTGGATTATAACCAGTTCTTGTAAATTATATCAATTCTACATGTTAAATGCTTCCTTGATTCAAAACATTCACAAATGTCAGAAATGTGGTCACTGGCAAATTCTAACTGCTAGATATATTTAGAGTTAACAACTACCTGCATTGAAATATTACATGGTGATGCTGCATATCTTCATCAGCTTTCTTTATTTTATATGTGTTAACATTCCACTTTTGCTGTATATAAAGCTTATCAAAAACATTCTAAACTATCAATGATAATAAAAAATAACCTGAACAAAAAAAAGGAAACTGTAAGTTCAGATTTCTTTTTTTTTTTTTTTTCAATTAATATTTTTTTAGACTGTTGTACTGAGTATTTTCTTCATGATTATTAAGTCACGATTATTTAATCATGATTATTAAGTCACGATTATTTAATCATGATTATTTAGTCACGATTATTTAATCATGATTATTAAGTTACGATTATTTAATCATGATTATTAAGTTACGATTATTTAATCATGATTATTAAGTCACGATTATTTAATCATGATTATTTAGTCACGATTATTTAATCATGATTATTAAGTAACGATTATTTAATCATGATTATTTAGACATTATTATTTAATCATGATTATTTAGTCACAATTATTTAATCATGATTATTTACTCACTATTATTTAATCATGATTATTTAGTCACGATTATTTAATCATGATTATTAAGTTACGATTATTTAATCATGATTATTAAGTCACGATTATTTAATCATGATTATTTAGTCACGATTATTTAATCATGATTATTAAGTAACGATTATTTAATCATGATTATTTAGACATTATTATTTAATCATGATTATTTAGTCACAATTATTTAATCATGATTATTTACTCACTATTATTTAATCATGATTATTTAGTCACGATTATTTAATCATGATTATTAAGTCACGATTATTTAATCATGATTATTTAGTCATGATTATTTAATCATGATTATTAAGTTATGATTATTTAATCATGATTATTAAGTTATGATTATTTAATCATGATTATTAAGTTATGATTATTTAGTCATGATTATTTAATCATGATTATTAAGTCACGATTATTTAATCATGATTATTTAGTCACGATTATTTAATCATGATTATTAAGTTACGATTATTTAATCATGATTATTAAGTCACGATTATTTAATCATGATTATTTAGTCACGATTATTTAATCATGATTATTAAGTAACGATTATTTAATCATGATTATTTAGACATTATTATTTAATCATGATTATTTAGTCACAATTATTTAATCATGATTATTTACTCACTATTATTTAATCATGATTATTTAGTCACGATTATTTAATCATGATTATTAAGTCACGATTATTTAATCATGATTATTTAGTCATGATTATTTAATCATGATTATTAAGTTATGATTATTTAATCATGATTATTAAGTTATGATTATTTAATCATGATTATTAAGTTATGATTATTTAGTCATGATTATTTAATCATGATTATTAAGTTATGATTATTTAATCATGATTATTTAATCATGATTATTAAGTCGCGATTATTTAATCATGATTATTTAGTCATGATTATTTAATCATGATTATTAAGTTATGATTATTTAATCATGATTATTAAGTCACGATTATTTAATCATGATTATTTAGTCACGATTATTTAATCATGATTATTAAGTAACGATTATTTAATCATGATTATTTAGACATTATTATTTAATCATGATTATTTAGTCACAATTATTTAATCATGATTATTTACTCACTATTATTTAATCATGATTATTTAGTCACGATTATTTAATCATGATTATTAAGTCACGATTATTTAATCATGATTATTTAGTCATGATTATTCAGGACTTTAATTATGATTGTTATCATTACTTTGCTTTTTCAGGTCTAGTCACAGAAAGTGTTACAATTTTAACAAATACCTGTAAAAAGTCCTAAGAGGTTTGCCAGGAATTAAGTCTGTTTTCTTATTTCTCGTAAGATGCCAGAGTACAGAGAATTTCTTGAAAGCTTCCGTCTGCATTGTCTGCAATAAAACAATGTCTGCAGACTTGGAATAGTTAAACGTAATATGTTTATAATAACAGAGGGTGGTAACAATAAGACACAATATAACTCCAATAAAACAATAAAGTAGGGTCCACAAATGTGAAGACCCACCGCTGAAGTCTAGTGGTGAAGGTCACTAAACCGCTTCCTGATGGAAGGTCATATGTTCAAGTCCTGGCAACAAACCATGACTATTTATTAGATAAAGTTTGCAGTTTCTTATGGAGGACTGAGGTCTAGTATTGGTTCCTCCCATGAATGATAGTAAGGTAAACTGCTACAATGATATACCTCTGTCAGTGAGTTTTAAACTTTAACTCAATAAGTGTGCATATTGATGTAAATTGTTGCCCTTATTTAAACATCGTTTATCAGTACACATCAGGTTAGATAATTCCTGAAACGCCACTATATTCAGCAAGCAAGTACATTCTGACCACCTCACTTATGTGACAACCACATTCTAACGATTATCTATCTTTTTCTTTTAAAACTCCAAACCACAATAGCATACCTTTCAAGACAATGTTTTCGAACATCTGAACAACACTAAAACATGTTTTACAAACTGAAGATGGATTTTGTTTATATTACTGCATGTAAATATATGTAAATGACACAGCCCTAATATTAAGTAGTAACAGTGAAGTCTGCATTGAACATGCATGTTTCTTGTATCTGTTGGCAGATGGGAGTTGTCCCCTAAAATATCAGTCTGTATTACTGGATATATTACAGAGAACCCCTTAGCATACAATGATTTCACAGAATGATTCAAATCTAATTTCTAACCTCACTGTCATGCACAAGCTGGTTGCCTATCACATTTTCACAGATCCAGCTAGATGGTGCAACCTGGTGTAGGATATGGAACAGTTTCACTGTCGTCTGGTGATATTCAGGTGTCCACTCATCCAGAAAATTCCATAAGATTTCTGCTGACCTCTGAAAACATTGTGACTGAAACTGTACCTTTAACAAGTCATAAAATATGAATATTTTCTTTGTTGTATCATTATAATGATTATTGAGAATGAGATGCTGTCATATATATCTTTAAGATGACTGTTAACAAGTAAGACCACATCCTAATGACCACTGTAAGTTTTTTCGGGAAACCATGAAACTTTAACAAATGATTCAATCAAATTAAATCATACCTTGAAAAACTGTGTATGTTCAGATAGGAACTTCAAGTCCTCCCAGTGTAATGTGGGTAAAATCTGGACTGACACATGGCCTGCTGACTGGTTCCCTGTATTGTCAGACTTGTGTTCCACCTGTACAGACTGTGTCAAGATAATCAAATCCAACATGGTGGATATAGCTGGGCATTGTATATGGAAATTGTCCACAAAGCAACAACATGTGACAAGATCTTGGACCCAGAGAGGAATTGTTGAGCTTTCTGTACAAAGTAAGTGTCATTTAAAAGTATTGCATATCAATAATGTATCAAGTTATAATAAATATACGTAAACAGAATATATATGTACAGAATAGATAAAAAGTCAGTTGTATTATGTCATATTAACTATTTTACAAAATGATATTTATTGACTCTAAATGATGAAAATGCCAAAACAGCTTTAACAATGTTACAAGGTGCACATCTGATATAACTAGAACTGTGTCCATAGGACACGGATGCCCCCACTATGCATAAGTGCTCATAAACAAGAGCATGTATATCCTGTATGTAAGATTTTTTCTGTACATATACCTAAAATGATCTACAGGAAACCTTATGTACATGTTAAATTAAATTACAAATGTAAAATTTATATGTTCAATTACTTATATGGTATATAGTGAAAAAATCAACAAAGGGCCATAATTCTGTTAAATATGGTCACAGCAAAAATTCCTTCCTTTACTAACATCTACACATTAAGGCTGTTCATCCCTGGAAGTTTAAGCAAAATCTGCCATCCGGTTTAAGAGGAGTTGCGTTCACAAAATTTCTACATAGTATATAGTGAAAAAATCAACAAAGGGCCATAATTCTGTTAAATTTGGTCGCAGCGAAAATTCCTTCCTTTAATACCATCTACACATTAAGGTTGTTCATCCCTGGAAGTTTAAGCAAAATCTGCCATCCGATTTAAGAGGAGTTGCATTCACAAGATTTCGGGACGTACGGATGGACGGACGGATGGACGGACAAGTGCAACGCTATATGCTCCCCACTTTGTGGGGGCATAAAAACTTAAGTAACTGTAAAACTTGACTGGCATTACACAATACACACATATGCATTAGTATGTTAAAAGATAAACTAAATAATGGTTATACGTTTTGGAATCTGTGTATCTGGCAATTTTGTATCCACACCATACATTGGAAAACTAGCAAACTCCACCAGAAGTTGACAAGCTGTAGAAAACGTTGTAAGACTTTCCTCTGAATCATTTTTCAGGTCAATTTCACAATTAGTGCCATTCCTGCTATCACAGCTGCTTTCGACATTTGTGTCACACTGACCAGTTACAATACTCTGAAAACAAATTTGGACCAGACTGCCATCTTTTAAGAATTTCTGGGAAACCAGCTCATGGAAAAAATGCTGGAAGCAGTCTATGCATTTCTGCATCAAGTTTGAAGACTGGTTCTGTTTGGAATGCTTTCTAGACTTGACGCCTGAATCAATTGTTCTAGAGCCAGTCTCACTTTTCTTGGATTTATCAATCTGGCCTGGTTCACAATTATTCTTGCTTTCTTCTTCTGGAGTTTTTTTCTCAAATGAACCAAGAGAACCAGTCTTTGTATCACTGTCTGCTGAGTCATGTGGATTTTCAACATTGTTTGTAGTCTGTGCATCTGACAACTGTGCCATTTTCAAATTTCTGTTCATTTCTAATGCATCCTCTACTGACATTGGTGTAACATTCACTTTCTGTGAACTGATTTCTCCTGTGGTATTAACCTGAAACAAAAATAAAATTTCCATCACTTTAGAACTCATTATTCTTTGAGTAAAATGTAACAATCGATACCAAACGTTGAACAAATACCTGTACATTAATTAGAACCATAAAACAAATGAATTCAAGAACTAAATGCATGCAAAAAGTTTTGCTATGAAATGTCTTTAATTACAGCAAAACAAAATTAAGAGGAAAAATGTATTTTCTGCATGCAGAATGAAATAAATGAAAACAAAAAAGAACAGTTTACATGTAAAATGAAAAAAAATTACAATTCTACTGATAGTAACTCTATAGATTTGTGTTCTTTGAATAGGAGAGATATTTAAACATTAACAAAGGTATATCAACACAATTCTGAAAACAATAACAACAATTTTCCTTCAAATAAAACTGCCAATAAATGCATGTTTTTCTTGTGCAAGGTATCAAGGTTTTAAGGTACTAAGGTATAATCATTACTGTAACAGTACATAATTCTTGGGCCTAAAATGCCAGAAAAGTATATGGATTGTCCAAAAACAAAAGCCAAAGGCTTATCAGCATGCATTAATGGCAGTCTTACTAAACAATAAACCAATATCCAAAGCCCCTACCAAAACATGGGTAACCCTCATGCAATATCTTCTGATGGGCAAAATCTTAAATCCCTCAAGGGTAAAGCCTATCAGTATAACAAAGCACTTGCCTGTGGTATGCTACATGTCATAAAACAGTATCTGGAAAGTGGTTTGTACTCTTGAGATACAAGTTTTAAATATAAATACTTACAAACTTACAAAAAAAATATGCTAGAGTTTTGTTTTCCTTTGTTAAGTCTAAATTTTAAGCAATTTTTAAAAAGACCCTTGCATAACTGTGTAAGATGTGATATCCACCAGTAAACAGCAATACCGACCTATGCAACAGGCATTCTCAGTCATTTAAAGGTAAAAATTATTTATGTTTCTTACAGTGCTTTAGATCAAAATCTCATCCTTTCTACTGTTTCTGATCTAATTTAGGAGCAAGTACTTTAAAAAAAAATAACCCTGACCCACCTAAAATTCTAAAATGGATTTGTCCATTTTTCACTTTGAATTGACCCATTAGAAATGTTATCACCAATAGGGGTGTAAATCAAAACCATCTAGACTGAGCAATGTATCATGACAAAAGACTTTGACCAGTCCAAAATTTTTGATGCACGGTTGAGTGTCTTCCTTAATCCTCCCTGTGTTAAATATCCAAATAAAATTGTCCATCTTTCAATTTGGACAGATCTATTAATTGTTTAAAGGGGTGAACAGATGTGCAGGCTGATCTTAGTCTGCACTGGTAACGAAGGCAGTGTCAATTGCCTCCAGCAGGGTTAAGGGTTTAATTCTTGTTAAAATAAATTCCTACTGAACTGTATCTCTTCAGGGGGAAAAAGACTAGCAAATATCTGTAGATTTTTTAATATAGCACACATGAAAAGCGTATATTTAAAAGCATAAAAACAGTTTTCGCATTTATCGCTCATAAACGACTTTTACAGAACATGACAAACTGTTTTTAACTACTGACCTGAGAAACTTACACAACTACAAACAGCAGACGTCATTTAAATTAATAATAAGCAAATTGTACATATTTTCTCTAAACTGAAGTATGACAATAAATGGTAAATAAATTAACCTCTTTTGAAAGAATTTAATACAGACATATATTGAGATAGAAAATATACATGTAAGTATTATAGACGTGAAATGAGACCAAAATATGTGAACAGAGTCAAAATATTGCAAAAACAGAAAGTTAGAATATACTTAAATGTGATTTAGATGTAGTATATAACTTACAGACAAGGAACTGCTAATAATCTTGTACAAAATTACATTTAATAATTATACAAGACTTTTCAACAAAAGAAATGCTCTTAACATTCAATAAGTACCATTATTCTAAAAAATACAGCTAATTTTAATTTTGTGAGTATAAACTGACTTCATTTTACTTCAGTAACTACAAAAGTTCTCACAACTGCTATAAAACACACTCAAAGATTGTTTCTGGTGTCACCACCACTTTTGTTAAAAGAAAGAATGTGGCAGAGATGGTTACAATCAACTGACAGGACTTAACCCTTAACGTGCTGGAACCAAAAGTGATTAGCCTTTGCCACCAGTATAGAGCCAGGTCAGCCTGCACATCCGTGCAGTCTGACCAGGCTCTATACTGTTGGTAGCTCCATTTTTGTGTTTTGATATTGAAATCCCTTAAACTTTGAATGGAATGTTTCAAATTCAAAGCTAGGCAAATCCATTACAAAATTTCAGCATGTTCAGGGTTAAGACCTTTGATAATGTCATAGTCAAATTTTACTGTTAACTTGAAAATTATATTGTTGATGAAGTGCTGATTATGTACTGAGAGCGTTATTTATTAACCTGTGGGCTAATCATGAAAATATGAGCCTATTATCTTTCAATGGACTTTTAAGCATCTACAGGACAGTAACGTGAAAGCAGGGTTAGTACCTCCACCATTTCTACAACATCACGTGACTCATCACATGACAGGTCATGTGACCCAGAAGTTGTCATGGTTGGCTGAACCTTGGATAGAATCTTGGTGCATAGACGTAGACTGGTTATCACATCTGTATCCGACAGCTTCTCACAGTTCTCAGTTAGACTGGTTATAACACTGCATAATAGATTGGGTAAATGCTCAGTCTGTGTCTCACTGAATGTTTCCTAAAATAAACAGAACAATCATCATTTTACAAAGTAACTATTCATCTAAAGTAATTCAAAAGATATCTTCAATAAGGCTTTCTGCCTGAGAAATTAGCCACAGGCTGAAGGCCTATGACTTGTAAAATCCTTGATGTGCCTACAAACTTTGCCAAATGGACATGTAAGAATTTAAGCACAAGACCATAGTTTTGGATTTTCTGGAGTCGTAAGTTTGAATGGCTTATATCCTTGAAAAACTATTTAGCAGATTGGAATTTTACTGTGTTTTAACATCAGGGTCATATCAGGCAGGCTAGCTAACCATCATTCCTGGGAAGAACAAACAACAGACTGCCATTCTCCATAAGAAACTTTCTCACAGAAATGGTAATAGTCGGTAGTGGGACTCAAAACAATGACTTTCCATCAGAGAAAGATTTAGAGATTTCATGTGAGAAACTTTAACTTCTATCACAGAGATGGGTCAATAAGTAAGGCAATGACTTTAACCTTACAGTCAAAAACAAAAAATGATTCATTTTCTCAAGCTGGAAAATGTTAGACCATATCATATATTCTTCAACTTTTGCATACAGTGTACTACATCATGTCATTTATAACATAGTTTTCAAAAAGAAACTTGAAAAGTCTAACAGGTGCAAGATCTGTTTTACTTAGTGGGTCCAGCCAATGCCAGATACGTCTGAAAGAAGTAAATATGCCAGATATTTATATACTTATTTAAAGAATATAAAAGATAAACTGCGTCTTCATGTATATAATGACCATGCATCAAGTGCAGTATAGCATATTACAACAGTATATTTATTGATGAAAGAGAGCTTCTTTAGTATTTATATATTATAGGTCAAGCTCAGATGAGCTTAAACAGTGTCTTCATGACATCTGCCAAGCTGTGAACTCCTGACAAATATAACTCTAAATGAAATCTCAATATATTGTTTACATACCAAAGACACAATCTCCAGCAGGAACTCCACCAACACACACAGTTCGCCTACACTAATTGACTCCTCATGTGGAATGCTGTGACGAGAAGCTGTAGAACTTTGACGTCGCAACAGTTTCTTTCCGCTATTGGAACACGACTGACTAAACATTCTTGCTGCATAATCCCAGATAAAATATGGCTCAAATGTTCCAAACAGAAGATTTGCCGTCTTTAACAGCTCGTCATATGCACCTGCATCAACTTTTGGTTTCTTACCAGACTGTATCAAAGATTCAGTCTTGGAATGTTCAAACTCCCGATGAAGGCATCTAAATATAGACAACAGTACACTTTCCAAAATGACTGGACCGATTTCTGGTTTGTCGAGCAGACTAATCAGTATTCGGAAAGGACGTAATACCGCCGACTTCATCCCTGAATTTGCTGAGCTTACAATGTCCTGCCTTTCACTCAATTTAAATTTCAAAGCTTGAATCAACAAGTCCTGTGAATATTTTTCAAAGTAAGATAACTCTGCTAATTCTGAACTATCAGATTTCTCTCCCTTTGATTTTGGTTCCACTTGAGCATGAGCAGATGACAAATTTATGTTGGTACCCAGCAACCATGCATAAAATCTTCTGTTGAGTGACATATCACGACGCAGTAATACATTTATAGCGTATTTCACTACTTTTGCCATGTCGGAATGCGTCAGCTGGCTATTGTGTAATGGAAACGCCAACATGAGGAAGTCGAGCATACTTCTCTGGACCAAAACACTTGTATCCTGAACAGCGCTGCAGATTGCCTCCACCTGTAAACAGGTAACATTCAGAAATTTGAGTAAAATAAACACCCAATGTAATGAAACAAAAAACAATTCCAGAATCCCCATAAAGTGAAAACATTGCTGAAAACTTCACCACAATTAAACAGCAATAGAATACTACAAGACAACAAAACTATAATCTTTATGTGGTCTTTATATTACAAGTAAGTTGACTTAGCTAAGAGCAGATAGTAAATTGTCCTTTAATTCTGAATCTTTTTTTGGGTCACATTTTTCCTGCTGTGACTTTGTTTTTCATTTTTATCTTTTTGTTGCTGACATTCAGCTTAATATTATCTTAAGACTGACATTCAGCTTTATCTTAACATTAGATGACATTCAATCTTTATCTTATAATAAAGTTGACATTCAGCTTTATCCTATCATTAGATGACATTCAATCTTTATCTTATCATAAAGTTGAATGTCTTATCATTAGATGACATTCAATCTTTATCTTATCATAAAGTTGACATTCGGCTTTATCTTATCATTAGATGACATTCAATCTTTATCTTATCATAAAGTTGACATTCAGCTTTATCCTATCATTAGATGACATTCAATCTTTATCTTATCATAAAGTTGAATGTCTTATCATTAGATGACATTCAATCTTTTTCTTATCATAAAGTTGACATTCAGCTTTATCTTATCATTAGATGACACTCAATCTTTATCTTATCATAAAGTTGACATTCAGCTATATCTTATCATTAGATGACATTCAATCTTTATCTTATCATAAAGTTGACATTCATCTTTATCTTATCATTAGATGACATTCAGCTTTATCTTGTCATAAAGTTGACATTCAGCTTTATCTTGTCATAAAGTTGACATTCAGCTTTATCTTGTCATAAAGTTGACATTCAGCTTTATCTTATCATTAGATGACATTCAATCTTTATCTTATCATAAAGTTGACATTCAGCTTTATCTTGTCATAACGGTGTCACTCAGAGTTATCTTACCATAAGGTTGATATTCAGTCCAATCATATAGAGTTGGTCCTCCATGGTTTGTTTCTTGTTGTAGTGGGTAAGGAGATATATTGTGGCAGGGAGACGGACAGATGGACAGCTGTGTATACACTCCCACAGGCAAGTGTAGAAGTAGGACATTTCTGTAGCTTCAGCAAAATCTTCAAGCAATGAATTTGTCCTAAAAAAAAGCGTATCATTACATATCTATGTTATACAAAAAGCTTTACTGAAAAATCCTTGATCAGATGTTGTGATATTTGAACAACTTATTGCTTGAAATTCACAAGACAAATATGGTGTTTGCATTCTAGTTGTATCTAATTAGTTTGTCAAATGATTGTCTTGAATACAAATTACTGTGCAATCATGACGATTTTGTACTGAAGGATTTAATTATTTAAAAACCATCCAATAAACAAACTCATTAAAATACAACTCCAAAATGACAGTTTCATACAACTGTTTTTGGTCAGCAAAGTACTACTATTGCAATTCATAACCTTTCCTTTTTTCAGACTGAAATGAAGCTTCCTAAAGTTCTGTTAATATCTCCTTTTATAAAAGGCAACCATTTCAACTGTGTCTCATAGACTGATGGGTTCAATGTTCAATTCCTACCTATCAAAAAACTCTGAACCTTCCTCAAGGCCAGGTAAAAGCCCTAGTAACAGCCCATTGAGGCCAGGTTTAATCCTTGTCCCCAGACTGACGAAATGCTTCTCATAGATCATAAGCAGTGTAGGTTTCACATTCATTGCAGAGTGTGACAGCAAGGGAAACAACCCTGCACTGTATATGAATAGATCTTGTGCAAGCCTTTCTGTGCCAATACATTTAAAGATGATGTCATAGGTCTCCAAGGCCTTCATATGTACTCCACTAGGCAGGGCTGGATGCAGGCATTGTGCTAGTCTCTTTCCAATCGTTACTCTTTTAGGGATGACGGAGTATTTCACATGGGCAAGAAGTACCTGTAAAACAAAATCAAGTGAGTGTTAAATTAGACTGAAACATTCACTCCAGTTTGAATGGAATCTGATTACATCTGAAACTGCACATATAAAGTTGTAAGCTATTGGAAGCTCTCATGTGAACAGTGCCCAACTAGTTCAAATGATCCTGACCCTTGATAATATACTCTTTGTCTTTGATATCTGATTTTACAGTAGACTGCCCTTCAGAATCTAGGAGTGGAACATCAAAGAGAAGATTATACATCATGGGTTTTGAATAACTTCAGCTATTTTCAGAAAGGAAATTACCCTTAACAATACCAGTATATTTTTTAATTAATCCCAACAAAAAATCAAGACTTGCTTACTTTGTTCAGTTTTCCAAGAGCCGAGATAAGGTCTGCCCACTCACTGGTTGAATCAAAGCTCTTAAGTGCCTTCTCAATCTGTGTGATATACGAGCGGTACTTGCTGTCATTCAACAGCTCACATTCTTCTGCCAAAATTGACAGTGCACTCATGTTTCTTCCTCTGTAAAAAATATACACAGATATTAACAGCAGGGTTAAGTTAAAAACAAGGTGACAACTCAGATGATTACATTAAAACGCTAATGCTTGGTAAAAGATACAGATTATGTTTCTAAATAACAAATTCAACTTTAGACCATTCAACTTTTGTCAAAAAGGACAGGCATAATTATTCAAACATACACAGATTTTGCACAGTTCAATTCAGGCTTAATCCATTACTGTTGAAAATCACTATGTCCAAAACAGTAACTGATATTCCACAAACTTATTTATTGATTTTTCACTACTTATGTCATAAGCCAGTGTGGGAACTAGGTACACCTATAAATCACCTGAAAACAAACAATTTTTCATACTTTAACATTTTGATATATTTCAAAAACATAAACTGTAACAGTCCTCAAATCTTTGATTCAGTTCAAAATGCTACACTTTCAACACACATATGTTCAGAATAATGATAAGGGCCAATAAGACATCGGCATTCCTAAAACATATTATTAACACCAAAAATGAAAATGTCAAATCTCTGGCTTATAAAACCTTGGTCCGGCCACAGGTTGAGTTAATGCTTCTAGTGTTTGGTGTCCCTATACAAAGACCAATACACACAAGGTAGAAATGGTGCAGCGGAGGGAGGCTTCATGGGTAAAGCAAAATTACCCTCCTCGCGAGTGTTACAGAGATGCAAAAGAATCTTGACTTGCGGTCCCTTGAACATCCCAGATATGACTTCAGACTCATTATGTTTCTTTTTAAGATCATCCATAAAATTGTGGCAATTTACTTTCCACCCTCAGGGCTCTTGCTAGACTCAGAATTTTGGGAGAAGTCACTTCTCCCTGGGTTGGAGGTTAGGGAGAAGTGGACAGACTTCAGAGAGAAGTGGACATTGTTTCTTTACTCTTTGTTTCGGACAATGTATGTTTATATAATAATAAAATTCCCTTAAATAATTGATCCCTTTTATCAATCAGTACTTATGATCAAAGTAAAAACAAATCAACAGTTAATAACTTAATTTTGAAAATGCAAACTTTAAACTCTAAGTATGATAAAATACATGAATGCCTACTGAATTGCCTGCCTACTTATTTTACAGTGCCAAAGTTTATTTTCGTCGAATGTACCAACCGAACGATTCCTGATTCATAGATTTGGTGATTTTTTGCAGGCAATTCTGTTTGTTCAAACTTTTCATTGGCGTTTACATCATGGTTTGGGCGAGTGCTCTGTAACCAGGCTGACAGAGACATTTCAACTTTTATTCGAAAATAAATCTTTGTAAATCAACTTTCAGAAACATAATGAAACTAATATCAACTATTGATACGCAGACCATTTGGAAAACAATGATCGACGATTAAAATGTAACACTTTCGAGGATCAACCTTTCATTCCTGACTTGTTTTTCACAGAAAACCTGATAGATTGAACCTTTTTGTCTTGTCATACAATAAACACACCTACTCAGTTTAAACACCGTCATTGCGCAGAGAACTCAGAGAACACCTGACCTCAATTAAGCCCTAATTGCCGAAACATCGCCATCAAATAGTGATCAGTTAGTGGTAATTTATAAACAATGAAATTAGCTAAAAATATCGGACAGGAAACTCATCATTATTCATTACTCAATAGTGCTTTTTTTTAAAATCTGAATGGCTGCTGACTGGTTTATTTCGCCTAAGTGTCGGTATCGAATATTCTGGTTGAAAAGATATAAATAACATGGGCGGAGTCTTCGCTCTGTACGTCACAAATGGCTATAAGGCAAGAAATAGCGAGAGGTGGAGTTTTTCAGGGATTCCCCAATGAGTGAGTGGCAAGCGATTGTTGATGTGTATTGTAAAAAAAACTGTGTATCATAAAAAACTGCCACATTTTATGGCACCATTGACTCTTATCCATGTTTGCCCAGGGCAACTAAATTTTGACAAGGCAACTAGATTTTCGCTTTGATCTTCACGTAAGGCGAAATTTGAGACATCGAAGCGATGCATTCGCCCGAATCGCCCCCTCGCGAGAGCCCTGATCCTATATACAGAAACCTACCAGACTTACTAGACACATACACCCAAACAGCTTCCTACATTGTACAAATTTCAGTGTCATCAGATTACTATAAAATTTGATAAATGGTCTTTCTTCCCCCACAGTATCACTCTGTGGAATAATCTACCTGTGAATGTTGCTGATTTGACCAATTCAAGTGGGCATTGGCCAGCATACCATATAAGATCAGCCATGTTTTTACTTTTGACTTTTTTTTTCTTTTATACATGTATCCTTCTATCTACCTTTAATCCATGCAATAACATGACATGTTTCTGGTCTAGACTGTAACCCGACACTGTTTCTCATACCTGTAACACTCGCAAGAGGGACTGGCAGTGTACAGAGATAGATATCATTTTAGTCATCAAATATCTGACACATGTCGAGATACCGTAAACACAAAATTAAGTGAAGCAGCGAAATGGGTCAAACCAGTGCCTTCTTCTTTAGTACAGAATATGACTACTGAAGTAGAAATCGTGTCTCGTGTCAATTTTACGTTTTTGTTTTCATTTCGTAGTTAAGATTAGCTTAACTTCATGAATATTAAGAAATATGTTGTATGAAGATGAAAACAGGATTTCGATGACTTCCTTCTTGCACTGTGATCACAGCTGTCAGAAGAGAAGAATATCATTCCTTCCTGAAACAACTTTTAGAAAGTACATGGTTGGGTGATAAAACATTAACTGTGTTTCATACTTGATTTCTGAATTACTTCATCTGTAAAGCTTGTTTCCTCTAAGTTTCTACAAATGTACTAAAATTAACACTGACACATCTTGATGGAGGAAACTATATTGACACCGCATCAAAATATTTTTAACGAATACATCTATTTCGTTGTCATCTCCACAGATGAAAAAAATACAAACTATCTCTTTTGGAGAAGAATAAGATTTGATAAATGCTACACCCATCAAGAAATGTACTGTTTTAGTTTTTTACTTTGTTTTACATTTATGGAATATAGATCTACTCGTCAAACTAATAAACGATTATTCTTCTGGATGGATGACATGAGTTTATTCGGGGACGGTATAAAACGCTGACGCGAAACGCTGACAATATACGATAAGAGGAAAAACGCTGACGATATAGATAGAGAATAATTTCAGAAAACGCTGACAACATAGATATAGTATGTTAATGGAGTTCCTATACTGTCATGTATAGTAAAATAACTGATGGATTAAAAATCAGTACTGATCCTTTAAAAAAGAAAAATATCATTTGATGAAAAAAGATGATAATAAAAAATGAAGAGAGAAAAAATATAATTTGAAAAACAAAGTCGCTCACTTAGTTAAAAGTGATTTTTAGATAAATTTTGAATGAACTTAAGTATTTGCTTGTGGTGGAATTGGCAATTAAAGATTTAATTACCTTTTAAAAATATTTGTCAACTTTGAGGAAAGAGGAAAAACACTGACGATTTAGATAAAGAACAATTTCTGAAAACGCTGACAACATAGGTACAGTATGTTAATGGAGTCCCTCTGCTGTCATATATAGTAAAAATAACTGATGTGTTAAAAATCAGTTCTGAGATTTTAAAAATGGAAAATATTATTCTATGAAAAAAAGATAATAATAAAAAAATGAAAAGAAGAAAAACAAATTTGAAAAACAAAGAGCGGAGTTAATTTTATATAGGTGTTGATTGGTAATTTATTTTACTATACTTTAGTACGCGTGAAATATCACAGTAGAATTGTTAAGGTGCTATTTAAACAAGTGTATTGGTGTTAATTGAATAATCGTGTCATTGATATAGGTGTTGATTGATTGTTTATTAGATGTACGTGTCACGTTATTGTGTAGCAGCGCCTGCAAGGTGTGTTTAATCCACAACAGAAAATCAAAGTGATTAATTATATATAATTTATTATGATTTTTTTTGCATAGTTAAATTGAATTACAGTTACGGGTTTAAGGAACTTAATATTCAGAGAAAAATGTGGTCTTTATAGTAATTATATTTCATACTTATTTATTTTAAATCGATTTTACCTGTGGGTAAGTGCTTCTGGGCTCAAACCAGTACTTGCACGGAAAGTGAGGAATGCGGAAAGTCACTGTAGACCCTTACCCTTGATGTGAATCGAACTGTATGTCCTTTATATATTAGTAAATCAAAGGAAAGTTCAAAATACAGTTATTGACTTGTAATTTATTACTAGATATAATCATTTGGATACTGGTTTTGAGCTTTGCAGCTTATTTGTCCTAATACATTTTTAGGTCGTCGTTCTTGTAACTGGTGCTAATGACTTTGGCTCAGCAACGCGGAGTGAAGTAATTGATGACAATATAGAATAAAAGGAAAAACGCTGACGATATGAAATATATAGGGAAAACGCTTACGATATGAAATATATAGGGAAAACGCTGACGCTTTGTATTTGTACTTACACTTAACTTTAAAGTTAAATATTGCATTATAATGAATATGTTTTTAAATAAATGAGTAGAATGTGTACTTATAATTTGTTCACTATTTATGAATTTAATTAATTGAAGCGGACTGATGACTTTAGTTGATTTAGAAGTGTTCAGGTCTGTACTGTTAGAGCCATTGGGGATGAAATAATGAAATAACTCTGATTTTTGTATAGTAATATATTTATATAGCACAAACATGTATCTTAATACGGAAGTGTAAAGCACAAACATGTATCTTCATACAGAGGTGTGTTATCAAGTATTATTCATCTGTGCTATGAATGATAAATATATGGCTACGCATATGCTTATCATATACATGTTACATGATATATATTAATCTACACAATAAAAATACCATGCCTAATGGACCTATATGTCAATAAATCATTTTTTCATTTAATTATATCACATGAGAGGTGAAAAGATACATAAATGTATCTTTTTTCATCAAATGATATTTTCCATTTTTAAAGGATCAGTACTGATTTATAATACATCAGTTATTTTACTATATATCACAGCGGAGGAACTCCGTTAACATACTGCATCTATGTTGTCAGCGTTTTCTAAAATTGTTCTTTATCTAAATCGTCAGCGTTTTTCCTCTTTCCTCAAAGTTGACAAATATTTTCAAAAGATAATTAAATTTTTAATTGCCAATTCCGCTACTAGCAAATAATTAAGTTTATTTCAAAATTATTTAAATTAATTTAAAAATCACTTTTAATTAAGTGAGCTACTCTGTTTTTCAAATTTCCCTTTTTTTCTCTTCATTTCTTTTTTTTTTTCATCAAATGATATTTTCCATTTTTAAAATCTCAGAACTGATTTTTAATAATAAGTCATTTTACTATATATGAAAGCGGAGGAACTCCATTAACATACTATATCTATTTCGTTAGCGTTTTCTGAAATTGTTCTTTATCTAAATCGTCAGCGTTTTTCCTCTTTCCTCAAAGTTGACAAATATTTTTACAAAGTAATTTAATTTTTAATTGCCAGTTCCTCTACTAGCAAATACTTAAGTTTATTTCAAATTAATTTAAGAATCGCTTTTGATTAAGTGAGCTACTTTGTTTTTCAAATTTCTTTTTTTTCTCTTCATTTTAAAATTTCTTTTTTTTTCTCTTCATTTTTTATTACTTTCTTTTTTTAAGGTAATTAAATCTTTAATTGCCATTCTACCACAAGCAAATACTATACATGACAGTATAGGAACTCCATTAACATACTATATCTATGTTGTCAGCGTTTTCTGAAATTGTTCTTTATCTATATCGTCAGCGTTTTTCCTCTTATTGTATATTGTCAGCGTTTCGCGTCAGCGTTTTATACTACCCCGTTTATTCGTCAATATATAAATTTGTAAACACAGCCGGCTTCACGTTCATCATGGATTTCTCTTCGGGTCCTAAAGGATTTGGTGGTAATAGCGCAGACGTCGATCGCCAGTTAGCGGCAGTTAAACAACAGCTGGATTTAGAATTCATGACAAGAAAGTTGCAGGTAGAAATATCCTATCTTAAGAAGTTGGCCTGACCTTGACCAGTTTTTGAGTTATTTCATTTGATTGCCCTACATTGTTGTAATTATTCACGTATTTTTCCTTGAGCATTTGTAACAGTGTAAAGCATTGTGTGCCAGTTGTTACAATGTTCAGAAAAAAAGTATTACAAATTGCACTTGCAGAGGGACTCAGTAAGTCAGTCAGTACTGGTGATGGTTCTCACGTTGGGGCACCTTGTACCCTTGTAACTGTTGTAATATGTAAGGCAGATGCTGAACTAAGTTCCAACTCTTCTTCCTATCTATCTGAGCTAACTAATTGTCTGTACCAGTTTTCCATATGATGGAGGCAAATGTCGGACATAACACACCAGCGTCTTGGCACCAGGTCTTTTATATGTGCCAGTTTACGAGACATCAGTGCCATAGCTACTTTAGGCACACAGACTCAGTAGTCTCAATAATGCGACTTCAGGCAGGATGCTGCCTTTGAAGGCAGACTATTAAAAAATTAGCATGATATTCAAATTTTTGAGTACAATTATTTGGACTTACAGAGGCAGCTGCCTCGGTGTTTTTTTGGGGACATATACTATTTTTGATAGCTCCAGGGCCTCAATTAAGGAAAGCCCTAATAGCTCTAAAAGTAACACCCAGTAACTTTTCTAATTTGCCCTAATTCCACCAAAAACTTCTCCAGAATGCAGGAAATTGCTCCAAGCAAAAAAAAAAGTCGGGGGAGCATGCCCCCGGAGCCCTTTAAACACATTCTGCCTCGGTGTTTTTTCAGGCCTGGCTACAGCACCAGACATTTTGCACAACTATGTTTGTCAGAGGTCAAGGATTATGTTTTCATTGTAATAAATAATCATAGTCGGTGATAAAACAAAGTGATTAAATAATTCAGTACTTAAATTGTTGTTGGATGTTGTGTCGTTTTTTGAGGGGGTGTTACCTTTGTCAGTTGCTTAAAGTGTCATGAAACCATGATTTTCAGTGCTGAGTTCTGTTCAGATTTTCAGTAAAATTCAATAAATTCCATAAACAGTTTAACTATTTTGGTTGAGTTTTCACACCTGCCTTTGATAACGACTACAGTAGTTATCACACTCAAATCTGCTATCAATAAGTACTGTATAATGAAAAGTTATGCATAGTATCTTGAAAGTGGCGCATAAAGACAATGCCACATAAAGACAGTGCCATATAATGTCCGTCACCCATGGAGGCCCTTTGAAGATGTTAGTTATTTTAGGTTGTGTGGGATAGTTAAAGATACAGAAATCATCCTTTTCCAACTTCCAATGATTCTCTTGGTTCTTTTAGTGTATAACACCAACACATGGGACCTTAGTTTAACATCTCATCAAAAAGGTAATAAGTTGTGTTAGTTGGGGATGAAACTTTCGACCCCTGTATTGCAAGTCTTGTGTATTTCCACTGACCCACCTTTATTTCTAGACTCGTTCAACATTCTGCTTTTTGTGGTACTTCTGTACTTAAAAGCTAATTTACAGTTTAGAAGTTTGGACGATTGCTTCTACATTCTTGATGTAATTAAGGAAAAATGATCAGTAAACAATAGTTGAACTTAAAATGGTTGTTTGTTTTATGTTTCAGAAAATTACAGATAAATGTTTTCAGAAGTGTATTACAAAACCGGGCAGTTCTCTGGATAACTCACAGCAGGTTAGTTTACTTAGCAAACAGTACATCAAGTCATAGTCTGCTTGGTAAGGAAATATGAGCTTGATTTTATTTGACGTATAAAAAGAAAATTAAGATTTGATTCAAGTGTGTGTGTGAGTTCCAGCTGTCATTAAGAAAATAATAGAACCATGAGGTTGGTTGGTCTGCTTCAAGTGAAACAAGGTACATGGTTTTAATTTAAGTCGAATGAATTAATTAGCAATTAAGGTAAATGCACTGAACATTTTATTATGATGGTCATTTAAAGCATGGCAGAGTTAATTCATTATACTATCTGAAGCTTAGCTGGCATCGAAAGCATTAAGTGACTTTCTAGATCTAAACTGTTTTACCAGCTTTAGAAGGTCCATTTTATTAAGAGCTCTTTTGTTACTTTATAGTTAAAATTCATTAAAAAAGAATTACTTAAAGCGACTGACTCACAGATGGGCCGACGATGAAAAAAAAAGAAAATGTTCTTACATCTTGAAATTTTTGATGCGATTGTGTAGAACATATTTAAACTAAGTTACTGATTCATTTTTTGATACAGAAAAACATTAAAATATCAAGTTTTACACACTTTTATCGGTAAAAAAATTTACCACGGGGTAGATACTTTAGTTATAAGATTAATTTTGACGCATCCTTTCAAGTAGGCGCTGTAGCTCAATGGGCTAGATCATCGCTCTATATTTTACTGACCGAAAGGTCGTGGGTTTGAATCCTGGTTAAGTCAAAACTTTTTTTTTCAGTTTTCATGGTGTATAGAAGCATAATATTATGTGTTTTCCATAGTATATTAAATTCTCTTAAATTTTAAAGAAAAAAAATTTTCAGCAAAATTCTGTGAGTCAGTCGCTTTAAATCAGTTATCTTACGTACATTGTATGTAACATGCATTTTGAAGGAAGACTTTACAGCATGATTTTATTAAGATGCTATTTTTGTCTTTTGCAGAAATGTCTAGCATATTGTATGGATAGATACGCTGACACAGAAAAACTTGTTTCTCAGACTCTTGTTACCAGGCTTCAACAAGAATCGTGATAGATATTTTTAAACTTTTTAGCGTTATAGCATTTATTTGAAAAGAAGTTGAAAACAGGTGTGCGTTTATTTTTGGGAGTGATCAAGTGATTGTCAGACTAAGTAATCTGTGATTACTCTTCAAAAGGAAGTTGACATACTCTTCAAGAAGAAGATAAAATCTGACCATTTAGTAGAAAATCTAAAGGAGTGATTACAAGAATGAATGCTGTGCTTAAACTTTTGTACAAATGAAGCCATGAAATATAACAGACCACAGAATTGTCACACTTAACTGGATTTTTTAAAGACATTTTAGGAAAATTACTGAAACCTATAAATATTTTGACACATATATATTATTTACATTGGAATATTTTGCCACCAAAGATAAAATTTGTCACAGAAATTGTATTTCTATCACAGCCAGAAGAGTGAGTGAAAAAACAAAGGAGACCCAAATATTTCAAAATGTACAAAGTAATCCTTTAGATATTAGCAATAAAGTTATTTACTGTGTTAATCAATAGTCCTGAGGATTTTTGTCACAATTTTGGTGCATAGAAAATCATTACATATTATCTCAGTATTCTGCTTACATGGAAATCTGGCTTGTTAAGTACTACTAAATAGATTTTAAACATAATATACCTCGATAGGTTTGCACTGGTTTAATGCAGTTTCAAAGATTTAGAAATCCAGTGAAAGAAATTTTCTTCAGAACAATAGTTATTACGAGTTAAAAACTGAGAAATTGACTGGAAGAAAAGAAGCAGGCAAAACATTAAGCCATAGTATGATTGTAGGGAAAAAACTTTTTTTTTTTAATTTTTTTTTTTTACATGAAATGCACAAGACTTAGAAAAAACACTGATGTCCATTATCAAAGATTCCCAGTCCAGACATTTTGCCTCTGTTAATTTTCTTTGAATATATCAGATGTTCTAATAATGTAGGTCAGTAGACTGGAATATTCACTATATCATCAGTTGTTTCATCAAGAAGATTATACATGCTCAAATTACTACTTGTTTTCTTTCTCTTTTTTTGGATAAAATTGTTTACCAAAATCATTTGTATCTAAATCTTCTGACTTTATTTTGTTACATATTAATAATTTTGTATGCTGTTTAACTGGTCTATGAATACATTTGTATTAAAAAAAAAAGAAATAGTACAAATATAATTACAAGAATTTTCAAATCTTTTTTTGTATTTTCTTCTATTTTTGTCCTATATAATAGGATATAAGTACAAAAACTTCATGGTGTCAGCTAGTTGGATGCAGTTTTCTGGAATGACAGATTGATGAATGAGTACATGGATGAAAAGCAACTTTTGAACTTAATGTACATTACCCGGTATCTTTATCTTTATTTTATCATATAGCACCTTTCAAAACTTCATGACCACTTTTTCCATCCTTTTTGAGTTATGGAAGGTTCAATATTTTCTGGATTGACAAACAGATGGACAAATCCATAAATGCAAGTCATGTCTTTTAAACTGCAACAGGTACTCTATTTCCATCTAGGACTTAACAGTTTTATGAATGTTTCTCCAGTACTTACACAGCTGTTGCACAACTAGTACTGGACAGACAATTGAATACCAAGAGCAAATTTTAAACTCGTGCATAATGTCTTGATCTTATAATATAGCATCTTATAAAGGTTCATGACCCCTTTGTACTGTTTGAGTTACAGGTCAGACAGGCAAAGGAAGAGTGAATTTTAAACTTGTTACTGCTATCAAACACCCTAAAAAGTTTTATGAAAGCAGCTATTTTTACCAGTACTGCAGGGTCAAGAAACCAACATGCATTATCAACTTGTTGGTATTCTATTCTTATACCAAGTTACATGAATCTAGCCTCAATAGTCAGTAACAAGAGCATGATCCAGATTTTCCAGACAGACTGATACAAATATAACTTGTGACATTACATGCATGCATCTATCCATACATACATATGCGCGCACACACACGCGCACACACGTACATACCAATTGATAAATAGATTTGAACCACAGGTTCTGACAACATTAGTATCGGTTCATCCCAAAAATATTGTAATTACACCGATTCAAATATTAGTGATCCCCAACAAAAAAACATCACATATAATATTTAGACTAATACCATAAATACAACAATCAGTTCAGATGGTAAGAAAAGGAAACAAAAAAGGAATTAAGTCTTGACAGACAAATGGAATCCAGATAAACATATAGCCCCTTCTGAGAAGACACCAGCTGGAGACATTAAGTGAAAATACAAACTTCTCATGGAAGAGACTGTTTTGTCCCACCTTGCCACTTCATTCTCGTACATACCTCTAGCAAGAGCAAGAAGGTGAGGCAACATCCTAACTCTAACAGAATAATTTCTAATTTATATGTTTTTATCATATATCTCATCCATACGTAACATGACCCAGTCAGACTTGTATACAACTGAATGATTAGAATTCAGCTGTGTCAAGGATTGGAAACATGACAAAAAATTCTTGTGTGTCTTTACTCAATATCTGGGAAATTTTAGTACGGTATGTCAGAATATCTTGGCCAAGATCTTTTGGTTTCCCATTAATCTGATTATATAACATAATGTTAAGTGATAAGTTATGAATATTTTATGCATAAGTGGCTACTGGTTACATCTTTATTTCATTGATTGGATTACTGAAATATTTACATAAGAATACTGGCCTAAAAAAATGAATACTGTATTGGTTGTTTTAAACGCCCACATGGTTTTTACATTTTCCAGAAAGGGAGGTATTTAACAGAGCATTAATTTCCATGAAATTCGGTGCAGTCTGATCATGGTCTGCTCTATTCACCATTCAGTCAGTAAGTTTTCTATAAGCACCCCCAAAAGCAAGTAATGAATCTGTCCAAATTGAAGGATGGACAAGTCCATTTTAGATATTCAACATGTTAATATAACAGTCATAAAGCCATTCATGCTAACATATTGTCTAAAAACATTAGGTAAACTTCTAAGATGTTTCAGTTGTCCACAAATGTTATTTTGGATATGGTACAGTAATCTTTCCCCCCCCCCCCCCCCCCCCCCCCCCCCCCCCCCCCCCCCCCCCCAAAAAATTCATTTTGTCATGCTATCAAACAGAACACTCATGATTTTTTTTTTTTTTTTTTTTTTTTTTTTTTTTTTTTTTTTTTTTTTTTTTTTTTAAAGCCGTGTGGGGGCATTTATTAGAGGAGCAGTATTTATTAAAACCTGTTTATAAGGTAGTTATATTTTAGGATATTGACCAAATATATGAAACTCGAAATATACATTTATTGTGAAAAATTTGATTGTGTGAAAAGGAAGATGATTCCAATCTCAGTGGCTAGTTTCATAGCATTTTTCTTGTACACATTTTGTCAAATATGCATATGTATTGGTGATATTTTGTGACATGGGGTAACATTGATTTAATTAATAGCATCAAAACAGACACTGTTTACGATTGTATTAATCATTGTGTTATCTTAACTTCTTATTATTACAATAAGTTTGTTATGACTAAGGAACATATGGATTTACTAAAGTTCTTGGAAATACAGGCCACTGATCTGAAAAAATTGGAAGTTGCAATCAAGAAATCCAAGTGTCTAATATAAGCAAGCTTCAGGACTCATTCAAGGATTTTTGATGATATGAATATTTAGTTAAATCACAGTAACAACTCTTAACTGTAACTGAATAGTTGAAAAGCTAAAGAGCTGTTGTTAAGATTTAAGTATAACTTCTTAATAAGTACTTAGGGTGGATGCAAAACATGCCGTCTTCTTCTTTATTTTATAGCCCTAAGAACCTTTTCGCATTCACTGTGTCAATAAACAATATGGAATAGGGAACATTCTAGGATTGTATCCTATTTAAATTTCAGAGTATGAAAAGATCTATGATACAGTTTTATTAGCTTAATATCTTGTTTCTATTTCATTTTCAATTGCTTGGATAAGCTTGACTTCAAAAAAGGCAGATGCCGCTAAAGTAAAACATTTTATTATAAAAATGCATTTAACACAACTTTAGACTTACTCTAAATGATTAGTTTAATTTCGGCATGGAATTCATGGATGGTTCAATTTTGGTACTGTTGATAACCTTTGCAAGTATAGTGACACAGGTCAGTACTGATGACCATTACATAAACCCATCCGGTAAGTGCATTCTTTTTGTACATTATTGAATTTACTGAAGTAACTGTTTGGAAGGTCTTTTCAGATTTAAGTCATGAATTCGAAATACTGTTTCACTTGTTGCTTTTTTTTGCACAATTTTGATCAAGATTTTGAAAAAATATGACTTGATCAAAGAATGTTATGTAACAGTGTAAAAATCTTGTAACCTCTAGCCCAATTAGTAAGTAACTGCCAACTTAAGGGATTCAGACCATGAGCTTTTAAGAGACTTTTTACCCTTAACCTGCTGAAATTTTGTAATGGATTTGCCCAGCTTTGAATTTGGAACAGTCCATTCATAGTTTAAGTGATTTAAATATCAAAATACAAAAATTGAGCTACCAACAGTCTAGAGCCTGGTGAGACTGCACGACTGGTGGCAAAAGCTAGTCACTTGTGAGTGAGCAGTTTAAGGGTTAATGATAATACATAACACTGTTTAAAGGTTAATGCCAGATCACATTTTATCACAGCTCATATTCTTAAAATGAGAGATCTAAATAATGTATCATTATGTATTTCAGTGCGACTGGTATCGTGCCTGACAGGAAAGATTGTCCTCAAGATCACAGACAGTCAAACAGATGGAGTCATGTATATTAAAGATGAAAATACTGTATACAATATGCAGTTGACGGAAAATGGTACAATGGTATATTCATGTGGATTTGTGCAATGTAATTTGTCATGGGTAAATATATATCAGCATGATTCAAAGTCACAAATTAAATCAACAGTACAATACCTTACCAAGATATTTTATAGGAGTATTTTTTTCCAATATGACAAGCTTTCAGTATAAGTAAGGTATTTGACCCTGACTCATTTGACCCTGACTCAGAGGTCCAAGCTCTGAATATTGTCACTGAACATGCCATTTACATATAAGATCAAAAGCTAGGTTACATGTGATGTAAACTGAAAAACTATTCTTTTACAGAATACACCATTTACGTTTGTGATTCAGCGGAAGGTTAGCATTCAGACGTCACATGATGTGAAGCTGATATTTACATGTGTCTGGGATCAGAGTGACATTGTGCCAAACAAGGACACAAATAAGTATGTGTGTAGTTTCACTGTCTCTGTTCAAAACTTTTTTTTCAGTTTTTAAGACTGGCTGAAGGATGAAAGGCCAGACTCATGATGCAGAGGTCATTGGTTCGAATTGTTAATAGAGTGTGAGTCTCCACTGACTTAGCATTTCAAACTTTCTTGGCAAATACTGGTTTGAAACTAGGGAGCAGTTATTGAGTGGGATTAATATAAGTTGTAAGCACTTGTTTTCAAGTCAAAGTAAAAACATAAACTTGAATCTTAAACAAACCAGATTTGATTCTCAGTTTCCTGTATATTGCACTTTTCATAATTTAAAAGCATTTAGAAAATGCTTCTCTGAGTAACTGAGTATCCAAATAGTAAAAGATACCCAGTACTTGAGTATTTTCGACATCCATCATGTTCATAAATTACGAAAACTTTGGTTGCCTAGAGCAGCTCAAACTTACTAGGCATGACACCATCTTAATACAACAGACAACAAATATTTCTGTAAGGATAGGAAGAACAAACAATTTCAACGGATTAATTTATATTCATTGAAGGGACTCTGCCTCAGAAAATACCCAGTTTTATATATACACTGCAACAGTATCAATGAGTTTCTACAATACGGATGGAGAGCAGATAGTCGCCGGAAGTTATATCAAGCTTGGCACAGATGTAACCATGAAAATTAAACTTGTGAACACACATGATGGTAGTATAGAATTTATACAACTATTTTGTTTGTTTGAAAGAGACGTCAGAACAGTATGCTCCCCAGAATGTGTATTAGTTGGGTTTTTTTTTTGTTTTTCATTATCCTTACAATATGTCTTACCATGCAGTCTCTGGAGTCATTTGAGGTGGAGGCCATCACACACTGCCACTTCTAGATCAGACCTCAGAAAAGTTGTTGTTTTACTCTCATGAGCAACCTTTCTTTAAATTTTTATGAACCCTGGTTGAACCTTGCGATAGTATCTGATTAAAAACCCTTTTTCAAGGTCACTGTGAATTTGACCTTTGATGCAGTTACCTTTAAATCTTCAGTAAAACATTCATACATATATATTATTCACAACAAACTCATTTGATGTATTTCTATTTGATTATTAAGGTCTACTTGACATCAGTGTGAAATCATGCAATGCCGCAGAGATAGGTATTATCACTGACAGATGTCCACTGGATGAGGACTTGTTTGATTCATTTAACAAAACTTCTGTCGGTGTAGTGGAGAACATATTCCAGATGTTTCGTACCACATCATCTAATCCTGAACCAGTCAGCATGCTGTTTTCCTGCCTCCTGGAAGTGTGCTATGCTCCATGTATAGAGGTTAGTCATGCTAGCATAGGCCACTTGATTATTATACATTTGTGGTTTACTTATATCCATAAATAACTGATGGGTCAAAGTCTTGTCAATATCTGGCCAGTGATTGAGTAAAAAAAGTCTTCTATGAATTTCTGATACAGTGAAATTTGTCTTCTGTCACCCAGCTTGAAATACTAGAACCAGATTACGTTAATGAGCTTTATTGTGAAACTGAAAATGATGGAGCTAATTATATCATCTTTAAAAATCTGAACAAGTCAAGAATAGCTACCGGTGGTCATTTTCTCGAAAATGCTTAAATACCCGATAGAAAATATTGTTGCTATACTCTCACTGCAACACTGTCTTAACATGTCAGGCAAAAATCTTTTATAATAACACAGATTTACCACAAAACCATTTCTCTAACAAAGCATCTTGGTGAAACACCTGAATAAAAAAGTTAAAAGATTTCCATGCCGTAAGATGACTTGATCTAGACCAACAGTAAAAACTTCTGGTTTCAAGGGAAGTACTAGTATGTTTACCTAGCAATTTTTCCGCTTCAGTATGTCTGCAATGGTACCGATGCAATACCAGAAACAAGCAGGCAAAAGAGGCAGATCCAGGAGCCTGGCCAGGTAGCAAGGTCAATGACAGTGGGGTCATTGTTTAAGGTTGGACTTGAAGGTTTGCAAACATCTTGAATTTCTGTGTACTGCACTCATTTGAGGGCAAATTTCATTACATGAATATATGGCTCATAGAGCATGTGGCTAGAATCCCATTTCTATAATTTAACAAGTTCTGTTTGTAATCTTTTTGTGTAGTGTACTGATCTGAACTCAAGATAAAGCAAGAATTTTGTCTGTGCCAATGGAACCAAGAGCCCTTTTGTTGTGCTTTTGTGTCCCCTGTCTCCATGGGGCCCAGCCTAATCAACTTGGGTCATGAGGCTGTTATACACAAAAGAACCTAGGACTGAGTTAATTTCCTGAAGGTAATCAGTATCTATCATCACCTCAAGGGACTCTTTTACCCAAGCCACAAAGAGTTAGGGGGACACACAGGAACAATTAAGGGGCATTTGGTCCAAAACTTTAAAGTGTTCAAACCATATGTAACCTAAATATGCTAAGAGGTGCAGTTGAACACATTGTACAATTAATTCTTACATAAATTTGTTTTGGGCAAGTCACTCAAGTCTCATTTCTTTATTGTGTACAAATATTTTAAAGCAAGAAAATTTCAAATTGGAATTTTCCGTTGTAAATGAAGCTTAAACCCTACTCAGTCTTGTTTTGTTATCATTTATGTTTTATACTTATAAGAGAACTCTCACTTTAATTCTAGATCCAGTGCTCATCAAAGAAGAAAACGCAGAAAACTGTGTTGCTTTGCCTGTGTTTATTGCTTGTATTGCTTTGTTCGGCTTTTTACTTTTCCTGACTCTGTCAGCATTGTTATACTACTGGCGGGAATGGAAAAAGATCAAAGTAAAACTGTCTTCTAACAGTGAGGCTGGTGATAGTGTACAAGATTGTTGGAAAGATGTGTCAGCAAGTCCGTATAGAGAGGGAAAAACGGCCAAAGAGATGGCTGCTGAGGTTAAATGTAATGTCAATGGTACCAATCTGTACAAAGAGGCTGAACAAATATCAAAGATAAGTGGGAGGTCTGTTAAAGCAAAAACCACTATGACAGGGACAGGAAAGAAAGATTATATGAACATAGTGGATTCTTCATTGAAGAAAACTTTTCAAATAATGAAACACACACAAGCAAATACTACAGCTAAACAGAAGGTAATCATTAAGCCTGATCAGCTTGTGAGGTGTCACAAAATGAATTCAAGTTACAGTGAATCAAGCAGGTCTACAGATTTTAAAAATGTCAAGGTAATACCATCCCTAATTGTTCAAAGTAAGATTGTAGATTCAAATAGTTTACATATTAACTGGGCCAGTGCAACAAACATGTCATCCCCTGGTTCAGGAATTAATAAAACTGAACCACCATGGATAAAGCCAGCTAAAAAGGTCAGTTTTCTTATGGAAAATAATTCATCACCAAATGAGGGCATTGCAGATGACCTTGAAAATTGCAAGGTTACAGCTGAGGGGGTCAAGGTCATAGCAGATATACAACAGCAGGAACAAACACTACAAGGAACTGCCAGTACTGATCTTGAAAAACCTTTCCTGACAAATAAATCTACATCACCAAAGTTTACAGTACCTGCTGATAAGGATGGTTTGTTATTAAACAATTTAAATGCTCTGAAACAAGCATACATGTAGATACAACAGCCTTCGACAAGGTCAAGGACATTGGCATCAAATTATTACCATCAAGTTTTGACACTAGCCATTGACATTAAAACAATCTTAGTGAAATGTATAAAAGCATTATCTCTCTCAGGTTGTTGTAAAAATGGGATTTCTAACTATGTCGGGATGTAGATAGATCCCTGACCATTCACATTTGCTTAATTAAACAAAGTAGTACAGCTTTATTATCACCAGAAACAAGTATAAATCAAAAGAGCTTATGTTAATTTTGTGGGTGAATTCTATTGTTATAAGATTTAAGGGACATGCTGAAAATTCATTGAATGATCAGCTGCTACTTGTTTAACCTATTAGACAGGCTCATGATAACTTGCTTCTCATGATAACTGCTTCCTGGAGTTACCTGCTCTTGTTCCAGGAGGAGGAATGTAGAAATGCCGGTAGAAAGAATGTAGGAATGTTAAAGTCCTTGTAATTTAATACCAACAAAATGTTACATTTCATATACTTTAATAGCGCAACAACTTAACAATAATTCTTGCTTAGTAATTGCTAAAAATAGAATGAACCTAGATTTGTTGGAGGTGTCAAACTCCAGTTTTGTTAATTTGGCTTTTATTTGGGGCACAATAACAAAGAAAATAGATTTAACCCTTAACATGCTGGAACCGAAAGTGATTAGCCTTTGCCACCAGTATAGAGCCAGGCCAGCCTGCACATCCGTGCAGTCTGACCAGGCTCTATACTGTTGGTAGCTCCATTTTTGTATTTTAATATTGAAATCCCTTAAACTTTGAAAGGACTGTTCCAAATTCAAAGCTGGGCAAATCCATTACAAAATTTCAGCATGTTCAGGGTTAATATATCTGTTTTTGTATTTATCAGATTCTTGTGTACAAGTATCCTACATTTTTTGTATACGTGACATTTCTTACGTGCATGTTTCATGAAAGAATTGTTTGTGCTCTCAGAGGCTGACACACATAATCTTGCATCATTATAGGATCTGTTAAATGCAATAAATTACTCTGCCACAAAAAACAGCTCCATCTTTTCTTCTATATTTCCTTCTGTCATAGAAAATCTCTTATTCAGTATCTTTACTAGTACATATAAATACCATTATTTTAATCATTTAAAAGTTTAAAAAATTAAAATACATTAAATAAGCCCCTTTCCCCTTGATATTCCATGTAGTTTCAATCTTTAGTTCTTCTGCTGTTCAATGTGACACTGATCTATTACTGAACAGGTTACTTCAAAACCTAAATATAACAAACAGTAACACTCTTATATGAAAATCCTTTCTTTTTAGGGTAGTTTCACCAGTTAATTGTATGCCCAGGTGTTGACAGGTGGTCTGTTCAATCATAAGCTATAATTTGATGTTAATCTTCTGCTGCAGCAGAATTTTCTGTAGATTTCTTGGTTGTCAAGGCAACGACCTTGACCTTGCCTATAGATTCTTCTATAGTTTTAATGTCCACTACCTCATCATTATCAGAAGCCTTCTGTTGTTTCTGAAGCTGAGCTATCACAAGATCTGAAAGAGAAAAAGATGCGTGTTATATAATTTTGCAAGTTTACTATAAACAGTTTTAACATGAGCTGATTTGTTATTGCACAAAAAAGTAAGACCTGATTATATTATTCAGAAACACTTAAAATACATTCTGTAGCAATCTATTCACAAAAAAAGTTGTTCTTACTTTAAAATCGAAAAAAAAATTTAAGACCCACTTCCATCTGGTGGTACTTAATCCTAACCCTAAACTCTAAACACTAAGAAAATCTATATGATTCACCACAGCTGATGTCATTTTGTCAAATAAGGGCAGCATATAATGAAACTAAAAGAAAAGTCATACCAGAAACATTAGACTTCAGTGCTACCATGACCTTTAACGATCACTGACATCTACTTTCTTTCTAGAAATGCACACATGTGCTAGAATGAACTGCAGTGTATCTTGAGTATATACAGAGGATAGATGGTTTGGTTATTAAACAGGAAAGACTAGGGTTAGAGCTAGACAAGAGATGTTTGTAAAGTATGTATGCACCCCCATCCCTCTTTTACATGGGCCCCTTTGACCAAGCTTGACCTTTGACCAAAATTCATCTAATCACCATGCCCAACCATCCTATAGAATTCAAATGTTCTTGGTTTAGTTTTTCTTGACTTATTAATTGAACAGAGTTTTCATAGTGCAAGGCCCTGCGATCTTGACCTAAAGCCTAAAATCTATTCAATTCCATCTACTCCTCATGCCCAAATATTTTTTTAGTCAATAATCTGAAACCTTAATCATAGTTCAGGGCCCTGTAATCTTGACCTTTAACATCAGTTGGCATTATCTACTTATAATAATTATCTCACCATTCTGAACATTTTGAGGGTCCCAAGTTTAGTTGTTCAGGGAGTTTTCAAAGTGCAGATGTCTTTGACTTTGACATCTGACCCATTTAGCCACAAAGTCAAAAAGTTCATCTACTCCATATGCCCAAAATAAATACATGTCTATATGTCCCCACTTTTTCAAACAGGAGTAGGGGATAGTTAGTTGTGTACATTTCTACATCTGGAATGTATGTAATTATAGATATTTCAGAGGGTAAATAATCTGGAAGGGATACAAGGAGATAGGATATAGTGTGTTCTAATAGAAACTACACAATGTAAGATACAGTGAATGCTATTGGTTAAAACTAAGATTGACCTCTTAATGTGTCTAGAGACGAGAACTTTCCTGCTTGGAGTTGTTGCAATAAGACATTACACACTTGTTGGTCTGTGAATCCTGGGTTATTTTCTTTTTCTTGGCGTTTCAGCAAATTTACTGTACACATATATTATATTTAGGAATTTCAAATGATCTTTTAAAGGGGCTGTGCTCCAGATGACAAAAAAAAGAAAGTTTTCTTGTATTATAAATTTCTTGTAATATTTATGACTAATGCTTAAAAAAATAACTTACTGACAAAAAATAAACAAAATAATTACATTATAAATTGATTTTTTCCCTTTTAAAGTGCTATACCGTAACGCGACGGTATAACTTTATCGTATAAGATTTAAAGTAAATATATGTAATATCACATGCGGCGATGGTGGTGACAGTAAAAGCGTTGGTAATATTTTGTTAACATGAGGGTCCAGAGTTCAAATCAGGCTGGAGCGAAAATATTTTTTTTATTCTATTTTGACTTTTATAATCAGTTTTGAAGTAAAATATTATGTTGTTATAATCTCACGGCATCTAAATATATAATTTATGAAAAAAATTTTTATGTCAAATCTGGAGTACAGCCTCTTTAACACTTATTTCAACAGTTTGAAAAAATGTATCTATTGAGAGATAAAGAAGGCGAAACTGAAGTCAATTAAGAAGCCTCGACAATAGTTTCCGTTATAATCTGCAATAAGTTACACCCTTAATTATTAACCTTTCTCTACTTTCCTTGGAAACATGCATTTGAACTCTAATTTTCTCTAAATGATTTCTAACACACACAAAAAAACATTCTCCAACACAAAAATCTTCATATGCAAGAAAGTAAACACAAACACTTGAACAGCAAAACTGTAATTCCTTTTTTGTTGTTTTTTTTAAATGATTTCAAACCATCATTCTTTCAGTATTGTTTTCTAAAGGACTATGTCTACGTTTTAGAATAAGAGTAAACCAACAAATCTTTCTGGTATTAAAAGTTTAAGAAACCTTTGGTCATCTTAGTTACTGAATAAGACCGTTAGATGCTTCAATATATAAGGAGTATTGGTTCAGTCTAGAAACAATAAAGTAAACTTTTCTTTCTTTTTGCACAAGCAAAATAAAATAAATAAAAAGGGAGCTTAAAAGTTCTTTGAAACTTTCAGACTCATTTTTTAATGAAATGAAAATATGGGATTTTTTTTTGTTAATGACTTCTCCCTATTCTTGAAACCAAGGGAGAGAAATCAGAAGAATTTCAGATACTACTTTTCAGTGTCTCTAGGCTGCTCCCTAACTCTACTAAAGAATCAAATTACCTTGAAGTGTAGTTAATTCCTTGAATTTCTCTGGTTCTAAATGGTCTTTTAGAAACATGACAACCTGTGGTACACATTTACCCGGAACATGTAGGATACACTGTGTAAACTTATGAAACAATATTACACATGCCAGATGTAAAGTCATAGCCGGATCTGTCTCGTTAGTGATCTGGTCGCACAAAGCTTGTCGATGACTGAAAGTCAACTGCCTAAAATAAGAAATACACAACTGTAAAAAACATTTACACTTTGCTTCGAAGCTTGTGTCTAGCACTGTAATTTCAATTTCAGTATTCATATACATGTAAGCATCTTACAAATGCGAAAATAATGATACTATTAAAACCACTGATATATAAAATCTTGAAAAAGTTGAGATAAGCTGTTACTTAAGAACAAAAATATTTCAGACTGGGTTCTTACCTTTCTTTCTTTTTATCTGGTTTCTTTAGCAGGATACTCAAATGTGAAGGTCCACAAATCACATCTAAGGCATTGAAAAATTCATCTAACGACTGAAAAGAAAAAAACGCGAGATTAAACTAAGCTGGAAATTTATACAATTAACAAGTTTCACAAAGCAACAGATTCAACATGTCTTACTTTCAACATTTATCATTTCAGAGCTAATTATCTCAAAACATATTATTATTGTAACTATAGTCCACTATTAACTGGTGAAGGACCTGATATTTTTTTATATATAAATGCTTTTTTTATAGTATTGCGACACATGTTCCTAGTGAAAAAATACCGACAGGATTGAAAAATATTTTTTTTTGTACTGCACCATAATTCTGTACTAATGTGATATGCTCAGGTGTTTTGACTGTATATTTCAATCATTTTTTTCAACACTATTTTCATCATATTTTACAGACATGTTCTAAGTACAATCCCAATGTGATTCTTCGCAACAACAACTGACCTGACCATTTATTTTTGTAGAATCACACTTTCTGTTTGATGGCAACTCCATTGAGAAAGAGAACAGACGGAACAGAAGAGTGGTTTCTGTTATACACTAATTTCATTCAACTGACATTTATTTGATAGTGTTCGACTATACCTCATTTTTCAACTTGAACTGGCCAACATTGCCGCATCTTTCAATTTATCATCACTGTATATATGCAATACATATGGAAACTGTCTCTTGGCTTGTTCATTAAACCACTGTTACTTGAGGTCGAAAGTTTGAAATCCAAAAGGATTGATCCAGTTTCTAGTTGGCAGGCTACTAGCTACTTTAAGAATACTCACCTACCTCCTAGCAGCCAAATGCCAGGCTTACAGGACAAGAATGAGCAAGTTAAAATGTACAAAAACAGAGACTTTAAAAAGGCAAGTAGGCTAACCCTTACGACGACAGACAGATATCAAATTTACAGCAGTATTAATATCAAAACAACCATTCAATATCACAACAGATTCTATAAGAAAATTTAACAATTTACCTTTCCATTAAGTGAGTTATTCAATTTGAGTAAATCACCTTGAACATCTCCAGCTAATTTTCCTATTACTTTGGCCCGGCTCTGTAATACAAAGTACATGTATCCTCTTGAGCAGCCCAGTAACCAGTGTTAAACATAAATATAGCCTAGCTGTACTTGAAAAGGTTATATTTTTCACTGGTGGTTAATGGGTAGAGCACCAGACTTCCTATCTGTAGGTCATTGTTTGCAATCCCAGTCTCTAGTGACTTTGTAAATTCTGCTCAATCAGGGCATGCACTGGTTTGAACCAGGGAAGCAATCACCAGAAGATATTAATATATTTTTAGGTCGACAAAACTTGTTTTTCAATTTATATTAAATAAATAGGTTTTAATTAAACTAAATCTTTTTCTCTTGACAGTCTGCTGTTTTGCTGAGATTTCCAATGATAAAGCATGATTTAAATAAACAACTCTTTGCTTAGAATGTGTTTCATGTCAGCAAAGAAACAAACAATAAATACCTCAATAGTTAGTTGTGTTTCATCGGCAACTGACAGCATATGATCAGTGGCTATAGTATTTAGCACCAAGTTTGTTATATCTGTACATACAGTCCTTAGTAAATGCCTCACTAGATTAGCCTGTGTCTCTTCTGAAACAAACAAAATATGTCACTATATCAGTTTAAATTCATTACTACTAAAATATAAAGTTCTCTTTAATGTAACAATTAACTATTTGTGTAAAGTAAATTTCATCAAAACAAAAAAGAACTTACCATTAAATAATTTTAAGCCTTTTTCAAATAATCTTGCATTTGTCCACAAGCCAATTAGTTTTTCTTTTAATTCCCCATGTGTTTTCTTTCTTTCATGACTGGACACCCCTGAGGTCTGCAGGAATATAGATTTGGCAACATCTTGGTACTGCTTTGTTAGTGGCCTGAAAAAAGAAACGTCTCCAAAAATTACCTTTTTTTTTTTTTAATACTACTAGCTGAAACATACATTTTGTAATTTTTTTATACCCCTATCCTGAAAATGGTAAGATTAAATTTCATTCAAGAAACAAACTTAATTATCCACAGTTTTCATTTATTCAGTATGTTTGTTCTCACAATATTCTGACTGAATCTCTCAAAAAGGCCTTGTTAAATAATACGTTTTGTTAAAAAGTATACATTTATCAACATTACACCAACAAAATTAGAAATTTTCAGAAGCCAAACTAAATTAAGAAACTGCATATCTATTTTAGAACCTAGAGATCTATAAAATATTCATGGAAATGAAAATGCTGAAACTACCAACCTTATTAACTGCTGAGCTATTTCAGTAACTAGTTCATCTGGACAATCTGTCAAGGAATTATCTTTCCTTAACACCTCTTCAATCTCCTCCAAGGTCATGAACTCTATCTCAGCTGACCTTGACTTTGGTTTTGCTGTTATTTCCTCATCTGAGTCATCATTGTCACGACCTTTGTAACCTTTCTTCTTTACTGACTTTGTTTTGATTTCACGGCCCTGGGTTCCTCCCCCTGATTTTGTACTCCCACTTCCGGCTGTGAGAATAGTTTTAATAGAGCTTGGTGAGTTTGTAAAATATATCTTATTGTGTCATGAACTACTGTTTTTGTTTCAACATAATTTCAATGAATCTGAGTCTTACCTATTTTATCTCATACCATTTTGATATTTATTGATAACAGTTTCATATTCTGTTATTTCTATTTTGTGGCTCATGAATTTCTTTCCATGTAATTTTCTCATTTCAAAAACTTCAGAATAACTTACTTTCTGCTGATTTCCATTTCAATGAAGACTCTAACAGAAATAATCTATATAGATCATTATAAAACCCCACCCACCTGCCGCCTTCTTCCGTCGCTGGTCTTTTCTATCTTCTTTTGTGTTGCCTGAAGAGCCCTCTGACTTACTGGCTCCTGCATCCCCACCTTCTGGTACCCCTTTAAACACTGGGTGACTTTTAGCATCCTGTAAGAGTTAAGAATTACATGAGCATACAGAACTGTGATAATAACCAAGCTATGTTTTCTTAGTTCAGGAGAAGTTTTTTGTTTTTATTTTGAATCATGGTCAATTGTCTGTTGTACTGAAAAAAAACTGTGTGGGAAGTCTTTCTTTCCAAAAATGCATTAAAAAAACCCTGAGGTTTACTACATCTATGATTTCACACACATCAACGTAACAACGCTATGGTAACATGATTATAAAAATAAAACGTTAGAACTATTATCATCATGTTCTGTAAAAATGATCATTTTGATTATTTCTAAATGAATGCTAAAACCAGCTATTTGCAAACACCACAGTCTAACATTAAGAATGAACAATATTCAATATTAAGATCACTTTTTGATTGGTCTTTTGAGTTTAACTTTACAATATAAACTTAAATTAGTGCCCTTTGTTAAACAACAGGCCATTGGAGGTGTCTGTAATGCACTGAAACATGCTGCTTAAGAACATAGCTGGATGAAAACATTTGAGTGTTACCTTCTCCGCTTTCACTGCCATCAGCTTTGGGAAAGGTTTTGAGCACTGAGAGATGAGTTTATCGCTGGCAACAATTGTCTCACAACAGACCATGGCCCCTGTATGACCCTTTAAGCACCCTGTCAGAAGTATGTTGGCATCCTTTGAGCTAAAGACTGATGGAAGTAAGGGCTGGAAAATAAATATAAACAATATATGTCAAATTAGAATGATTTTTCTAAAATTCAGGTTCTGAATGGGCAATATCTGGAGATATAAATTTAGACATGAGCAAAAGCTCATTTTCCAGCATGAAAAATGACTGTCTGTGGAGACTGTTACTATTAACAATCAAATCAATAAACACTTCTCTACTGTATTGGAAACCATAAAACTGACAACTGCAATGTAACTAGTCCTGTAAATACTATGTGTGCAAATGTGACACTACCATTAAAATCTAAGACTGCGCGCCTCAAGTGCAATGAAACCAGTCCAGTAAATCCATAAACTAGTAACCTTACGTGCACATGCAACCCACACCCCACACAAACACCTACTGTTTATGTAAAGTGTAAGAACTGGGATTACAGCTGCTCTGAACTGAATTCCTTTGAATCAAATCAACTGCTTTAAAGAGTCCTACATGTATTTCTACACTACAAGCCCCTAAATATTAAATAAAATCTACCTACCATTATATCCACCCAAGTTCCGTCAGCTAGGGCCTCCTCCACGCTAGCCTCGATCTGCTCCTGTATGGCACGACCCGTGCAGCACGTGCTCAGGAAAACCATCTGCTCCGATTTAAATAGTTTCTTGATGAAATCTTTTGGGTCGGTGATCCCAAGTCTTTTCAATGCATCATATTCTTAAATTAAAACATCAACAGCTGATTTACTTTAAGCTAATATACCAAACAAAGTAATATATTCAAGCCAAATTCAAATTGTATATGAAATCTGCATATGCTTGCAAAACTGTCCCTACCATTCAATTTCAATGAGCCTATTTAATATATTAAACAAATGCCTGCATGTAACACAAAAAGTTGCCATCAAAACTTTGAGTATTTAAATACAACTGTATTCTTCTAAGTATACAAATGCTTTTATGTTTTTCTCCTTCCAAAATTAACTGAACAATCAATAAACTCTCCTTAATTTTCATTTCAGCTTATCGACTTTAAATGATGTTGCAATACGTCACATCCAGTCTTTTCCAAGCAATTTTGCACTTTTAGATTTTCACAACTCCTACATAAAGTTATCAAAAAACTTTGACATAAACCTTCCTAACAAAAAAAAAATAAAAATAAAAGTTTACCAAGGTAGCCATTCTGTTTGTAGAAGCTGTCAACCCAATCATTCTGAGACTTGGTGTAAATATCGGGAATATATGTTGCCTTATCCTGCCTCCCAGACAGCGTTCCAGCCAGAATTTTCATATTCACAAGTTCTTCAAGGATTGCTAAAAAATGAAACAAGAATGTTCTTACAAAATTTTTCAATTTTCTTTAACACAAAATTTTATTATTACAATACACAGAAAATACAAGAAAAAAACATAAATTATGTACAGTTGTAAAATTAAAGTCCATTGTCAAGACAATGTGCAAATTTAGTCAGTGGCCAGAATCTCCATACTTCTCTGAACTGGCTGGAAAACATGTAGTCTGTGATCTCATTTTGGGTAAAAGAAAAAGAAAAATCTTTAAATGAAGCACAAAGTTTGAAACTTCAAGAAAACAGAAGTATTTTATTCTCCAATTAAAATAATATATTATGAGCGCTATCCAGGACTGTCAGAATCACCATTGCCATCTGAATACATTTTACTGTATTTTAAGGTAAATCCGCTGCTGATGATAATGATTATAATGATACCTGCAGTGATGATGAAATGCTATGGAAAAGTTGCGTACTACCTTTTCCATATCAATTGTGCTGGCCGGAAAAACAAAATCACTTTCAGCTAAAACAAGTTTTCAATAATTTTCAAACGTTACACTGCCATTAAATTTACTTACATAGAAATATACGTTCTTGAAACTTGTATTGCTGAATAAATGAGCCAACAAGAACAGGTCTGCAAAAGAAATGAAAATACCAAACATGTATCTACTTATCGTTAAAAACCAAGAAAACAGATATTCAAAAGAAACTGAGTTCTGAAAGACTTATTTTCCAGTACTGCATGTAATTGTAAACTTATAGACTTATCATTCTCCTTCAGACAAACCTTAACTCCTATAAGGGTAACATAATACAGAAATCTTGGTATGTCCAATATATCTTCAAATTCTTTGATTAGTAGTCTAGCTACCTGTAAATATTCAAGGCCCTTCAATCACTTTCAAATATTCACTCAGCTATTTGGCTTGCTCTCAGCACAGCAGTATGTTTTCAATTAACAGTTGATATCTAGGTTGATGCATGAAAGCGAAACTTGGTAGATATATTAGTTTGCCATTTTGTCAAAATTATGATAGAAATTGTAAATTGTTGGTGTCATCTACAAATAACTTCAGAATTAATCATACCCAAAGGTTACTGTAGCTACTGTTTTTACTAACACAGGAGTACATGGTAACAGTTTCCTCAAAGAGAAAGAAATTCAAATTTTCTGTAATAAGATTATCTTTACCTTGTAACAGCACTAAATGCCCCTCTAATCTGCGCTCTGATTCTAGCAATAAAGGCATCGGTGAATATAACATCCCTATCGTAACTGTCCACATTTCCTTTGACAATCGTTCCTAACCTTGAATGCAGGTTCTGAAAGTTTAAAGAAAAAGCATGCATTATCGGCATCAACATTTATACAGGGAAAACACAGGTGCTAAGTCTTGGTTACTGTAGTTTTCAATTATGTTTATCTAAGATATATGTATTATGCTAGTAATACATATAACTGAATATCTGGTCACATGTTTGGAGTGATTTGAAATGCTGTATAAGTAGCATAGTAAATGATAAATATTGAAAAAAAATACTTAAAACTAACAGTAAGTTTCATCTCCATGACCTAGGAGACTTTTTAAGATTTCCAGGACCAAGGGGCAGGCATTCAATTTCGAGGAGAATCTGGGACAATCCAGGACAATCCGAGATATATGCCATGTATGCTTTAGTGTTACTGTTTTGTCTGGCACAAGTCTTTAAAGTTACGATCACCATGTGCTTCTTTATCTTGAATGAAAAAAACTCTATTTTGAGACACTGGATTTACCAAAACACAGTACTTATTTGTTGCAAATTTTTGCAGTTTTCTTTTGAGAAACTTTATGGTTCCAGGATCAGCTCCTTATGGATTTTGAACAAACATGCTAAGATGCAGTAAACTTGTCTCACAAAAACATGAGTTGAAAAAAATGTACACTTAAGCTATAGAGAATATGTATTTTAACATTTCAATATTTAGTCAACAAATCCTGTGAACGATTATGTACAAATGTACATTTGAAATATTGAGTTTATTAACCAGTAAACACGTATTTCACCTTCAAAACCAGATTAATATTACCTTAAAAAGAAACTCAGCAGGTAGATCGTACTGTTTGGTGAGCTCAGGTATGGTCACATGACCTTTCTCTTGTAACTTATCATTAACCTCTTCAGCCAACATGTCCATATAGCCCCTGAAAATATCCAATTGGTATGTTACAGCATTAGTAACATTTTGCTCAAAAGTCAATTAATATCTGTATATCTTTACAATAAAGTGGTATCTCAAAATCACATGTTTTGTTTCCTTGGTTATCTGAACAGACAATGGGTGCTGAAACTCTCCTTTTGGCCTAAGATACATATACTGCAAATTGTCCCAGAGTTTTAAGACACATGACACATAGAAACCAGGAGGTAAAGACTGTCACCAACTAGAACTGTGTCCATAGGACACAGATGCCCCCACTATGCATAAGTGCTCATAAACAAGAGCATGTATATCCTGTATGTAAGATTTTTTCTGTACATATACCTAAAATGATCTACAGGTAACCTTATGTACATGTTAAATTAAATTACAAATGTAAAATTTACATGTTCAATTATTAATATGGTATATAGTGAAAAAATCAACAAAGGGCCATAATTCTGTTAAATATGGTCACAGCAAAAATTCCTTCCTTTACTACCATCTACACATTAAAGCTGTTCATCCCTGGAAGTTTAAGCAAAATCTGCCATCCGGTTTAAGAGGAGTTGCATTCACAAAATTTCTACATGGTATATAGTGAAAAAATCAACAAAGGGCCATAATTCTGTTAAATTTGGTCGCAGCAAAAATTCCTTCCTTTACTACCATCTGTACATTAAGGTTGTTCATCCCGGGAAGTTTAAGCATAATCTGCCATCCGGTTTCAGAGGAGTTGCGTTCACAAAATTTCTACATAGTATATAGTGAAAAAATCAACAAAGGGCCATAATTCTGTTAAATTTGGTCGCAGCAAAAATTCCTTCCTTTACTACCATCTACACATTAAGGTTGTTCATCCCTGGAAGTTTAAGCAAAATCTGCCATCCGGTTTAAGAGGAGTTGCATTCACAAAATTTCTATATGGTATATAGTGAAAAAATCAACAAAGGGCCATAATTCTGTTAAATTTGGTCGCAGCAAAAATTCCTTCCTTTACTACCATCTGTACATTAAGGTTGTTCATCCCTGGAAGTTTAAGCATAATCTGCCATCCGGTTTCAGAGGAGTTGGGTTCACAAAATTTCTACATAGTATATAGTGAAAAAATCAACAAAGGGCCATAATTCTGTTAAATTTGGTAGCAGCAAAAATTCCTTCCTTTACTACCATCTACACATTAAGGTTGTTCATCCCTGGAAGTTTAAGCAAAATCTGCCATCCGGTTTAAGAGGAGTTGCGTTCACAAGATTTCGGGACGTACGGACAGACGTACAGACGGACGGACAAGTGCAACGCTATATGCTCCCACACTTTGTGGGGGCATAAAAAGGACTTGCTCTTAAACAAGGATGCTCAGTCACATATCACATAATTCATTCAAAGCAAACCAAATCTAAGAAAAATCATTACCATACAGATCTTAACTGTTCTGAAAATGTCTTCCATAAAAGTAATCAGCAGAAAAAATCAACCTGACCAAATTACTATAGAAATAACACTTCTAACAGGGCTTTTTTTCTGTAAAGATATTTACCATTTGCATTATATAATTTCAATATTCAATAAAATCATTGGCTACTAAATCAAGAAAACAATATTTCAAAACAAGAGCCACCACAAGCGGGGGCCACGCTCGACTTTTTTCTATTTCCAAAGGCAAACACATGGTGAAGGGATTTCAAATGAAACATCATTTGGAAATATAATTATACATAATAAAGTTATGGCCAATTTTAGCAACATTCAGAAATTTGACCTTAAAGGTCTAGGTCAAGTTCAGTTTAACCTTCTCTGGAGGTATTGTCTAAAAAGTAGTTATGTCCAAGCATGAAGACACTACATCCATTAACAACAAAGATATAGCCAAGTTAAGTAATGTCAAGGTCATTCAAAGGTCAAGGTAATGCTTGAATTGTTTAACACATTTCTTTTATTCTCAGTGTTGTTTTGTCCCTGTATAGATCAAATCCGTCCATAAAACCAGAAGTTTGGCTATTTTAACAAAATGCAATAATTAGAAATTTGACTGTAAAGGTCATTTAAAGGTTAAGGTCATACTTGAATAATTTAACATGTAGGTTTTGTTATAAGCCTTGTTTTGTCCAAGTATTAATAAACAAGAGGGCCAATGGCCCTAAAGCACTAACCTGGGTTCAAAGATGAAAGAAATTTTTATGAATGTAATGATGCATATCACAGAAATGGACCAATGCAATTTCATTGCCATAGCTCCAAAAACAAAAAGGAGGTCAGTAGGTCAAAATATAGGTCATTAGATGACATTTTTGAAATCGGAATGAAAAACTGTGCACACAGTCCAAATTTCATTGCTGTAGCTAAAAAACAAAAAAGTAGGTCAGTAGGTCAAAAATATAGGTCATGCTATGACGTTTTTGAAATTGGAACAAAAAACTGTGTACATGGTCCAAATTTCATTGCCATAGCTCCAAAAACAAAAAGTAGGTCAGTAGGTAAAAAAAATAAGTCATGCTATGACATTTTTGAAATCTGAAAGAAAAACTGTGCATACAGTCCAAATTTCGTTGCTGTAGCTAAAAAACAAAAAATTAGGTCAGTAGGTCAAAAATATAGGTCATGCTATGACATTTTTGAAATTGGAACAAAAAACTGTGTACATGGTGCAAATTTCATTGCCATAGCTCCAAAAAAAAAAAAGTATGTCAGTAGGTCAAAAATATAGGTCATGCCATGACATTTTTGAATTTGAAACAAGAAACTGTGCACACGGTCCAAATTTCATTGCTGTAGCTAAAAAACGAAAAAGTAGGTCAGTAGGTCAAAAATATGGGTCATGCCATGACGTTTTTGAATTTGAAATGAAAAACTGTGCACACTGTCCAAATTTGATTGCCACAGCTCCAAAAACAAAAAGTAGGTCAGTAGATCAAAAATATAGGTCATGCTATGATATTTCTGAAACTGAAACGAAAAACTGTGCACACAGTTCAAATTTCATTGCTGTAGCAAAAAAAACAAAAAAGTAGGCCAGTAGGTCAAAAATATAGGTCATGCCATGACATTTTTGAAATCGAAATAAAAAACTGTGCACACAATCCAAATTTCATTGCTGTAGCTCAAAACCAGAAAGAAGGTCAGTAGGTCAAAAATATAGGTCATGTGATGACATTTTTGAAATTGAAACGAAAAAGTGTTGTTTAGTCTAAGTCTGATTCAAATCCAACCATAAATTACATAATTATGGCCAGTTTTAACAAAATTTAATGATTTGACCTTGACCATCAAGGTCATTTAAAAGGTCAAGGTCAAACTTGAAATAATCATAATGTCGGATTTGTCACAACTGTTGTTTAGTCCAAGTTTGAATTGAATCTATAAGTAAATGAGAAAGTTATGACAATTTAAGCAAAATTCAATCATCTGACCTTGACGGTAAAGGTATTTTTAAGGTCATGGTCAAATCTGAGTTATTCAACATGTCGGTTTTGTCATAAGTGTTGTTTCGTCCAAGTATAAATCAAATCCAACCATAAATACTAATGTTATGGTCAATTTTAGCAAAATTCAATAATTTGACCTTTAAGGTGAAGGTCATTTATGAGTCAAGGTCAAGTTTACAATGTAGTCTGGTCAGCTTGAAGGTCTTGTCCAAAGGGTTGTTGTTTCCAAGCATAAAGAGAATCCACCTATTAACAAGAAATGTTTGTAAAACATAAATGCCCCCCGGCAGCACATAATTGCTTGTGGTTGGGCCAAAGCGTTCTCTAGTTATTGAAAAGAAACCGTTTTTAGGATCAAGGTCCCTGTGGCCTTGACCTTTAACCTAATGACCTCAAAATCAATAGGGGTCATCTACTGGTGATGACCAACCAGCAAACCAAGTTTGGTGAACCTAGGTCAAAGCGTTCTCTAGTAATTGATCAGAAACTGTTTTTAAGATGAAGGTCTCTGTGATCTTGACCTTTGACCTCAAAGTCAATAGGGGTCATCTACTGGTGATGACCAACCAGTATACCAAGTTTGGTGAACCTAGGTCAAAGCTTTCTCTAGTTATTGATCGGAAACCGTTTTTAGGATGAAGGTCCCTGTGAGCTTGACATTTAACCTAATGACCTCAAATTCAATAGGGGTCATTAACTGGTGATGACCAACCAGTATACCAAGTTTGGTGAACCTAGGTCAAAGCGTTCTCTAGTTATTGATCGGAAACCGTTTTTAGAGTCAAAGTCTCTGTGAGCTTCATGTTTGACCTAATGACCTCAAAATCAATAGGGGGTCATCTACTGGTGATGACCAACCAGCATATCAAGTTTGGTGAACCTAGGTCAAAGCATTCTCTAGTTATTGATCGGAAACCGTTTTTAGGATGAAGGTCCCTGTGAGCTTGACCTTTGAACTAATGACCTCAAAATCAATAGGGGTCATCTACTGGTGATGACCAACCAGCAAACCAAGTTTGGTGAACCTAGGTCAAAGCGTTCTCTAGTTATTGATTGGAAACCGTTTTAAGGATGAAAGTCTCTGTGATCTTGACCTTTGACCTATTGACCTCAAAGTCAATAGGGGTCATCTAATGGTAATGACCAACCAGCATACCAAGTTTGGTGAACCTAGGTCAAAGCGTTCTCTAGTTATTGATCGGAAACCGTTTTTAGGATGAAGGTCTCTGTGATCTTGACCTTTGACCTCATGACCTCAAAATCAATAGGAGTTATCTACTTGTGATGATCAACCAGCATACCAAGTTTGGTGAACCTAGGTCAAAGTGTTCTCTAGTTATTGATCAGAAACCGTTTTTAAGATGAAGGTCTCTGTGATCTTGACCTTTGACCTAATGACCTCAAAGTCAATAGGGGTCATCTACTGGTGATGACCAACCAGTATACCATGTTTGGTGAACCTAGGTCAAAGCGTTCTCTAGTTATTGATCGGAAACCGTTTTTAGGATGAAGGTCCCTGTGAGCTTGACCTTTGACCTAATGACCTAAAAATCAATAGGGGTCATCTACTGGTGATGACCAACCAGCATACCAAGTTTGGTGAACCTAGGTCAAAGCGTTCTCTAGTTATTGATTGGAAACCGTTTGAAGGATGAAAGTCTCTGTGATCTTGACCTTTGATCTATTGACCTCAAAGTCAATAGGGGTCATCTACTGGTAATGACCAACCAGCATACCAAGTTTGGTGAACCTAGGTCAAACCGTTCTCTAGTTATTGATTGGAAACCGTTTTTAGGATGAAGGTCTCTGTGATCTTGACCTTTGACCTAATGACCTCAAAATCAATAGGGGTCATCTACTGGTGATGACCAACCAGCATACCAAGTTTGGTGAACCTAGGTCAAAGCGATCTCTAGTTATTGATTGGAAACCGTTTGAAGGATGAAAGTCTCTGTGATCTTGACCTTTGATCTATTGACCTCAAAGTCAATAGGGGTCATCTACTGGTAATGACCAACCAGCATACCAAGTTTGGTGAACCTAGGTCAAACCGTTCTCTAGTTATTGATCGGAAACCGTTTTTAGGATGAAGGTCTCTGTGATCTTGACCTTTGACCAAATGACCTCAAAATCAATAGGGGTTATCTACAGGTGATGATCAACCAGCATACCAAGTTTGGTGAACCTAGGTCAAAGCCTTCTCTAGTTATTGGTCGGAAACCGTTTCTACCTACAAGGTCAATGTGACCTTGATCTTTGACCCCTTGACCCCAATATCAATAGGGGTCATCTACTGGTGATGTACAATCATCCTACCAAGTTTGAAGTTCCAAGGCCTAGGCGTTCTTTAGTTATTGGTCGAAAACCGTTTCTACCTACAAGGTCAATGTGACCTTGACCTTTGACCCCTTGACCCCAAAATCAATAGGGGTCATCTACTGATGATGGACAATCATCCTACCAAGTTTGAAGTTCCTAGGCCTAAGCATTCTTTAGTTATTGGTCGGAAACCATTTGGTCTGACCGACAGACAGACAATTGCAAAGCAATATACCTCCTCTTCTTTGAAGTGGGGGCATAATAATAAAGTTATGGCCAATTTTAGCAAAATTCAATATTTTGACCTTGAATATGAAGGTCATTTAAGAGTCATGGTCAAGTTTAGTCTGGTCAGCTTGAAGGTCTTCTCCAAAGGGTTGTTGTGTCCAAGAATTAAGAGAAACCACCTACTAATAATAAAGTTATGGCCAATTTTAGCAAAATTCAATATTTTAACCTTGAATATGAAGGTAATTTAAGAGTCAAGGTCAAGTTTAGTCTGGTCATCCTGAAGGTCTTGTCCAAAGGGTTGTTGTGTCCAAGTATGAAGATAATCCATCAAGGAATAAAAAAATTATGATCAATGTTAAAGTTTTCGGACGGGAACGGCAATGACACCATGACTATGACAATAACTCGATTTTTTTTCTCAAAAAAAGTCGAGCTAACAACACATATTTTCACAATATATTGCATTTTCTATTTGTTGTCATTAAACAACCAGTGTTTTTGTTTGAATTGAATTTTTTCGCAACTTATTTTTATTTCTCAGTGCTAACCTAGGCTTACTGTTTCACCACAGAGAAATAAAGAAATGAATGATTACACGTACTTATCAACAAGCTGGCCAAGAACAAGCAAAATGTTCCTCTCATAACTGACAATCTCATTTGCCTTACTCTCCACATGACTGTAATCTACATTCAGTATTTGTGTCAACTCAGCTAAGTTAATACGACCTGCAATGGAACATGTACATGTAAATTACAGTGGAACTTCCGAAAACCGAACACCCATGGGACTGGCCAAAAAGTTCGGATTTTGGAAGTTTCCGGAATTCAGAAGTACGAATGATCTGGACAAGTACAGGTGCCAAACACCAGTGGTTCTTTATGATAGTGAATGCAGTCAGTAGCATTTGTAACATGGGAAACATAATGAAAAATCAGAATTAATGAAAACATTCAACACATTTATGTTTTATTAGAAAAAAATGTCATATTTTTTCAAATACGTACACTTGTATACTATATTACGTGCAAACACGTTCCTATATGTCAGAACAAAGCTACATTTTGTATACCTTTAAAACAGTTTTAAAAGAAATCGCCAATTAGAATAACCAACATACTGGCCGATGTTGTCTAACTAATTCCGCTTTTTAAGATACCCCAATTACAATTTAATCCTTAAAGTTGCTTGTAGCAAACGCCTGTTATTAATCCACTAATCATCGCTTTGATTATTTACAGCTATCTTATTATCGATATATTCGGCTGCATGTCAATTTCAAATTGACAAATTGTTATTCTAACGCATGTCAAAATAAACGATCACCGCTAATTGGTAAACAATAGATAGAGACGTGAAATTTTTGCCGTAGGGTTTGCGATCTTAGGTCTGTCTGTCTTTTGCACTTTTTTTTATTTTTCCGGTATTTGGAAGTAAAATTGCATTGATTTAAACTAAATTTTACGGAAAAATCGTCCGGAATTCAGAATTTGGAAGTTCCGGATTTCAGAAGTATGATTTACATAGAAAACAGAAGGAGAAATTTCGGGACTGAGAAAATCGTTCAGTTTTCAGAAGTTTCCGGTTTTTAGAAGGTCCAGTTTTCGGAAGTTCCACTGTATAAACAATGGTACACACTTTTATTTATACACCATAATTGACACTGTAATTAACTTTTATTTAAAAATTGTGTTTTTTTTGTTATTTCTTTTATGTTTACTATAACTCAAGTGCCTGGTTTCACATGTTGATTTAGTCTTCAAGTTTTAGTTAACATAATTATGAAACAGCAATACATGTACATCATTTTAAAATTCTGCTGATTCATTCAGCCAAGCTGAATACTGCTTCAATACAGATTCAATTCCTTAAACAAATTAGTGTTTATCATATGGCATAGAAATTCTTTTCACATCTTCACCTCCATGTACCACAAGTTCTTCCTTAATTTCCTTTGTGAGTTCTTGCGGCGTAATATACTCTTTGCCATCCACTGTATAGATAACTTCTAGCTGTCTGAGTTCTATAAGGCGTGATACAATCTCAATAACATTTCTCTCTGACAATCTGAAATAAAATATGAAACAGCTGACCTGTAAAATCTGCATTAAAGAATTCAGTCATTGCAATGTAAAAACTGAAATGAATAATCAGTAATTTAGATACACTGGTTAGAAAAAAAAAATAGTGACAAAATTATAATAGGAAAATATCAAAGACTTCCTAATATTTGAAACACACAAACATATTGCCTAAATAAAAAATCATCTTCCTACCGAAACCTGGATGTATTAGATGCCAGCCAGTATGGTGGTCAGAAAACAGTAAACAAAACGATTCAACCTTACTGTGATTCAAGCTGAATTACTGGAACTCTAAACAAGCTTTAAGGGCCTGCTTAACATTTCAGTTACCAGAACAATAGACTTGGGAGACTGAGTTCTGTTACAGGAACAGTAACCACTTCTAGAAGTAAAGTAGATCTTTAAGATGTGTTATGTTGAAATATGATCAACATGGTTAACAGCCATACTGAACTGGTTAAGTGTGGGGACAGTGACAATATCATGGGGAAGACAGTTCAAATGGAAGGCTGTCATGAGAAGAAGGAGAACTTGTAGTAGTCTGTTGAGGCTGGGATTAACCTGTAGCTCAGCAGACAGGCATGCCAAGAGGCTCTCCGTAATGGGATAAGGTAACCTTCTATAGGAATGGCAACTATATCATGGACATCATGAATAAAGCCTAAAGTCGATACTAAGAAAATCTTGTCTGCGGCAATTAAGAGACTGTATCTGAGTAACAATGGATGTGCATCCAAATTCAGATTTGACCAAATGCGCAGATCTTTGAACAGATTCTAACTGACCTATTTGGGTTTGGGTATAGGCTGACCAGACTTCAGATGCATATTCTAATTGTGGTCGAACAAGAGTCTGTTTTGCTACTGAATCAAGTTGTCCAAACCTGTAGAGTGTACACATTATAATATTTCAATTGGGTCAGATTTATTTAGACTCATTTATTTTACATCGATTGCGATACAAATTCTTACAACTTAGATTCATCACGCTTGAAGACTGAGAGAATCTCGCCTCTGACGGGATTCAAACCCGCGACCTTCGGATCCAAAGCCCTGCGCTCTACCCCTTGACCACGGTGCCTCCTTTAGCCTCCTATACTGGGCTATAGTCAGATTTATTAGCAAGTAAATGATGGACATGTTAATTGCCATTTCCACTTGTTAGAAATATTTTAACATATAATTCAATATACACCAATTAATCGATTGGGAAATGCACGACACTGCACACATTTCCCTACAACCGAAGAAAATATGTGACAGAAATTGTTCCATCATGACACCTGTCAAAATTTAAGCTGACGTGGCTGCAAAATTCATTCATTTTACATAAACCGTTATTTTCTACTCAATACTATAATTACAAGATGACACAGAAAAATGTAAAAACACAAAGAATTTACTTCTGTTTAGTACTACTAAGCTGTACACGCTGAAAATCTGCTGCCAACTTTTTCACTTCGTCCCAGTCAGCCATGATGTTGTTGTTATTATTCTGATAAAAACAAAACTATCCGAACAATTGTGTTCCGCTTATAATGAATTATACAGTATAAATAAGATTATTGTCGCCTCTCCACGCAACTGTCGTGGTGGCCGAGTGGTTAAGGCGTTTGACTCGAAATCAAATGGGCTATGCCCGCACAGGTTCGAATCCTGTCCACGACGATTACTTTTTATCTTCATTGAAAACTTTTGCTTATATGTAAGTTGAAATCTATATATATAGAGAGAGAGAGAGAGAGAGAGAGAGAGACTCCGAGGATACAAATTCAAATTCAGCAGAAAAGGTACTCACTGTACTGGATAATAATGTATTGTATATATGCACGCAAACAAAATCATTTTTGTATGTATTTATTATAGTTCAGACAAAAGTTGTTACAACATGCCCTCCCCAAATTCAGCAAACTATAAGCAGTTGAAAAGTATTAAAAAAGTGTGATTGGATACAACTAGGAATAATTCAACAGTTTAAACAAAATGATTACCTTTTTGGAAAAAGAAAATCAACAAGCAAATCATTCCATGTATAAGAAAGAGAGAAAAAAAAGATTATAGTACAAATTAAAGAAAGAAAAGGTACCGTTGCAGTTTGATAGAATCACCCCACCCCCACTTTTAAAACATATTCCTGTATGGTTTATTTTAGAAGCCTATCTAATATAAAAGACTTGACTATTTTTTATATTCTCTAGGACTCCGTAATGGGCAACATCAAAGTTAAAAGCCCATTCCTCGGCTTCAAAATCTATCTGAGCTTTGCCGATTTCAAAGGTCAATATGTTGTTTCAAGGACATACTCTGCGAATGTATGCGTGTGCATGCTTGTATGCTCAAATTTAAAGGCAAAAAAAAAAAAAAAAAAAAAAAAAAAAAAGATACCGATTTCAATGATCAACAAATGATGTTGTATCCTGGCAGGGTCTTTCAAATCTGATTCAGGACATGCTTTATGCATCTTCTCCGAACGTAGAAGACGTTTCAGCTGAAACAACTGAAAACAATGGATATCTTGAATAAGATAGTTCTAGTCTAACTGCAGTATAGAACTTATTTATTTCAGACTATGTGAACTAAAATATGCGGGTATTTATATCCGCCACAATAATGATAAATAGCTTCTTATATATTCAAAACCTGTCCAAACCAGGCACGTTAATACACGTACCTGCCGCAACGAGATAAATAAGATATCCCGAACCTTTTTTTTTCTGACGCACATTTCCATAGGCTTCACCGTGGTCACTGACATTTATCTTTCTAGCACGTGTGCGCGTTAATTTGTGTGCGTGCATGTGTGCAGAAATGTAAATGCAAATGTTTGTTCTTATTTTTTGTATGTTCGTATTATTAAATAATTATGTTATGTTGTCTCTGTCTTAATATGAACATTGTAAGGTTCTGTTCTATAGTGTTATTAATACATTCATTGTAATCGTCTTTAAAAATGTTTGTATATATATTCTTTACTAAAAGGTGTGAAAAGGAGCGTTGTTAAAACGTTCTAGTACAATATGCTAACACAAATGTGAAAATGCCTCTATGTACTGGTAAATTTATAAAAAAAAAATATTTTTTTTTACAATCATTAATACATATTTAACGAATTATTATGATTTTGTTAAAACTTTTACAATTTAGTTATCACTCTGTCACAATAAAGATGAAGTTAAACTGATATTTTAAATGTTGATTCTAGGCAACACATTTAAAATGTCTGCTAAATCCTCTCTCATTACGGAGAAGGGGGATAACTCTGTGATGCGTGTATGAGGTCGCACGGTCAAGTCGCGTTATTCAGACCAATTTCTCTCTGTATGAGGGATCATCATTTAAAGAATTCTTTAAAGATTTTTTTAGTTACAAATAAATATAAACAAATTGTATGATCCATGTAATTATAGTGCTTATAAATTGCTGATATTGGGAAATACTTGCTAAATGTTAACAGGGTTCAGCGAAAGCTCTTTACATATTATATGTAACATAAATGGTGTTTCTCGAGCTAAGGAATAGAGCTGAAATCACATGACGTGTAACTGATTTTCAGTAAGACTAGTGTAACATAGAATGCACTGTATTGTACTGTACTGTACTGTACTTTCCTCAAAAACATATAAATTTTAGAATTGCTGCTGCAATTTATACAAGGTGTTTTTATCTATTTATTTATTTATTTATTTATTTATTTATTTATTTATTTATTTATTTATTTATTTATTTTTGTATTTATAATGAACGTCTACTTCATCAGAATGCTAAAATATTTTCTACATGCTGAATATAAAACACCTTAAAATAAACATATTTTAACAACGAACCTTCGGGTATGTCAATAACAAAATAATAAAATAATGTAATAAAATTATAAGGCATCACAATCTCACTTTATTTTATGATATCCATCCACACATGCATGCATTAAAATTCATAAACCAGGCATTTATATGCTAAAGAGGAGCTTTTCCTAAAATTTTCATTTATCAGTTTTCTTTCAAATCATGTAAATGTGAGTGATGTTGAATGTATTATTACCTAATATAATGTATTGATATAAGTCTTTGTACAGAGAGTTGTTGTAGTACTTTTTGGGTGGAAAACCAAAACGAACACTTTCTAAATGCATAAAAGGGTAAAGGAAAAAACCGAACTGTTTTTAAGTGTCTAAATGCGTAAAGATAAAACAAACGAACTGTTTTTACGTGTCTAAATGCGTAAAGATAAAACAAACGAACTGTTTTTACGTGTCTAAATGCGTGAAGGAAAACAAAGAGAACAGATTTTTCCAGTGGACACCGAGAAGATGTTGAACTTGCCATGCATTGGTATTAATATTAAATGTCTCTGAAGTTACTCGTGTCAAGAAACAATATCTCTAAGCTTCTACACCGCACTCCTATAAGTATACACATCAGCAACTGACCATACACGGGTGCTCCGTTTCGGACCTCAGAAAAGAAGTCATCATTGTTATGATAATACAGTAAACTTGAACATGTAAATCATGTAAAAAACCTTTTCTCACCAAATTTTCTCTGATCAAGAAAAATACTATTTACGAAAGGTTCTGAAAATACAAAGCAGTATTCTGTATAGTATTTGGTTAATCGCAGTGTCGAATCCTGATACTGACCAAATTTTTTTTATCAGAAAGCAGCCGACAGTGATAAACAGAAGATGCCAAAACATCTAAACTTTAACACCAATGTTTAACTTGTATACAACGACCACCATTGGGAAGCTAAAATGTGGTCTCTCTAGGCAAGCGGTCTTTGTTTATAGGCAACTTTCTTCTATACATCTGGTAGTTTTGAATTTAGATTTGAGTGTATATGCAAAATAAGTTAGTATTCTATTCCAAATTCGAAGCGTATGCAGACGCATATTCCCAAAAATTAAAAAAAGTAATACATTAAACGAAAGCAGTGACGTAATAAAATAAAGAGTGTCAATCATTAAAACGCTACTAGGTTTTCAACTCGTAAAAAAAAATCAAGACAGACTAATGCGCACAATTTCCCCCCGTCAACCACGCATATCTGTAAATAAAACTTCGACCGTCAATTCAGAACGCCTTTGCATATGTACTAGTATATCTGGTTTAAAATCACAAGTCAGTGTTGTGTACTTTTTGTTATGGACAACAGGTCTTCATTCGTTAGGAAAGGATACACATTGAATGTGATACTGAGTAGAAATTTAGGACAATTTATACAGCAATTTAAAAGTAAAAATCACTGTTGACGTCAATATTGGCCTACCGTGAAAAATAAAGAAGTTGCGATTTCAAAAGTCTTTCAAATTTTCCTCAAAGGTTTACAACGATGACAACAGAAGCGCAGGAAGGGACCGAATGCCCTCTTGACCTTCTTTCTGCCACAGAATCCACAAGGTAAGTGCTTGAATGTCTTTCTGTTGGGCCAAGGCAGACGAGTTTTGATAAAGGTCTCCGATGTCAACTGGTCGATCTGTTGAACGTGCGATTTGAAGGTCGGTCAGTTTGTCGGTCATTTTTGGTTATTTGTTGGTTTAGCAGTCGGTTGCCAAATGTTTGTGATGGATGTTTTGCTACACTTACCTGTAGGAGCATAAACAAATCGGTTTCATGTATGTCATTGCAGAGTGATATTTCACAAGACAAGCAAGAGTCGGCTTATTGATAACTTTTCCGCGATTTTTTTTCGAAACATTGTGATGTATGTTTTGTCAAAAATAGTTTTCTCTGTATTTTCGACCGAGTAGTTATTATTTCTGTGTAGAAAAGACGCGTACGAGAAGGTCTGGGATTTTATTGAAAAAAGCCAATATGATTCACTAGAGATTACCTCATCAAAGGCGTTCTCAAGCCTACCTGAAGAAAGCTTTGGAGGTCGAATTTGAGTGACGATTGTGAATACAGCTATTGAATAAGTTGCCGAGGAAAAATCTTGCCTGACAAGTTTTATAGTTAGTAGTTAAAGTGAATAATCATTTCAGTGCTGTCTGTCTGTATGTCTGTCTGTTCTTTTTTCTCATTCTTTGGGTGATAGAAGCAGGCAATTTTGTCCTTTTTTAAAGATAAATAAACCAGCTATGATATCTGACCACACTTTGGATGCAAAGCGGAAACTGCCAACCTGTCACAGTGTCGGCAATTTAACGCTTCAGATCAATTCACTGCAGAACTCTATTTGATATGGCAACAAGGATGAAAAGTTTAACGATTTTCTTGCTTTACATTCTAAGTCCAGGGATCTAAAATTATACACGAAGCATTGTCAAGTGGACTTCGAACACTATTGTTCAAGCTTTGCCCTACAACACGAAACCTGTATGGTATCAATTTTGGCTCTGCCTCGGGGGTCTGATGTTTACATGGACTGATATAGGCAAGCTCTGTAGAAAGTCTTCTTGTCAGAAACCGCGAGTCGACGACTTTTTAAATTTGGTATGTAGCATTTTCTAGTGGTACTTTTTCAAATTTGATGTATAGCATTTTCTAGTGGTACTCACCATTATAGCTAAAATTATGTCCACCCCGATGTCACATGTTTTACAAAGAAATATACAGACTTCTGTTCAAACTTTGTCCCTTTGGTCATTTTTGGCTCTTCTTTGGGGTAAAATGCTTTACAGAGATTAATTTAGATAAACCCTCAAGCAATTTTTTAAACAGCAGCCATAAGACTGAGGCTTCTGAAATTTGGTTTGAAGCATTGCTTAGTGAACCCTCACATTTATGGTTCAAATAATGTCTCTTGTTAAGTTTTCCTTTTTTATTTGATGATTGACTTGTCTTTCTTTGCAGTTATACTAAAGCGATCGCTTTAGGGTCAACATTGCCATCTTGTTTCTACATTAGTATTTTTGCCTACAAGAAATGAAAAACAGCTATCAAGACATCAGAAAAATTAATATATAGATCAATAAACGAAGACAAAGGGATTACACAGAAAGAAAGAAATCTTTTTACATATCATTTTATGAAAAAAGAAGATTAAATTCACTGTAAAAAGGAGAAAAAGACGGAGGAAAATGAGATAATAAACGCTGCTTGCATTGAAGGTCAATGGTTGAAATAACTATAAAGAAATCTTATTTAGAACAAAGCACAAAATGTTGCAAGGTTGTTGCTTCAGAAGTTTTAATGAAGTAAACAGAAATTATCCCTTCAAAGAACTATAAGGCTCATAATTACCGTAATAATTTACTAGATTGGGACTCGCCCGAACACTGGCTAAGAGATATATGAAAATTGGTTAGAAATGTAAAAGGGTTGTTTTAGCAGGACATAGTTGATTGCAATACAGAGGTACCGAAGGAACTGGAGTCTTTGCAAATAGTTCCCTGCATTTATAAACGTGTCCGGTATATTGGTTGTTATGTTTATTTCTTGGACTGGGGCACGATTTCACAGAAAGTCGTCATCGTTGTAAAATGCAGCGTGTTTAATAGCTGTCTACAATATCAATAAGCCATTATGTCAGTTTTCATTACTTTTATGGTATTTTTAGCTTATATTAAGGTGTGCGAGTGGTTGTGTGGGATTAGGGGCGGGCACCGGGGTTTTGACGAAGCCTCTATGCTGAGACAAGACGTGTGCTCGTTCGATTAATTTTTTATCAACTATTTTACATGAGAGTATTTACTTCGAGAATCTAGTGTAAAGTTAATACACTAGAACTTTTAGATTTTTTTAGACCCTGATACTTTCCAATGCTGTTTGACATTTTTCCCTATTTTCTCACGTATCAAGTCACTTTGCCCACTTGAGATACCCGAACATGGGTGCTTCGGCGACACAGAGCAATGCTGAAACATTCGCGGTTTAATTTACGGACCGGAGACTGTTGAGGTCTTCATGATGATTTTCAGTAATTCTAATACTGGATGTGAAGTTACTTTGGAAGGTTGCCATATTCTTTTTTCATTTATTAATGTAATGATTTTTTTCTCTCCTCCAGTCATAGCAGAGTAGAGCTGCTAAATATCTAGTCAAGTAGTGTCATACCTTTACAATCCTAACTTCCTTGAGTAGACTTTGTCAGTGGTCAGGATTGGCCAGAGTGGGATTGGTCTCTATTGGAGTAACAAACTGGCAGCTTTTAATATTTCTTTTGTTTCTGTTATATTTCCTTTGATTTAAAATTCGAAATAATAATTTAATTTTCAATTAATAAAGAAAGGGTCTCTTATTAAACAACCACTTTCTTCTCTAAGTAAATCATTCTTTAACACAGAATGAACTTTACATAACATAGCACAATGTCACTTCAAGCTACAACCGTCTTAAGTCATACACTCTAAGAGCATAATTACCAAGAAATTGCTTTACCAGACCAGAAATAATTATAATAAGTTATCAAAGATTAATCATGACGATTATTCACCGACATTATACAAAGTCTCCAGTGCGAAGTAACACCAAATACTCCCTTTGGAATGTAATGAATAAGTTTCTAGTTAAACACCGATGGAGTGCTCTTTTGTGGTCTGTCAGAATATTGAATTCAGTGAACGTAAACATCACTAAAATATATTGCAAGCACCACTCCGATGTATGTGCAGACCACTCCGATTTACGTTTACACCACTCCGATGTATGCATAGACCACTCCGATTTATGTATACATGACTCCGATGTACATTATCTCTACTCCGATGCCCAAAGTCATCAATCTGGTAAAAGCTAGTACCTATTATTTTCAACTATTACTACGAGTTTATCACTTCTTTTATACTTCTAAGACCCTGATATTTGGTGTTGGAGACCACATTATGATATAATAAAACATAATCTTAATCTTTCTAATCTTCCCACAGTATAACGTTCAATATATCTGCTCAATATCAAAGCACGGTTTTTTTTACCCTTTAAACTGAAGAAAACCTGCTTTCTATGGTTCATTCCCACTGTGCAGGTAAAATCATTCAGGTGTTCATTTAGCATTTTACCACAAACCTCCCCCAAATAGGAAGTGTCCACTTCTGAAGTATACAAAATGTCTAATCCAGTCCAGTCTATGCCAGAATCTAGATAAATTGTCAGCAATAATGTTGTCACGGCCACGAATGTCTACAACACGAAACCTGTATGACTTTAACAGAAACGACCATCTCATTAACCTTGCATTTGCATTTTTCTTAGTGTAAAGGTAAAGTAAACGTTGATGGTCAGACTCAAGCAAAAATTCTTTACCATAAAGTTATCGCTGAAATCTAAAATGGCTAGGCATTCCTTTTCTGTATTATAGTAATTCAACTACGCCTCCTCCAGTTCCCTACTTGCATAAGCAATTGGTCTTTTGAAACAGTCTTCATCTTGTAACAATACACTACATAAGCCTGCATCGCTACTATCCGTTGGTAAATGAAGGTTTCAGATATATCTCGGAGTTTTAAAATAGGAAAAGAACCTAATGCATTTTTCAACAGCTGAAATGGCCTTTCTTGAACTTCTCGCCAGATAATTTTGTTAGGCGACCCCTTTCTAGTGAGATCAGTCAATTGAGCGGCAAGAGTAGCAAAATGAGAAATTAATTTCGTGTGCGAGTTTCATGACAAATCGTCTAAAATCTTTAGGAACCAACAACTGATTAAATACTTCCCCATTCTCTACAGAGGGAGATCTGAATTCCCTAAAAATCAAATTTCTCTTCATATAATAACGTACATTACCTTGTTGCTGTGTTTCACTTGCAGCTAACCCTCTTACCTTTTGTAACGTAGGGTCACTTTGTTGGTCATCAGCAATTTCATCAGGGTTAACTGCATCTTTGACGACATCTGGAACCAATAACCTTTTACATTTTACGTTCTTAACCTCGCGTATCTGTTGTCTGGTTTGAACCGCCTGCATTAAATTCAACTTTTGGTCTTGAGATTCTGGATTTCTTGCACCTTCTACGTTACCAATAACAAGGTCATATATAGGGTTTTCCGTACACTAAGCCTCACCTTTGCATGTAAAGTAAGGGGTGTCAATAAACAGATAGAAAAGGAATGCCTAGCCATTGTATGGGGCATTCTTTGATTTCAGCGATAACTTTAAGGTAAAGAGCTTTTACTTGAGTCTGACCATGAACGTTTGGTTTACCTTAACACTAAGAAAAATTCAAATGCAAGGTTAATGAGATGGTCGCTTCTGTTACAGTCATACAGGTTTCGTGTTGCCCTGACAACATTATTGCTGACTATTTATCTAGACTCTGACATGGACTAGACTGGACTTGACTAGACTGGACATTTTGTATACTTCAGAAGTGGACACTTCCTATTTGGGAGAGGTATGCCACATAATGATTTTCTTTAAGCTGTATAAAGAGAAAGAGTTTTTATTGTTTTAAATCATATAAACCAAATTTGGTTGACCTGTAATTGTATTGTACGCTAAATTAACACCAGAGTGATTTTACCTGGACAGTGGGAATGACCGGTTTTCTTGAGTATTGAATTTAAAAGGGTAAAAAAGCATGTTTTGATATTGAGCAGATATATTGAACGTTATACTGTGGGAATATTCAAAGATAAAGATTATATTTTATTACATCATTATGTGGTCTCAAACACCAAATATCAGGGTCTCTGAAGTATAAAAGAAGTAATAAACTCGTAGTAATGGTTGAAAATAATAAGTACTAGCTTTTACCAGACTGATGACTTTGGGCATCGAAGTAGAGGAAATGTACATCGGAGTCATGTATACATACATCGGAGTGGTGTAAACGTAAATCGGAGTAGTCTATACATACATCGGAGTGGTGCTTGCAATATATTTTAGTGATGTTTACGTTCACTGAATTCAATATTCTGACAGATAACAAAAGTGCACTTCATCGATGTTTAACTAGAAACCTTTTCATTATATTCCAAAGGTATATGGTGTTATTTCGCACTAGAGACTTTGTATAATGTTGGTGTACAATCGTCATGATTAATTTTTGATAACTAATTATAATTATTTCTGGTCTGGTAAAGCAATTTCTTGGTTATTATGCTCTTAGAGTGTATGACATCAGACAGTTGTAGCTTGCAGTGACATTGTGCTCTGTTATGTAAAGTTCATTCTGTGCTGAAGAATCATTTATTTAGAGAAGAAAGTGATTGTTTACTAAGAGACCCTTTCTTTATTAATTGAAAATTAAATCCAGTAATTATTATTTTGAATTTTGTATTAAAGGTAATATAAGAGAAACAAAAGAAATATTAAAAGGTGTCAATTCGTTACTCCAGTAGAGACCAATCCTATTCTGGCAAATCCTGGCATGTGACAAGTGTGTTAGAAGTGGGATAAGATGGGCATCTGTTGGAATAACGAAAATAAAAACAAAAATTAACTTTTTTCTTTCAATTTGTGCAAAATACTGTTTTGTGCTTTCCATCTTTTTTCAGACTGAATTGTGTAATCTGTGTACAGAGTTTTTAGTTATCTAGATGTCATTTCCTGGTTTAGTAAAAAGAAGAAAAGACCCTGATGTTTTGTACGGAATACCGTTAGGGCCATCGTGATTAGACGTTATAATCCAGAGGGTGACAATGCGATAGTGCGATAATGCGATAAGATAAGATAAGATAAGATAAGATAAACTTTATTTAAAGTCGGCAAGACAGGAACAACATAACATAAGCTCTTATGAGCTTTTAAACCGACTATACAACATTATGAATAATATCAACATGACAAAAAGCAGCTAAAAAGCAAGAAGTGTTAAAGAGAGCACATAAAAACTATATATTGAGGTCTGCTGATCATGTCTTAAAAAAAAAAAAAATAGGTTAAACCTAAAATACTTAATTTGATCACAATGATCAGCAGCCACCATATATATTTAAAACTGATTACAAAGCACAAAAAAGACAATAAATAGCACATAAAAGATTAATTACAAAGCATGATCTTGACTTTAAAAAAGTAGTTTAAATAGAAGAAAAATAGAAAAAGCCCAGTTTGATCACAATGATCAGCAGCCACCATATATGATTAAAGACTAATTACATAGCACATAAAAGACTAATTACATAGCACATAAAAGACAAATTGCATGAGCATGAATACAAGCATGAGCAGGCGCATAAAAAAGCAGGAGAACTAAAACAAGCAAACAAAAAAAGCAGCTAAAAAAGGCTATAGGCAGAAGAAAAATAAAGCAACATAAATAAAGCAACATAAATAAGAAGTCTACAGATATGCAGCCCCTGCAAAATTTTATTCTTAATAAATCATGAGCAAGCTGTGCATTTACAGTCAGCCCCATTCCAACCAGACATTAAGCTTTTAAATTGCGAAAAGCTCGCACACTGCCTGTATGTCTCGGGCAAAGAGTTCCAAAGCACAGGAGCTGCATATCTGAAGGAGTTCTTACCAGCCTTAGATGTATTCACATGTGGTACCTGCAAAAGATTTGAATAGCGGAAGTTATATTTATTGTTCTTTTTGCATATAAGATCAGATAATACAGGCGGAGATAAATTGTGAAAAATCTTAAAAGTTTCTAGTGCCATAGTTCTCATGCGTCTTATATGTAGCGGAGGTAATTTTGCCCTTTCTAAAAGTTCTTTATATGGGGTATTATAATCATCATACACAAACCTTAAAGCCCTTTCTTGTATTTTTTCCATTTTACGGGTATTATTTTCGGAACAAAAGTGCCAGTACAGAGGGCAAAAATTAAAATTTGATAAAATGAATGTATGAAAAATGGTTAATCTATTCAAATGGCCAAGATTACGCCCTATGCGCTTTAGTATATTTAATTGTTGAGCGGCTTTTTTGCAGATATTACCAATATGTATGTCAAAATTTAGTTTAAAATCAATATCAATTCCTAATAACTTTACAACTTCTTCGCAAGGAATGCTTGTGCTACCTAAGTTAAATACTGGTGATTTGCTTTTTGTTTTCTTTCCTATGGCTATTGATTGAAATTTATCTGGATTTGCTTGCATACAGTTAAAGTTAAACCAGTCTATGAGAATCTGACTTTCATCTTGTAATACTTGTACAACTTCTTCAAAATTTGGTGAGTTAAAAGAAAGCGTGTTGTCATCAGCATAGTTGAATAATTTTCCTTTTTTAATGAATAAAAATATGTCATTAATAAATACATTGAATAACAGCGGACCTAGAATTGAACCTTGAGGAACTCCTTTTTTAATGTTTTCCCAATCACTAAGAGTACTTCCAATTTTTATTTGTTGTTTGCGATTACTTAAATAACACCTTAGTAGATTAACTGAATTATTAGATAAGCCATAACTAGATAGTTTATGCAAGAGAATTTCGTGCGGTAGGCAGTCAAAGGCCTTTGACAAATCCATTAAAATAGCTGCTATATACTCATTATTATCTAAAGCCAGTTTCCAGTCTTCTAACAGTTTTAAAATTGTGGTTTGGCAACCATGACCCTTTCTAAAAGCACATAAGAAATTGTTAAAAATACTTTCAAAATATTCAGACAACTGATTAAAGAGAACCTTTTCAAATATTTTTGAGGGAATAGGCAGGATACTGACAGGCCTATAATTAGATTTTAACATAGTGTCATTTTTCTTGTGTAAAGGTATTACTTGAGCTTCTTTTAATCTGTTAGGAAACTTGCTGTTTGAGATAGAACAGTTTATTAGTTCCGTTATTGGACCAGTCAGTGAAGGTTTACTCAGTTTTAATAGTTTGACCGAGATTTTATCTGCTCCTGTAGCTTTTTTAATATTAAAATTATCAATTATTTGTGAGACAGTTTTTTGGTTTGTTGGTTTAAAGTCAAACGAGTCCTTGCCATAATTTTGTTCCTGAATCTTTTTTAAACTAGGGTGGTCATTTGGGTCAAAGTTAAAGTCTTTACCTATATTTTCAGCTACAGTTACATAAAATTTATTAAAAATCTGAGCTACTTCTGGGCTGTCTGAAACATTTTTGTTATCTTCTAACAGGGTAATTTTTGGCTGTGAACTGTTAGATTTTTGGGGCGATTGCCTTCTGCAATCGCACCAGATCCAACATATATACACGATTTCTCCTTACTGCAGAAAACCGCTGCGCAACTAATTTGCAAGCAAAATAGTTCCGTGGTTAAAATCAATGCGCACAAAACCCCGCGCTTTTGTATTACCAAGTGACCATTGTCAACTACATCATATGACTTAACCAACATTAGATAAATGTCGTATTATGTTGTATTGCCAGTCCGGATCGAGTTTTTTTAAATAGTTGATTCCAGATCTTTAGAAACATTGTTACTAAACAAAATGGCTAGTCAAATAATCAAATCAATTCAATTCTCCCTACATCCAGATGATCACATGACTGATCATTGATCATGTGACAATATGCCCTCTTACGCACACGGAGAAAGTAGTTCTATGATATTTGTTAATTATTTATTGTTTTAAGGACTATTAACAAAATGAGAACAATGTTTCACAAAATATAGGCTTCAAAAATACCACAGTTTATAATATTCCCACGAATTCTTTTCGGCACAAATTATTACTCCGCAGAAAAGTTCGTCACGTGTGCAAAACTACGCGAAGGGGAAGTCCTGACGCCATTTTTGTTGACAAACATTAACGAAAAGAGAAGACTATACAGTAAGTATTTCATCGATTTGAACTTGTTTGTTGTATATATTACCTTTCAGTTTAATAATTTTAAAGGACGGTTCATCCTACGAACATGCTTCATATCGGAATATAATAAATTTGGGATAAAACTCTGTGTTCTAGGACGATGACCTATTTTCGTCAAATTATAGTTTTTATACTGAAGTAATTGTCGCCTGTCCACTTGCCGTATTGTACTTTAGCGGTGCATTTTAGTTATGTATTTGATCTTGTAGACATGTAGAACATTCAGTTGTGCAGAGGATTGTTAACTATTTGTATTCTTTGCTTTAAATTTTATTACGTAATTTTTCACGTTCTTTGTGTGCGTCATTGACTCATTCATTGATTCAGGCCGTTGATTCAGTGTTTCAGAACTGTTATAAGTCTTTACTACATGAGATAAAGCATAGAGGTTGAGTTAATTTGTTCTTTGTGCCAATACATAAATAAGTTTAGAGCTATTTTATGATACTGCGGCTGCTTATATCACTTTGAAATTTAGTCTGAAATTGCATGACATAAATTCAGGGGGTGACTATGTATCTTATAACTTGAAATGTAAACCTTAAGCAAAATTAGGTCTGCTCAACATCACAGTGGATAACCGAGTCTATTTCTGGTAATTGCTAGTAAAGTTCAAGTTAGATTTATATAGAATCACAAGACATCCTTCAGTGATCGGAAGTAGCATGTGGTTGTAATCGCAAGTAATGGTATACTTTGAATTGTATTGCCTTGCAGGACATGGTACAGTGATTTCGTGTATGCACTGTGAACATGTATGGCACAATGATACATGTATTTGACATGAAAGCCGCAATTATATTTTTCTTTTTGTGATGAATTAAAAGTACTTGTTCCTTAATATAACGAAGGTGTCGTGTCAATAAAATCGTTAACTGTTATATAAGATACTCGGGTTGCCAGCTTATATTTTTTGGCAGATGGTATCTTAATTGAGAATTCATCAGCTTCTTTCCATTTGAGGTTGCTTACAGTTTTACCTTATTCCGGTGTTGAATGGTATCTGTAACTCTAAAGAGTTGAATTTAATCCAGCTGTTCCTGCCTTGAACTTACACAGTAACTTTTGAAGTTGAACTTTTTTCACAAAATTCTTGGAGTTGAACCTTTTTCACAATTCTTGGAGTTGAAATTATTTTACATATCATGGAGTTGAACATAGCTATTAAATCTTGGAGTTGAACATGGTGTTGAATTTTTACCCAAGCTCTTGGAGTTGAATATACTGCATTACTCTTGGAGTTGAACTTGTCACATTCTTGGAGTTGACCTTAATTTCTGGCTGACATGTTGTTGAAGATTATCATGCCTTGTTAGACTTACTCTTGGCGTAGACTTTTTCACAGTTCTAAAAATTTCTTGGAGTTGAACTTTTTCACAATTCTTGGAGTTGAACATAGCTCTAAATCTTGTAGTTGAATTGAGCAAAAGACTGTAGCATTGAATTTTTACCCAAGTTCTTTGGTCTGAAATGATGACCTTAATATTTGAGTCCTATCTTGAAGTTGAACTCACAATTTCTGACTGACATGTTGTGAAGATTATCTTGTTGGATAACTATGGAAAAAGGTACTTATATTTGATGTTAAGTTGCTGCATTAATTTCAAGTATACTGTTCCATAAAATGTTTGCTTGGAAATTTCTTGGCTATCTTTGAAATGATGGTAATCTAGAATTTTGAGTTGCTATCTTTTTTATGATAAAATAGTGAGTTGAGGCAATTGTTCAGGGAATCAAAGTATAATAGATGAACTTCAGTGTAAAATCTTAGAGGAAAGTGAGAGTTGCTTTTCCGTATTTTCCATTATATCTATTATGTTATTATATTAACTTATATATAGCAACAGTTGTTATAGTAAGGTTTTAATTTGCAAGTGGTTATGCTTTCTGGGAATTTTTTTTGCTGAGAAAACTGTGTGCTAGGAAATTTCAAAATGGTTTATTCACTTGTAAGTTCAGCTGACTACAACCAAGCTGCTGAATGCTTTCCAATTGATGCAAGGGGTAGACAATGTGTTCCAAGTTGCCTTATGTTTTTACTATATGTCAATTATGTTCAGTCTTGCTTAAATATTGAATCATGTGACTTAAATGAGATAATGCAAGCAGGAAGCAATTTGTACTGTGCTCTTCGTCAGTGTGGTCTAATCTCTGGCTTGGTTGACCCTCTGAAATTGCCGGGACGAATCTTTTACAAAGGTGAAACTGTTTACATTACGCACAAAGGAGTTTTAACAGGTTTTATTGAGGACAATGTTAGCACAGATGGTCAGGTTTACCATAAATTTGAACATGCCTTGTTGAAAGCTTCAGCTTCTGGAAAAAATTTCATTATTGTATTCAATGGCGTGTCTGTTGGTCTGTTTCTAAAGGAGTCTATTTATTACATTTTCGATAGTCACTCTCGTGATGACAATGGAATGAGTTGTTCTGATGGCAAGTGTGTTCTTGGTGCTGTTAAGTCCTTGTTTGAGTTAGCTTCTTTCATTCGCTCTTTGTCAAGGTCTGTCAGTCATAACAGTGGGACTCAATTTGACTTGCATACATTTTCATTCGACAAACGATACAAATACACACCATTTGTTATAAAAATATTTAATGATACAAGAGGTTTCAAAATTGAGACCATCCATAGAAGAAAACGCCGGAATGTTGAAACAAACAATTTTCCAGAAAAAAGACAAAAAATGCAAAAGCTGTTGGAAGGGCAGTCTTTGAGCATTCATGTAGATGACCGCAATGCTGATACTTGTGACAAAGTAATACAGGACCATATTGATGAAGGGCTTATTGAAGCAGAATCAGATAGCCCTAGCTGCAATGACATTTGTTCAAATGAAATTAATGGCTTCCAAAATGAATCACTCGTATCATTTTTTGAAAACCTCGTTTCAGCTGGTCCGGATTATGTTTGCTCCATTTGTACTCAAACATTTTTCAGGCATTATATGAAGAATGTAAGTAATTTATTTGCATCGAGTAAATCCTCAGTCAGTACTTACCTTACAAAACTGAAAAGTGTAGACAATTGTGAATGGATTTGTAAACATTGCTTGGAATCTGCTCGGGTGGGGAAAGTCCCAAAATATTGGGTAAATAATGGGTTGAAATTTCCACAAAAGCCAAAAGAGCTTGAGCTTTCTAACTTAGAGGAGAGGCTCGTGTCCCCACGATTGCCTTTTATGCAACTGCGTGAAATGCCCAGGGGTGGTCAAGTGAACTTGAAAGGCAATATTGTCAATGTTCCAGCTGATGTTAATGGTACTATGAAGTCCTTGCCAAGGATGATGGATGAAAATGAAACAATCATGTTAAAGTTGAAACGCAAATTATCGTACAAGCATCATGTTGCTTTTGAAAACATAAGACCCAACAAAGTTTTTGAGGCAGCCAAATGGTTGGTTGGGAACAGTACACTGTTCAGAAATGAAGGCATTACTGTTAATGAGACTTGGCTCCAACAGACTCAAGCTGTTCCAAGTTATTCTGATGAGCCAGCTGAAACTGCCATGAGCTCAGAACAAAGTGGCTCTGATGATACTTGGATTGAAGAAAATTTCATGGACAGACCAACTGGTAACCTTGATACTTGTTTGCAGTCATTAGACTTCAGGGAATTTAATCAGGTGTTGTCTGTTGCCCCTGGAGAGAACAATACACCTCTTGGCCTATTTCAAGACTTACATTCAGAAGTACTTTCTTTTCCAACAATATTCTGTGGTCAGACTCGTTTAGAAAATTGTTTTCGAACAGTTCCATTGCATTACAGTGATATTTGTAAGTGGGAACTCAGAAATGTTGACAGGCGCGTAGCATTATGTGTGCCCAACATTTTCTTCAAAATGAAAAGGCTACAAATAAAACAGATAAGAGACAAGGTTTCCCTTGCTGTACGGAAATGTAAGACGAGATGTGCCGTATTTACTGCAGGTGAAATACTTACTCCAGGGTTTGTAGATAAATTGACTATGCAAAATGATGGATATAGGGTCCTGAGAACATTACGTGGTTCACCGCCTTACTGGGAGGCTGCCAAAAGAGATGTTTTTGCGATGATTAGACAACTTGGGATTCCAACATGGTTTTGTTCTTTTTCAGCGGCCGAGACAAAATGGGAACCTCTGTTGAAATCACTGGCTAAGCTTGTTCAGGGAAAACACTTGTCTAGTGAAGAAATACTGAACCTTTCGTGGCAAGATAAGTGTCAGCTGATAAAATCAGACCCTGTGACCTGTGCACGTTATTTTGATCAAAGGGTGCAGACAATGATAAAGCATGTATTAAAACACCACTCACAACCTGTCGGTGATATAGCTGACTTTTTCTATCGTGTAGAGTTTCAGCAGCGTGGGTCCCCGCATATTCATATGGTAATTTGGGTGAATGGTGCTCCTGTTCATGGTGTTTCATCGGATGCAGCAGTTGCTGCTTTTGTTTCAAAATATGTAACATGTCACAAGGATGACTCAATACCATCATTGATCAATTACCAGACACATCGTCATGCTCAGACTTGCAAGAAGCATGGTAAGAGCATATGTCGCTTCAATTTCCCCATCCCTCCGATGCCTGAAACTGTTGTCCTGCATCCTTTAACAGATTCTGAGGTACCTGTTGAGCCTGGGTCCTATGAGAAGATGATATCATGTTTGAATGAGTTGCATCAAACACAGCAGGAATGGAAGTTTGAAGACTTCCTTCAAGAACTACAGATTGATTATGTAACATATATTCAAATTGTACGATCTTCCATTTCAAGACCAACAGTCTTCTTGAAGCGCACTGTATCAGAATGCCGTATTAACAGTTATAGTAATGTATTGCTGAGATGTTGGAAAGCTAATATGGACATACAGTATATCTTGGACCCATATTCTTGTGTCTCCTACATTGTTTCATATATTGCTAAAGGCCAGAGGGGCTTGTCTAATCTTCTCCGTGATGCTTGCGATGAAGCCAGGGAGTTAGATAGTGATGTGCGACAGCAAGTAAGAAGGATTGGAAATCAGTTTCTATCCAGCGTAGAGATTGGTGCGCAAGAAGCTGCATATTTGACTCTTCAATTACCACTAAGAAGATGCACTAGGGAAGTTGTGTTTGTAGACACAAAAAGGCCAGATGACAGAACATCTCTTATTAAACCTATGAATATGTTGAAAGATTTGCCTTCAACATCAAAAAACATTGAAATGGACAATGTGTTGAAGAGATACAAACGCAGACCAGCTGTTCTGCTGGACACTTGCTATGCTGACTTTGCCTCTTGGTATGACTTGTGTAAAGGTTCGAAAACTGACCTTTGTGGTCAGACACGTAATGGTGAATTGCCTGAACTCGACTATGAACATGATAAAGATGACGATTTGTTGGACCTTGATGAAAACAATAGTAACAGCATAATAAGATATGCTTGTGGTACTAGAGTAAGACGAAGAATGAGACAGAAAGTAATATACAGTAGTGTAACGCCAATAAACCATGACAGAGAAGAACATTTCCGTGAAAAGATTATGTTGTACACTCACTGGAGAGATGAAGAGAAAGAGTTGATCTATGGGTTTGAAACTTTTGAGCAAAGCTATTATGCAAAAGAAGAGGAGATCAATGCAAATAAATCAAAATATGAAAAGAATGAGGACGTCTTACATGAAAGGATTTTAGAAAATTTGCATATAGAAGACTTTCCCTCAGTTCATCCACAAGGGCAGCATGAGAACTTGCTTGATGAAGAGGAAGGCACAACAACATCAGTTCCTCATGGCTGTTTTGATCCTGGTGTTGGCTCTGATTATGAGGAAGGTTATGACCTTGGAATAGATTTGGGTGTTGGCAGAAGACCTGTCTGTCTTGGAAACCTTCCTAATAGGGAAATGGATGATGAGCAATATTTGCAGAGTGTCAGAGACTTAAATTATGACCAAAAGAAGATCTTTTACCATATTCTTCATAAAGTTAAAACACAGTCTTTACCATTTTATACTTTCCTCTCGGGAGGTGCAGGCTGTGGAAAGTCTGTTCTTATTAGAGCACTTAATCAAGCCCTTCTGAAATATTTCAACCATTTACGAAGTGAAGACCCAAATACTTCAAAGCTGCTGCTGTGTGCTCCTACTGGGAAAGCTGCCCATAATATTGGGGGGTGTACTATCCATTCTGCTTTCTGCATTCCAGCAAGCCAAGGTTTTCATTTCAAACCTCTTGATATGCAGCAGTTGAATACTATGCGTGCACATTACCGTGACCTCAAAGTTATTATTATTGATGAGATCTCTATGGTTGGCAGAGGTATGCTGAACTTTGTTAACCTTAGGTTACAGGAAATTAAAGGTTGTACGAAAGCCTTTGGTGATGTAAGTGTACTTGCCGTTGGAGATCTCTATCAGTTGAAACCTGTCCTTGACTCCTGGGTGTTCTCTCAAGTATACAGCTCTGTTCAGTTACAATGTATGGGTACAAACCTTTGGGTGGATTTGTTTGATTTCTTTGAATTGAAAGAGATAATGAGACAAAAAGATGACCATGCATTTGCTCTTCTCCTGAACAGATTACGAGAAGGTGAATATACAGAGGAAGATTTATCTGTGTTGGACCAGAGGAAAATAGAAACCTTGGGCTTAACAAATGACAGCATAAAGCACATGCCTCACCTGTTCTGTACAAGAGCTGATGTTGCCACTCACAACCAGACTATTCTCTCACAAATACCAATATCAGACAAAATTGAGATTGAGGCTATAGACACTATTTCTGGAAATATCGGCATTTCCTTGCATGCTCAGATTCTCTCTCACCTTCCATTAGACCCCACTAAAACAATGGGCCTCCAGAAATTACTTCTCCTTGGTTTAGGGATGCCCGCAGAACTTTGTTTAAACATAGACACAACAGATGGTCTTACTAATGGAGCTTCATGTTACATTAAGAAATTTGACTTTCGTGTTAAGAATTCGTGCAGGTGTAGCATAGTATGGGTGGAATTTGATGACAAGGTTATAGGGAGGTGTTGGAGGACTAAATACAAACATTTGTATCAGGATGGAGTCGCAATATCTTGGACTCCCATTCTTGAAACTTGCAGGATGTTTACATATAAATATTATAAAACTTATCAGATTATCAGACGTCAATTTCCACTTTACATATCTGCGGGTAAAACCATCCACAAGGCACAAGGATCAACTATCAAAGGGGCTGTTATGCATTTCGGTTCAAAGAAAGTAAGTCACATTCATTATGTTGGACTTAGCAGAGTAACTAGCCTTTCCGAGCTGCATATTCTAAAACTAAATCCTGACAAAATCAATGTTTCTCCAGAAGTTCAGGCCGAAATGGAGCGCTTAAGGACACAAAGACAAATAACTGATTTCCCTGGTACAATGCAAACACCTAATGGAATCATGAAGGTGTGCTTTCAGAACTGTCGATCTCTAAGGAGACACATAGAGGATGTTAAGCATGAGAACACCATATTGTCTGCTGATATAATAGCTCTTACTGAAACAAGGCTTTCAGGTGTATTGCCAACTGAGTTTGAGATTGGTGGATTTCAGTTGTTGTCTTCAGAATATCACCAGTCAGCTCATGGAATTAGCATTTACTACAGAAATGGTTTAGAAATACCTTTTCTTCTCTTTAAAACTGTATCCAGCATAGAATATGCACTTCTGATAGTACATGATAACATTGTTATCAGTTTCATATATTGTCCTCCAAAAGTTGCTAATGTTGCAAATGTCAGTGCTTTCTTATCAACATTTATGATGGAGGTATCTGAATTGATCCAAGTACAGGATGCTAAACTTTTATTGTTAGGGGACTTCAACTTTGAATACTCTGAATGTGGCGGGCTTGTTAAGCTTTTCCATGATAGGCTTGGTGTGAGGCAGTTGATAGATTGTGTGACCACTGACTATGGTAGCTGTCTGGACCATATTTATACTAACTTTCCTTCAGATATGATAAATAGCTTTGGAACTTTAGAATCATACTATTCAGATCACAAGGCCTTGTACACTGAATTTTCAGTGCATCCAAATGTTTGCCCATTGGAAAATAATGAAAACTGACAGTTCTCTCTCAGCTTTAGCATGACCCTCTAGTGCTTAGTAGCATGACCCTCTAGTGGTCATTTGTATTCTTACATTTGCTCTGTACTTGGACATATACAAGTGAGACAAGAACATACAAGTTAGAGAGGTTGTCTACCTGTAAATATTGAAATACTTTTTGAAATGGGCATTCTAAAAGAACATGCCTCAAACATGGCTGTGTGTACCTACTACCTACTTTCAAACTAATTGATTACAGATATGAATAACTAGAAAAATGCTGTCATAGAGACTTGCTCAGTTAAGATTTCATTTGTGGAAGTAAACGTATATATGTTGAAAACTGCATTCAGGAACAATTCTGGACCTTGTTTCATTTTGCTGGAATTTGAACCTTGTTCTTACCCTCTTTTATCAGAAATAAATAAAATTTTATATATTTTTCAATTTTGGCGCTCTGGACACTTTGCAACAACTCACCCCATTCAATATCAATTACGATGTAGAAATAGCACATATCATTACCTTGGTGCAGTGACTGGTTAACTCCATTAGAATAAAGAAACACTTAACCTGTTTTTGCACCAATGTGACAATATCATTTGTATTAAATTATGAAAACCTGGAAATCCGTGAACAAAACTTTTAAAAAAATGAGTTTACTTCACATTCCTCTAATATATTTGAGTTTAACAAAATATTGTTTCCCTTTATCATAATTTCAGTTGTTGTATTAAATGATACCAAATTCATCTTTTTCAGTGGTTGAATCTTACTCTTAATATGCATAAATGATGTAATTCAGTTAACTGATATAAAATTTACTTGCAGTATATCTATACCAATGAGTACAAACATTGGCATCTTTTCAAATTTATATACATTAAAAGAGTTTCAGCAAAAGTTTCAGATACAGAAATATATTGCTTTAAATAATTTATTTTGCATTACTTTATGATAATTAAAACATATGGCAGATTTTTTTGGGGGGGGAACTGTCCACTTCAATGGTACTGCTCTCGAGGAACCTAGTAAAAGCTAGATTAACACCCCTTGTAGCCTTTAATGGATATAATTGACTTAGTCAGAATGAATACAGTGGATCATGTCAACATTTCCTTATAAAACTAAATAGCAGTCTTTATAATTTTTATCTCTCAGAAACTTCTTTGTGTTGGAAAAAGAAAATTGCTCACTCTACTAGCAAATGATTGACTTGCTTTACTCAACTCATACTTAAAAATATAAACAGTCAACCTCGAATTATAGTGAAATGAACTTTTTTAATTTGATAAATAATTTACACTTACTTTGATAGAAATTCTGCAGAGTAATGTCGAGATATGACTATAAATTATTAATATCATAGATTTCAGCAGTATTTTGAGAGATGCTAGTTGTAGATTATGAGCAAATTTCATCAGTGCTCCTTAAATACACAGCCCATTAAAGTACTCTTTCATGATACATTTACTTGATTTGTTTTCCAGATGGCCACACTCCACTCTATTTTCGACAACAGAAGTACAGGTCCTTACGCCAAGCCTGTTAAAGTAAAGGTGGTTGCTCGGGCTGAACAGCCACTGAAGTACAAAGGGCCTGATGGATCTGACAGACAGGCGCTTACAGTTGCTGTCAGTGACAGCACATCATGCTGCAGATGTGTATGCTACGATACTACAAAATTTGGGAAACTTACAACAGGTCAGACTGTTGTCTTGAGAGAGATAATAAGAAAAAGAGAGGACGACCAGTCAACCATAGTAGCAACAAAGGCAACAAAGATATTTATAAGTTCGAACATAGAAGTTCCTGCTGAACACACTGCAGAGGGGTTGAGAATAGTAAACCCACCAGCGGCCGACACTGTGACAATCAATGCTGCTTTGAGGTCGCCGGTGAAGCAGAGGATATCTGTTTCTGGAAAGATAGTGCAGGTAAGTTATATGATTTTGTTTTTTTTATTAAAATGACATCTTCATTAATATTTCTTGTCTGAAAACTTTAAGTATAAATGTTCTGCAGTTGCTCCCTGTTACATGTGTTGATGTGTAGACATAAAATTGTTGATCTCCTAGTTGCAAGAAGAAAAAAATCAACTTCAAAATATATTGACATCTGTGCAATTACAATAATTTGTATAAATTAAAACAGAATGAAAAATGTTTAAGCTGTACATTTCTGTTGGAAAACGAGACAATAAAATCACAGAAATTGATGGATATGCCATTTCTGAACAGAATTTTTGTTTTGAGTTCATGCAAAATCTGTGTCTTGCTCTTTCAGATGTACAAAGTTTGTCTAACTGAGTATAGTTACTAAGGGTTAATAACATGCAATGCTTATGCCACAGCTTGACTATAAAATGTGTAGTTAATTGGCATGTAGTATAAAACAGAGGTCTTAACTTCTAAATTAACATCAACATCTAACTGTTTAATGCTCTAGGGGGCTTTAATTGGCACATATTCCAAAATGCATAATTTTCCTCACTGAGGTTTGTATCTCTTTACAGGAAGAAGACATCAGAACTGTAAGTGTAAAGGGCACAGAAGTCCCCATCAAAAATGTCACACTTGAGGACAGTACTGGGAAATCTAAGGTCACCTTGTGGCGCGATGCTGCTCAGGCATGTGTGAAAACCGGAGACTATGTTGTGTTGACAGACGTTGTTGTGAATACATACAAAAATGAAACATCTCTTTCTTCAACATCAAGGACAAAAGTTGAAGTATGTATATCACTTAGTAATGTTTTGTCACCCCCCCCCCAAACACGCATCAATTTATAGGTCAGTATATCAAAGGTCAAGGTCAAAGTCACCTGAATTGCTGAAAACTTATTAGATTAAAAACAATGGCTGACTTTGCTCTACCATTTTAGGGATTTAAGGATTGAGTGGTCAATTATGACCTTTGAAAGACCCCTATTGAGTTCACAGTCATTAGGATAGAGGTCAAGACCACTATGACTCAGACTGTAAGAAGTTTTTTCAACTAATAACTAAGGAACTCTTGCCTTTGGTCCTAGGAGTTGGTTGTTATGTTGACCTTGTGAGATCATTTATGATTAGGTTAAAGGTCAAGGCAACTTAATGACAAAGCTGCTTGCATGGGGTTGGATGTATTCATGCCATGACTGTGACAGTATTCATTTGTTCTCTGTATCAATCATGCTATAACCTCTTTGGTAAGCTTTCACCTATGGATAAAGTGTTCTTTTAACAGCAGCAGATCAAATACAAATTTATACTTTTGATCTTAATATCTTTGCCTGTTATGCTACAGTCACTGTACAAGTAATCTGTATCGCTGTTTGTCTGATGCATGTCCTTCTTTTATGTTTTCAGAAGTCAGAGGCTCCGTTAGAAGACAGGTTGTTGGTAGTGACAGGAGTATGCCTGGAAGAAGGAAAGGCAGAATTGTTATTACAGAATGACGATATAGTAACAGTTCCCGCTGAACTGTTGATGCAGGCAATGCCAGGAGAAGCACCTGAAGTTGAGTTACTAACAGTAAATGGTCCAGTTACCCTCGGCATTCAGCAAAAGGGAAGTGATGTTATCAGCATCTCACTGGCTAGTAATACAGTTAATTGACATTTTTCCAAGTGATTACTAGTGTCCTCAGACTGCAACATTCTCCAAACTGTGGAAGAAAATAATGCAAACTAAACTTTGTGAAAATCAGGGTCAGTTTTAACTAAAACATTTTGTCAAATTATACTCATAATGTGCTATTATTTCTAGTTTATACTCTTTCCATTTAAAATTTATGTTTCAGTTCTGAAAGATTTCATCAACTGTGGAAAATCATTTATTTTTATAGAAGTGAAGTCTGTTATATGCCCCTAAAAATGTTCATACTTTTGACAGTAGAAAGCTTTTTCTACTTTGACTTAACTGTTTGCAAACATTGGACTGTCATTTAAAATAATCATAAAGTGGAAGAGATTAGTTTTGTGAATATTAAAATGTAGTAAACATTAGATGCAATATTTTAACAAGTAGAAAAGTATATTTTGTTTGTAAAATGAAATTAATTTTTGTTCTTCTGCCTACACTAAATTTTTTTTCATGCCCCAAAGGGAGTTTGCAATTTTATATTGGAGCTTACTGTATGTGCTATACATACATATTGGAGCTTACTGTAAGTGCTATACATATATATTGGAACTTACTGTAAGTGCTATACATATATATTGGAGATTATTGCAAGTGCTGCCTAAACTACTTAGGACATTGTCAACCATTACCATACTTTGTCAAAGGGTTAGACAAGTTTAGCCTGTCATAGGTGCCCTACTGTATTAGAAGGAAAGCAGCTTTAGCCTGTTGTAAGATTGAAAAATAGGTACTGTTTAATGTTTATAGATAATTGCAATGTTGCATGTTCCTGCTATTTTTCAAATTTTTATATTTCCTGTACATATACTTTTTTATAGACATTTAGTTTCAAGAATATAGCTCAACACATTTTTATAGAGATTTACATTTAAAAGTTTAGCTTAACACATATTTTTATAGGGATTTGCTTTTAAGAGTTACCATGATATTTCAACCTTAAGGTAATAAAACAAAATACAAATCTACACCTTGAATATTTGTTACATTATCAAAATAAAACATCATATATTTCAGCATGTATAGCTGCAACTTTCTCAATTTCAACTTAACATACAAAAAGGGGCGGCCAAAATGATAGATGCTTCAAGAAATTGTTTCACATATCATCACCTTGGCGCAAAAACTTAGTAAGTTCATATATAATACATATGCACTTACAGGGTTCTTGCGCCAAAGTGACAATATGCACACTTTGGTGTGTTTCAAGCCCCTGACTTTCGGTGTTTTCTAGCATATGTTTCATTTATACAATTCTGTATGTTTTCTTTATAACACTTGTGTTCATTATAGTTTTACTACACTAGTTGTATATCTGTATATAGTGTTTTTTTTCTAGTTTTGTGCTTATTTATTTTTATGGTAAAATTTTATTTTTAGTTGACTGCGTATAACTGCATAACATTAATAACTTTCTGTTTTGTTTGAATAGAACAGTGCACCAGATACTTTGGTCAATGTGACTATAACTGGTTCTCTACAGGCAGCCAAGATTTGAAATACTTCAAGAATTATATAATGTGTCCATTTTAATGTATCTTCCTTTATACTTCCCATTTGAAAGATTAGAAGACATATAGTTTTAAACCAAAAGTTCAGCCTTTAAACTCTTTGGCAGGACTGATTCTTTGTCTTTGGTTTCAAACGACTGGTTTTTTTGTCACAGTCTCAAAAACTAGTTAACAGTATAGAATTATTGGATTTTTCAGACTAAAGACACATTTTTCATTTGACCTTAATGGCTGCTTAAGAATATTTTCATTTTGCACTTCCTAGATTTGTTTTCCAGCCCCTGCATTTCTTATTTAATTTTAAGTTGGTACAAATCTGTATGTGTTCATTTTAAGACTTGTGTTCATTAGTTTGAGTAGACCATTTGTATGTTTATAGTATGTTTCTTTTTACTTTTAAGCCTAGTATTCCTTTCTTTTACATGCAATTATAGCATAATATTTGTAACTTTTGTTCAGTTTGAATACACATAGTGCTCAAGACAGGCTATTGGCATGAGTAAATGATTTGCATTACCTTGTGCATATATGATGTAGTTGTTAAGACGGCTATTATTGATTCTGCTCTTAAAGGCAGCCAAAACTAGAAATACTTAAAAAAAAAAAAGATGATGTGTGCATTTTTGGTATCTTTTTGCTCTTGGATAGTTAGATCAAGAAATATACTTTATGGACTGTTCGTCACAAAGGTAAAGGTCACTGAGTAGAATTTGCCAAAAAACTTTTTTGGCCGTAAAAGCCATGCTTGTCTTCATGAAAACTAATACAAATGTTCATCAAGATCCAAGGTCATCATAAAACATGGCTTTCATTTTCATCATAGGTCCTTATTTAGGCCAGTGTCTCTTTTTGTCCCCAGCTTTTTCGAAGAAAATCGGGGGATATAGTAGTAATGGGCTCCGTCCATCTGTCTGTCCATCTGTCACACTTAGTGTCCGTACCATATCTCTGCACTCCATCATCTGATTTTGAAATAACCTGGCATAAATGTTTACCATATCAAGACAATGTGTCATGCGCAACTTCCGGCTTCCTACCTTCAAGGTCAAGGTCACACTTGTAGATTAAATGCAAACCTGTCTTTGCACACTGTAACTATGTGTCCGTGCCATATCTCTGCACTCCATCATCTGATTTTGAAATAATCTGGCATAAATGTAAATCATATCAAGACGATGTGTCATGACAACTCCCGGCTTCTTACCTTCAGGTCAAGGTCACACTAAGAGATTAAATGCAAACATGTCTTTGCACACTGGCCCATAACTGTTCACTTTCATGTTAGTGATTTTAAACTGAAGTAAGGGTACTTTTTCATGAGGGACAGATACCCATTAATTATGTATACTTTTCAAATACTAGAAATGTATGCTTCTTGTAAAAATGCCCGTTGGCATTGTCTTAGTACATCGAGCTTTCAATTCTATGTGTGTTCATTTTAAGAGTTGTGTTCATTATAAAACTGCTTGTATACTTGTATATAATATGTTTTAATTACATATTTTTGCATAATAGTTCTACTTTTTACATACAGATAATGGCATAATATTTGTTAGTCTGTTAAGTTTGCATAAAGACAGTGCTCAAGATAAACTATTGCCATGCACAGACAATCTGTCACTTTCATACCCACATCCATGCAGTTTCATTCAACTGCTTACAGATGAATGCAAAGTTGTTTCCCTACACAAAATTATGCTGCCTTTTTTGACTTAGAAATTTCCCAATGGCAAGAGTTTAGTAAAAGTAAAGCGCTCGAATTACCATCAAGCACTCAGAAAAGTAGAGCACGCGGTTGTACGAACTGCTCTTATTACATATAACTGTCACTGATACTGATTAACTATTATAATTTAAATACATAATATTATCATCCCATTTGTTTTGATTAATAATATGGCTTTGTTCCATTTACACAATATTCTACCTCTTATGTGTTATTTTCATACTTTACTAACCATATCACAATTAATATTCAACAAGTTTAGCTAAAGGTCACACTTTCATTGTTTCTTTTCAGTTTAAATTCTGGTTACAGTGGGTTAACACTTGTCTAATTTAGAATGTGAATTTCTAAAGATGTATTTTCCAACTTCTGCATTCCCGGTTGTTTTCATTAGCCCATGATGATCTCAGTACTATCCTACGGCTAATGCATTGTTTAAGTGCCATTCCTTGTTTATACATGTACGTTTAATTGATTTAGCTCATTTGAACAATGTAGCACCATCTTAGCCCTCAAGTTATAATGTATATATGTTACAGACTTTTATGCATGTTTTATTATAGTAATTTTCATAGATCTATTAATGGTTTGTAAGTCTTTTAAGTATGCTAGTGCAAATGATCACTCATGTTATTCGACTGTTGGACAAATCTGAAAATACTGTAAATGCTGATTACTTGCCAGCGCTTACATCTGATTAAGTAATTCAGTAAGAATTTTTCTCTAACAATTCACTAGCTACCTGCCTAATTTACAGTCTTAAAACCTTTCTTCAAATATACCCGGTAACCAACAATGATATTTGTTTATGTTGTAGTACATTATTTATGTAGTTCTGTATACTGATATGTCCATTATCTCTAGTCATTGTTCAATTGTTCCTCTTATATGCAGGCTGTTTTAAGATTTTCTGCTTCCCTCTTGTGTTTGATGATTGATTTATTTGTTACTGTGTTTCAAAACTCCATACACACAAAAACCTGTATTACTTTATTGATCTCTGTTCTTCACAAAAAAGATTTTACCGAAATTCTGTAGTGGAAAACATGCATATATATGTATATAAATCACTGTTGATATTTTGATCTCAAATTTTGATATATTTTTTATCTTGTTGAAACGTTATTTTTAAATAAAATTAAAAACTATTACTGCAGAGTTTCTTTTCATTACAACCAATCATTACCTTACAGAATGTCTTGTAAACTTGCGTGGAATATTACTTGGCATTTGTGTAAATTCCAAAACCTCTACACCTACTACATGTATTATACTGCTGAGAAAAACACGAAAAACTATTACTTGTATAATTTATTAAGAAATACAAGCATCGTCGTCTTGTGTCAACAATGGTCTTTTCCTCTGAAACTACCGGTCACATTTACTTCAAATTTGGTGTGTAGCATCCTTGTGACCGTCTTACCTCAAATTACTTATATCATACCATTTGGCCCCTTTTAGGGGTCACCAGAGCTAAAAATAGAGAAACCTTTAAACATCTTCTCATGAACCAATAGGTAAATCATCATTAAACTTGGTCTGTAGCATCCTTTGGTGGCCATTACTATTACATCATACCAGGTTGTACATTGATTACATCATGTTAAGTTGTACACTGATATTCTGGCTTTGAACAAAATCGCCCCATCAGTACTTTCAGTGCTTTGATTTAGATAGATATGGCTTAATGGTACTCCAAAAATCTGTGGACTTGCAACCACCTACACATCTTTCATGAAAGTAGTTATTCAGAGATTTCTTCTTCAATTTATTTACCAAATTTCTACTTTTCCTATAACAGTCCCAAGTTTTGGAATTTTTGTTCTTCAGAAATTTATGATACAACATTTTCTTATTATAAATAGCTTTACGTAGAGATCTGTTCATATATGGCAACTGATTGCTTTTTCTATACATTTCTTTTATAGGGGCATGGGTATCATAAATTTTAATAATCTCAGATTCAAAGTTATCATATACATCATCTAACTTACAATTTGAATTCAAAGACGTCATATCTTGTGGTAATTTAATTTTAGACAAATCATTATTTAAATCGTCAACATTCAGATTCCTAAAACTTCTATATTTAATTTTTTGCTTCTCGTCCCTTGGTGTATCATTATTAATTACAGTAGATATCATATTGTGGCAGTCACTGATACCAGTACAAAAATTCATAGTCGATAGCGACAATGCGATAATGCGACGGCGACAATGCGATAACGCGATAGTGCGATGGCGACAATGCGATAGTCATATCGTACTGTCGCCATCGCATCATCGCATTGTCGCCATTGCACTATCGCATTGCCGCCATCGCACTTTCGCGTTTTCGCATTATCGTACTGTCGTTATCGCATTATCGCACTGTCGCCATCGCATTATCGCATTGTCGCCATCGCATTATCGCACTGTCGCCATCGTCCTATCGCATTGTCGCGTTATGGCACTATCGCATTGTCGCGTTATAGCACTATCGCATTGTAGACTATCGCCTTCCGGTACACGTTTTTTTTTGTATGTACACAAGCGTGTTTTACGAAATAAAAACAATTGCAGAAACATAAAACGGATGGCTTTATAATACAGAATACTACGGAATACCGTTAGGGCCATCGTGGTTAGACGTTATAATCCAAACGGCGACAATGCGATAGTGCGATAATGCGATGGCGACAGTGCGATAATACGATGGCGGCAGTGCGATAATGCGATGGCGACAATGCGATAACGCGATAATGCAATGACGACAATGCGAAAATGCAATGGCGACAATGCGATAACGCGATAGTGCGATGGCGACAATGCGATAGTCATATCCTACTGTCGGTATCGCATCATCGCATTGTCGCCATCGCACTATCGCGTTTTCGCATTGTTGCCATCGCATTATCGCACTGTCGCCATCGCATTATCGCACTATCGCATTGTCGCCCTCTGGATTATAACGTCTAACTACGATGGCCCTAACGGTATTTCGTAGTTTTGATGTTAGGTAGTTAGGAAGATATTTAGGTGGTTATAGTTAGCTAGATTTAAAGGAATAAAATGAACAGTTACTTAGTGTCTAAATGTGTAGAGGAATGAATGAACAGTTTCAATGTGTCTAAATGCTTAAAGGAAAAAAAGAACACTTTCTAAGTGTCTAAATGCGTAAACGAAAATAAAGGAACAGTTTCTAAGTGTTTAAATGCGTAAAGGAAAAAATGAACAGTTTCTAAGTGTCTTAGTGCGTAAAGGAAAAATGTACAGTTCCTTAGTGTCTAATTGCGTAAAGGAAAAACTGAACAGTTTCTAAGTGTCTAAGTTCGTAAAGGAAAAAATGAACAGTTTCTAAGTGTCTATGTGCGTAAAGGAAAAAAATGAATACTTCTAAGTGTTTAAATGCGTTAAGTAATAAAATGAACAGTTTCTAAGTGTCTAAATGCGTAAAGGAAAACGGAAAAGTTTCTAAGAGTCTAAATGCGTAAAGGAATAAGATAAAGTTTCTAAATGTCTAAATTAGTAAAGAAAAAAGGAACAGTTTCTAAGTGTCTAAATGTGTAAAGGAAAAAAATGAACATTCTAACACTATCAGCATTTCTCCGACAATAAACAAAGAAGAAATTGTCTTTAACCTTATGTCACGCAGAACACAAGCGCGCGACAGCTGACGTCACTGCGAACGTCACTGTTAAATTGTACACACACATGCGCCCCTTTATAAATATACGTGTTAGAATAGAAATAGATTTTAAAAGTTTCGTGACCTGGTATTAGCCTTCCGTCGTATATATCACGGATTCTTGTTCAAATGCGTTATAATTTAATCACTAAGGCCTACTGCCTTCGTGATTGAATTTCTACGCATCTGAACTCGACACCGTGATATATCCGACGATGTATCACTCAAACTTAAAATCCATTTCCTAAGTATGTAAATGATTTAATTCTTAAAGAAAAGAATGAATAGGTTCTACGTGTCTAAATGCGTAAGGAAACAAAAGGAGCATATGTTGTTCTTTAAATTATTCAATTAATCATCATGGAAAAAAGTCCGTAAAATAGACTATGCGGTATATCATCTGTGAATTGTAGGGTATGCTCCTTTGATCTTATATTCATGATCTTCAAATTGCTATCTGTCAGCACACGAAGTTAAAACTACGAAACAGTCATCAGCTCCTTTTTTAATTATTGTAGGATCAAAAGTTTCTCAGTCGACAGACAGTCACACGGGCGAAAACAAGGATGAAAAGGACTTTTTAAGCTTATACATATAATTTTCATATTGGTTTCAAACGGTTTACAAAATTACTGAACCTAATTTCAGCACTTCTTTATTATGGCTGGATGCAGATTTTCCCAGTGGACAGACACACGGGTAAATACTTGGATAAGAATATAATAACAATTTAAGCTTAGATGTATTTGTATAATTTTAATATTGTTTTCTAGAAGCTAACAATATAAAACGAACCTGTATTTTTTAAGTAACTGTAAGGCACTGATTGTCTGGATGAACAGACAGACGAAAAACATCAATCTAAACTTGCGTGGCAAATTCTCATTACATGAATAATTTCTAGTTTGCAATCTATCATCTAACAAAGTTTCGTGAAGTTAAATTATGTTCTTTTTAATTGTATTGAAAGTCGAAAATGTCCTTTTAAGAGCCCATACAGCCAGACGAAAACAAGAGAAAAGATATAAACTAAAATGTCCTTTTCGACCTTGGCCATTGATCCACGAAAGATGTTGAAATTGCCATGCATGAGTATTGATTGAAAGGTAACTGATGTAACTATAAATATCAAGAAACAATATCTCTCAGCTTCTACAGCCCGCCTTTTAAAGTGCACATCAGCAACTGACCATACGGGGGTGCTCCAGTTCAGACCTCAGAAAGAAGTCATTATTGTTATGATAATACTTTAAACTATACAGCGTATTTCATGTCTACAAAATTTTTTCTCACCAGATCTTCTCTGATCAAGAAAAATACTGATTTACAGAAGTTTCTGAAAATACGAACAGTACTCTGTATTGTATTTAAATAGTTATTAATCGCAGTGTCGAATTATAATATTGACCTAAATGTTTCTACTAGCAAGCAGCCCACAGTGGTAAACAAAAGATGCAAAAACATGTCTTTAACATGAATGTTTGTAAACAACAACCACCATTTGGAGGCTTAAATGTGGTCTCTCTAGGCAGGTGGTCGTTGTTTATAGGCAACTTTCTCCTGTACGTCTGTCCATTATTGTCTTTAATTAAGATTTGAATGTACAGTCAAACCTGTGAACAAAGGCCACCCAAGGGAGAGACCAAAACCTGCCTTTGTCCACAGTGACCTTTGTTCAGAGGTACATTTGCACTAATAAATCAATACCGGTTTCTCAAAGTCTGACCTTTATTCACAGGGTGGCCTTTATTCAGAGGTGGCCGTTAACACAGGTTTGACTGTGTATTCAAATAATTGTATATTCAAGTAATTAAGTACTCTGTTTCAAATTCGAAGCGTATGCAGATTAATATTCACATAAAGTTTTTTTTTAAAAGTAATTAATACATTAAATGAAAGCAGTGACGTAATAAGATAAAGAATATTGTAAAGCATTCAAGATTTTGTTGAGCAAGCATTAAACGCTATTAAGTTTTCAACTCGTATAAAATCAAGATAGACTGATGCGCGCAGATTTCCCCGTCAACCATGCGTAGGTGTAAACAAAAAAATCAACCATCAATGCAGAACACGTTTTATGTACATATGTACAATTTTATTTGGTTTAAAATCACAGGTCAGTAATGTGTACTTTTTTGTTGTGGACATCATACACATTGAATGTAAACAATTAGGACAATTTATGCAGCAATTTAAAAGTACGAGTCACTGCGGACGTTCATATATAGCCTACCGTGCAACGTAAAGAAGTTGCGATTTAAAAAGTCAGTTAAATTTTCCTTAAAAGTTTACAACGATGACAACAAAAGCGACAGAAGAGACCGAATGTCCGCTGGATCTTCCTTCCGCCACAGAATCCACAAGGTAAGTGTTTAAATGTCTTTGTGTTGGGCCAAGGCAGACGAGTTTTGATAAAGGTCTCCTTATTTGCCGATCGCTCTGTCATTTTACTATGTAGGTCGATCAGTTGAATGTGCGATTTGAAAGTCGGTCAGTTTGTCGATGTTATTTTGGTTATTTGTTACTCAGTAGTCTGTTGCCAATTGTTTATGATGGACACAACTTCTTCAATTATACGGACTAACCATAAACTTGCTACACTTACCTGTAGGATCATAAACAAATCGGTTACATGTATGTCATTGCAGAGTGATATTTCAGTTGTATCATAGATAACCTTTCAGCGATTCTCTTTTTTTCAAAACAATGTGATGTATTTTTTTTCAAATACAGTTTTCTCTGTATTATCGACCGAGTTCTTAGCATTTCTGTGTAGAAAATACCTGCAAACGAGAAAGTCAAGGTTGGATTTTTATTGTAAGGCCCAGTATTGTTCAGTAGATATTACATCATCAAATGCACCTGAGGTCGAGCTTGAGTGACGATTGTGAATATAGCTATTAAATAAGTTGCCGTTGAAGTTTTGTAATTAATAGTTAAACTAAATAATCATTTCAGTGCTGTCTGTCTGTCTAAGTGTCTGTCTCTGTCTCTCTCTTTTCTCTCCCCATTTAAGATAAATAAACTAACTATGATATTTAACAACACTTCGGATGACAAACGGAAATTGCCGAAAACTTTGAAGATCTTCATGTCTTAAAATACTGAGTCCAGGGACCTAAAATTATGCACGAAGCATTGTCTACTTGACTTCGACTAATATTGTTTAAGCTCTGCCCCTGGGGTCAATTTTGGCTTTGCCCCTGAGGTCAGTTTTGGCTCCGCTCCGGGGTCAGATGTTTTACATGGACTGATATAGGCAAATTCTGTAGAAAGTCTTCTTGTCGGAAACCGTAAGTCGAGGACTTTTGAAATTTGGTGTGTAGCATTTTCTAGTGGTACTCACCAATATAGCTAAAATTATGTCCCTATAATCATTGTTGGCGCCACCCCGAGGTCACATGTTTTACAAAGAAATATTTAGAATTGTTCAACTCTTCTTCTATGAAACAATGATGTCTAGAGTTATGAAATTATGCGTAAAGCATAACCAAGTGGATCTCTGCCAATACTGTTCAAACTTGAGGTCTTTTTTGGCTGTACTTCGGGGTAAGATGATTTACAGAGTTTTTTTTTTTCAGACAAACCCTCAAGCAGATTTCTTTAACAAAAGCCATAAGGCTGAGGCTTCTGAAATTTGGTTTGAAGCATTGCATAGTGAACCTCTACAATTATTGTTCAAATAAAGTCCCTTGTTAAGTTTTCTCTTTTTTTCATTTGATGGTTGACTCGTTTTTCTTTGCAGTAATACTAAGATGATTGTTTTAGGTCCATCATGGCGGCCTTGTTTCAACATTAGTATTTTGCCTTCTAGTAATGAAAAACGGATACCAAGACCTCAGAGAAATTAATATATAGATAAATAAACCGAAGGACCTGGAGGGGTTTTTTTTAAACATGACCGGTATATCGATTGTTATACACGAGGTTTATTTTTTGTACAGAGACGGATTTTACAAGATTTTACAGAAAGTTGTCAACGTTGTAAAAAGCTGCATTTTTCATCGCTTCAGTCATTATGTCAGTTTTCATTACTTTTATGGTATTTTTAGCTTATTTTAGGGTATCCGAGTGGTTGTGTGGGATTTAGTGGCGGGCACGGGGGTTTCGACAGAGCCTCGATGCTGACAAGGTGTGTGCTCGTTCGATTATTTTTTAGCAACTATTTTTCTACAGAGTACAAGTAATGTCAATACACTAGAACTTTTAGATTTTTTAGACCCTGGTATTTTCCAATGTTGTTCGACACTTTTCCGTATTTACTGACGTATCAAGTCACTTGGCCCACTTCAGATATTCGTACATGGGTGCTTCGGCGACATAAAGCAATATAGCTGATACATTTGCGGTTTAATTTACGGGTCGGAAAGTGTTGAGGTGTTCACAATGATTTTCAGTAATTTAGTACTGAATGTGAAGATACTTTGGAAGGTTGCCATATTCTATTTTCATTTATTAATGTAATGATTTTTTCTCTCCTCCAGTCATATCCGAGTTGAGCTGCTAAATATCTAGTCAAGACGTGGCATACGTTTACAATCCTAACTTCCTTGAGTAGACTTTGCTGTCAGTGGCCAGGATTGGCCAGAGTAGGATTGGTCTCTATTGGAGTAACAAACTGACAGCTTTTAATATTTCTTTTGTTTCTCTTAAATTTCCTTTAATTCAAAATTCGAAATAATAATTTAATGTTCAATTAATAAAGAAAGGGTCTCTTATTAAACAACCAATTTCTTCTCTAAATAAATCATTCTTTAACACAGAATGAACTTTACATAACATAGCACACTCTAAGAGCATAACTACCAAGAAATTGCTTTACCAGACCAGAAATAACTATAATAAGTCATCAAAGATTAATCATGACGATTATTCACCGACATTATTCATGGTCTCCAGTGCGATGTAACACCAAATACTCCATTTGGAATATAATGAATAAGTTTCTAGTTAAAAACCGATGGAGTCCACTTTTGTGGTCTGTCAGAATATTGAAGTCAGTAAACGTAAACATCACTAAAATATATTGCAAGCACCACTCCGATGTATGTATAGAGCACTCCGATTTACGTTTACACCACTCCGATGTATGCATAGACCACTCCGATTTAGGTATACACGACTCCGATGTACATTTCCTCTAATCAGATGCCCAAAGTCATCAATCTGGTAAAAGCTAGTACCTAATTATTTTCAACCATTACTACGATTTTATCACTTCTTTTATACTTCAGAGACCCTGATACTTGGTGTTGGAGACAACATAATGATATAATAAATACATGATCTTAATCTTTCCAATCTTCCCACAGTATAACGTTCAATGTATCTGCTCATAATCAAATCACGCCTTTCTTACCCTTTTAACTGAAGAAAACCTGCTTTCTATGGTTCAGTCCCATTGTCATTCAAACCAGACAACAGATACGCGAGGTTAAGAACGTAAAATGTAGAAGGTTATTGGTTCCAGATGTTGTCAAAGATGCAGTTAGCCCTGATGAAATTGCTCATATGCAACAAAGTGATCCTACGTACGTTACAAAAGGTCATAGGGTTACCTGCAAGTGAAACACAGCAACAAGGTAATGTACGTTATTATATGAATAGAACTATGTTTTTTTTTATTGAATTCAGATCTCCCTCTGTAGAGAATGGGAAAGCATTTAATCAGTTGTTGGTTCCTAAAGATTTTAGACGATTTGTTATGAAACTCGCACACGAAATTAATTTCTCATTTTGCTACTCTTGCCGCTCTATTGACTGATCTCACTAGAAAGGGGTCGCCTAACAATTGTCTGAGGAGAAGTTCAAGAAAGGCCATTTCAGCTGTTGAAAAATGCACTAGGTTCTTTTCCTATTTTAAAACTCCGAGATATATTTAAAACCTTCATTTTGTCAACGGATAGTAGCGTTGTAGGCTTAGATAGTGTACTGTTACAAGATGAAGGCGGTTTCAAAAGACCAATTGCTTATTCAAGTAGGAAACTGGAGGAGGCGTAGTTGAATTACTCTACTACAGAAAAGGAATGCCTAGCCATTGTATGGGACATTTTTTGTTTTCAGCGATACCTTTATGGTAAATAGTTTTTGCTTGAGTCTGACCATCAACGTTTGGTTTACCTTAATACTAGGAAAAATTCAAATGCAAGGTTATGAGATGGTCACTTCTGTTACAGTCATACAGGTTTCGTGTTGCCCTGACAACATTATTGCTGACTTTTTATCTAGACTCTGAGATGGACTAAACTGGACTTGACTAGATTGGACATTTTGTATACTTCAGAAGTGGACACTTCCAATTTGGGAGAGGTACCACATAATGATTTTCTTTAAGCTGTATAAAGAGAAAGAGTTGTTATTGCTTTAAATCATACAAATCAAAGGTGGTTAACCTGTAATTGTATTGTACGCTAAATTAACACAGAGTGATTATACTTGGACAGTGGGAATGAACCATAGAAAACAGGTTTTCTTGAGTATTGATTTTAAAAGGGTAAAAATTCATGTTTTGATATTGAGCAGATATATTGAACGTTATACTGTGGAAAGATTCAAAGATTAGGATTATATTTTATTATATCATTATGTGGTCTCCAACACCAAATATCAGGGTCTCTGAAGTATTAAAGAAGTAATAAACTCATAGTAATGATTGAAAACAATAAGTACTAGTTTTTACCAGACTGATGACTTTGGGCATCGGAGTAGAGGAAATGTACCTCGGAGTCATGTATACATACATCGGAGTGGTGTGTACATACATCGGAATGGTGTAAACGTAAATCGGAGTGGTGCTTGCAATATAGTTGAGTGGTGTTAACATGCACTGAATTCAATATTCTGAAAGATAACAAAAGTGCACTTCATCGATGTTTAACTAGAAACTTATTCATTATATTCCAAAGGTATATGGTGTTATTTCGCACTGGAGACTTTGTATAATGTTGGTGTACAATCGTCATGATTAATTTTTGATAACTAATTATAATTATTTCTGGTCTGGTAAAGCAATTTCTTGGTAATTATGTTCTAAGAGTGTATGACTTAACACAGTTGTAGCTTGAAGTGACATTGTGCTATGTTATGTAAAGTTCATTCTGTGTTAAAGAATGATTTATTTAGAGAAGAAAGTGGCTGTTTAATAAGAGACCCTTTCTTTTTTAGTTGAAAATTAAATTCAGCAATTATTATTTAGAATTTTGAATTAAAGGAAAAATAAGAGAAACAAAAGAAATATTAAAAGCTGTCAATTCGTTACTCCAGTAGAGACCAATCCTATTCTGGTCAATCCTGACATGTGTCAAGGGTGATAGAAGTAGGATTAAATGGGCATCTGTTGTAATAACGAAAATAAAAACAAAAGTTAACTTTTTTCTTTCATTTTGTGCAAAATACTGTTTTGTTCTTTCCATCTTTTTTCAGACTGAGTTGTCTAATCTGTGTACAGAGTTTTTAGTTATCTAGATGTCATTTCCTTGTTTAGTTAAAAGACCCTGATGTTTTGATGTTGGGTAGTTGTGGAGATATTTCGGTGGTTATAGTTAGCTAGATTTAAAGGAATAAAATGAGCAGTTACTTAGTGTCTAATTGTGTATATGAAAAAAATGAACAGTTTCTAAGTGTTGAAGTGCGTAAAGGAAATAATTAACAGTTTCTAAGTGTCTAAGTGCGTAAATGAAAAAATGAACAGTTTCTAAGTGCGTAAAGGAAAAATAATGAACAGTTTCTAAGTGTCGAAATGCTTAAAGGAAAAAATGAACAGTTTCTAAGTGTTTAAGTGCGTAAAGGAAAAAAGGAATACTTTCTAAGCGTTTAAATGCGTTAAGGAATGAAATTAACAGTTTCTAAGTGTCTAAATGAGTAAAGAAAAAAGGAACAGTTTCTAAGTGTCTAAATGTGTAAACGAATAAAATGAACATTCTAACACTATCAGCATTTCGCCAACAATAAACAATGACGAAATTGTCTTAAACATTATATCACGCAGAACACAAGCGCGCGACAGCTGACGTCACTGCGAACGTCACTGTTAAATATGTACACACACATGCGCCCCTTACGTGTTACAATGGAAATAGATTTTAACATTTTCGTGACCTAGTATTAGCCCACGGTCGTATATCGTCGTTGTTCTGCTAAAACCTCGTATCTCATTTTTGGCGCCATTTTTTTTATTCGTCCTCAGGGTCGTCCGTTTATGATTGCGTTATCTGCGAAAATACCGGATAAGATAGCCAATCATTTCGTTCTGAAACGACCATGTGATAAAATCCGGGATAACTATCGGTCAATTTTTTCTGTCTTCAAAAATCCCGGAAAAGTTAGTTAGGCGAGGAGGTGTTGAATGAAATAAAATAAACAGGATTTTTTCGAGACTGGATCAAAGTTGTGAGTTTATTTTAAATTATTTACATTTATTTTGTATTTGTAGTCTGTTTTACGTGTATAATATACTTATTTGACGTGTTAATAAATTATTTTGTCCTTAGAACTGTTTTGGGAAAAAACCGCCATCAGTTTACAAGTCTGATACATGTTTTCTCTTAGATTTTGTGATTTGAATTTAATAATCAATGTGCCGTCCAGGTTCTGTACTAGGCAATTGGTTTATAATTGTGCAAAATTATAAAAAAAAAGTTTAAGCGGGTTTTTAGAAATCATACAAAATATTCAGCAGGATTTATACGAGGTTTTCGAACAAAAAAATAGTCATACGAGGTTTTCGAATCAATTAGTTTTGCAAATATTGTGGAACTATTCGGGTTTTCTCGGGTCGAAATGGATTAACAAACATGAAAAGTCTTGAATGATATTCAATTTCTGAGTAGCAGGTAAAATATTGGACTTCTACGAGCCTATATAGTTATAGTATCATAAAAGTGTGTATTTTGAGCTGAGCACATTAGACAGCGCTTGCAAAATGCCTGTTTGAGTATTGAATAGTATGTATATATCGAGAATACGAAACTGAATGATGAAAGTAATAATAATAATAATAATAATAATAAGAATGATAGTAGTGAAAATAAAAAAAAGAAGGTAACATAATTATTAAGTTAATGAATATACAGTAAACACGACACTTATTTTTAATATGGCTTTCTGAAAAGAAAGCTCACGTCATGACGTTTACTCATGAAAAACAATGAATGAATGAATGAATAAATGAATGAATGAAAAATTAAAAATAATAATATAACAATTTTAAGTACATCATTATTATCAATTATTTATATATTTTGTAACATTTCAGACAAATGTCAAGATCTTCAACACCTGATTTCTTAGATGACTGGATTTGCGATGTATGCAAACAAAAGCCTGTGAACAGTATTACTCTGGAAGAACAGCTACTGCCAGGGGATACCGCCTTCCTTGTTGACTCAAACAGTGACATTTGGTTATTTTGCTGGGGGTGTAGATTGAAATTTCACCTAAGGTGTGTCGAAGATTCCCCATTCGAAATATCTGGACCACGTTATTATTGTTGCTATTGTGAAAATGTCTAGTAAGTGGCTCCGTAGTCCTGAGGATATTACAAGACTTTGCAGTAAATCACCTCAAAATATTTGTGCAAGCATATGTGGTAGGGAGCAAGGTATTTATGCCAACAAAGCAAAGCAGTATAATTTTCTTCAAGACATCTACTACTCTCTCTATAGAAAAACAACGCCTCGATACATATTGGTTCAAAAAATGGACAATGGAGAGTATAAATCCTCAGAGATGAAATTCCATCCTAACTGTGTTAACGGATGCTAAGGAAGGTCAAGAATGTCTTCAAGAGGAAGATTATTAGTGCAAATGGCACTAGAAAAACTAGGGCAAGAAAAACGTTTAACAGAGACAGAGCAAATTGCCGGCTCCAATGAGAGTGAAATGAATTCAGGATCTGGTTCTGATGAAAGTTCGTATATGTTGTGTAATGAAACAGAAGACAGTAGAGATTTAAATGAGAAGATATATGTGTGCAATGAAGAGTCAGATGTTAACTTGTGTTGTGAAAAACAGAATAACACTGAATTCAATGAGCACAGGTGCGTTTCAAGTGAACGTGGTAAAGATGAACCCAGTAATAATAATGGCCACGAAACAGAGGAAAACAGATGCTTTAGAGCAAACGTGTGTTTGATAAACAGTGGATATGGTACAACTGACGAAGATGAAAATAATAATAATATGAAAACTTACGTGGACTATTGTATACAGGGACAGAAAGTCATTCCTACAAATGCCTTATATTGCGAAGAAATATTGCACTTTGATGACAGTTCCAGTAAAACTGATACTGGTGACAGAAGTGATATTATTGGATACAATTCTGACAGTGAATTAGATAATCTGTACGATCTAGATGATTCTGTGAATGACCCAGACTGGACAGTAGAAACAACTAAACGAGGTAAACGTGAATTATCGTCATCAGATGATTCTAGCTTTGAAGAAATTAAGAAAGTTAAAAAACTTCCAAAGAAGATGAAACGAAAGTCCAAACCACAGACTAAAAAAGTCCAGACATTAAAAGGGACAGAAAATCATAGCACAGTCAACATTAATCCCGAGAAAATAACGAATGAGTTAGACCAATCAGTTGAGAACCAACTGGATGAGATCATGACACAAAGTCACACGGAAGTAATTGTGAACCAGAAACAAAGTTGCAACGAGGCTACAAACTTAGCAGATATGATGACTGATACGCCTGAAAGATTAAGTATGACAACGTCTTGTGATAAAGTAGACCATGAAGAAGAAGTGTCGACTGAAAATGTACAGGAAGAAACCCACGCACAAAAAAAGCCAAGAACTAAAAGGGAATGGGAAACAGTGAAAATTGGAATAAAAATGTACAAAAGCGTCTGCGAATGGAGGGCAAACCATATAAAGGCTTAAAAAGGGTTGATGGTAAATCCAACTACAGTGAAGAGAAAAGTGAGAGAATTCTATGTGAAAGGAGCTGTACTAACAGATGTCATAAGATACGAGGATGTCATAAGATACGTGAAGAAACACGGAAAGAAATTTTCAAATCTTTTTGGGAAAATATGGACTGGTCTGAGAAAAAAGTGTATGCAGTCAGTCTGATTGACAAGTATGAAGCACTGAAGACAACAGTTGATGATAGTAGGCGGAGGTATTCATATAGATATTTCCTGAGACAGGGTGATCAGAGAATACAAGTTTGTAAAAATCTTTTCTTATCAACCCTAGGGATTGGCGAATATACTCTATATGGGTGGGCTCAGAATGTAAATGACCATGGATTACCTGGTGTTGCTAACCATCACAGGAGAAACACCCGAGATCAGGAAGCATATGAACACGCAAAACTGTTTTTCGAATCATTACCAAAGTTACCTTCACATTATTGTAGGGCAAGCTCATCGAAGATGTATTTAGAACCATTATTTACATCGTTTGCTGATGTATATCGAGAATACGAAACTAAGTGTAATGAAAGTAACAAAAAGCCAGTAGGAAGAAAGTTGTTGCGAAAAGTATTTAATGAGATGAACCTTTCAATATTCATTCGAGGAAAGATCAGTGTGATGTATGCGTAGGTTTTGAAACGAAAAATGTATCACCTGAAGATTATGCAACACACATCAAACGAAAAGAAGAAGCACGGACTCAAAAATCGAAGGATAAAGACAGAGCACTGAACAATGAGAAAGTGAAAGTTTTCACAATGGATGTTCAATCTGTGCTTTTGTGTCCATCAATAAATGCCAGTGCGATATATTACAAGACAAAATTGGCTTGTCATAACTTTACGATGTATGATTTAGCGTCTCACGACGTAATGTGTTATTTCTGGCATGAAGGAGAAGGAGGCCTTCAAGCAAATTCGTTTGCATCATGTGTATACGACTATATTGAAAATCTACTATCCCCTAACATTGAAGAGATAATAATCTATAGCGACGGATGTTGTTATCAGAACAGAAATGCAACCCTGTCGAACACTCTTTTACATATTGCTATGACAAAACAAATACTTATTACACACAACTATTTAGAGAAAGGACACACACAAATGGAAGTGGACAGCATCCACAGTGTTATAGAAAGAGCTATCCGAAAGCGACCGATTTACAGCCCGTGTAATTATGTTGAACTTATTGAAAGAGCGCGTCAGAAGCAACCCTATATGGTGAAATATATTGAACACCAGTTTTTCAGAGATTTTAACACTTTGAAATATGTTGATAGTATTCGACCGGGTTATAAAATAGGCGACCCTGTCGTAACAGATGTTCGGAGCTACAGATATACACCGACAGGAGACATTGAGTTTAAACTTCACTTTGACGACGAATATGACACATTACGCAAGCGCAAACGTTCAAATCCAGTACCAGTATGCGATGTACCATCTCTTTACACGAAACCACTGAGCATTAAAGCTACAAAATACGAACACTTACAACAATTAAAGAGTGTTATCCCTCGAGATTACCATGCATTCTACGATGGTTTATCTCATTCGTAATGAGATGTTTGAGCTAGACTGGTTATACATTTTGACTGTAAAACACGACATTCGCTAGTAATGCTGTGAACGACGGATTTTGTGTAAATAGTTGTACAGTTTACTGTCATTTTTTTGATATTAAGATTGAATGCTTCAATAGTATACTGTAATTATTTGATCGTATGTGTGAATGCTAGTATTGGCTACTATCCACTCTTTTGGTCCTCTAGTGATATCATGTGTGAATCCTTGTATTGTTTAAATTCATCATATGGTAAAACATGCCGGTATTCCTTAATTTCATTTTTTGAGAAAGGTGAGAATACGTGTATGTTTGCTTTCATCTTCTGAGAATTAAATTTGTATTGTTTGCTTCCATTTTTATTATATGTGAGAATGGTAGAATTTGTTTAATTTCATCTTGTGGGAATATTGTGAAATTCTAAGCTCTTTTCACCTCGTAGAGGCGGGTAGTTCTAATTGATTTGTCATTCTGTGTTGTTTGAAAAGGATGTTTGTTTAAAAGTTTCAGTTTCTGCAGCATTTCGAATTTAAATAAAAGCATAAAATTTCAAACTTCGAAGTAGTCGTTTTCAGTAACAGCTGTCCAAATCCAGTGAAAGGGAGACAGTCATTAGTGAAAAAAATGAGCTTTACAGAAATACACTGGACTTATCCTGTAGATCTGTTAGTATAGGTTTGGCATTCTGTTGGACCTTTGTTTGCTGGGCGGCTAAAATTCTGATATACAACAAACTGTAAATTTGACGTTTCTCCTCTCCGGCGTGGGTTCGAATCCCAACTGGGAATGCAATTTGCCACTTAGGCGCGGATGAGTGGGGTCTGGTACTTATTATTTTCAATTAGTATGCATAAGAAACTGACCGGCCATATAACGGAAAAAATGTTGAGCAGGATGTAAAATGAAAGAAGACAAATTATGCCTGTCCATGAATTTATAATACAATGTACCATAGGTGAACAATCTGCAATTGACGATTTGAAACCAGTTTGTAGCAAGTGAAAAGTCTCGTAAGAGGCGACCAAGTACATGTTGTAACATAAATAACTTCTTCCAAAATCCGGTAAAACTCGTATGCTTAACCCCCGCAGTCAAAAATGTTCAGAAACCTCGTATCTTTTATTCAAGTTGTTTGCCTTATGTATAGATACTAAAGTTTATAATCATTTAAAAGGGAACTAAATTTGAATGAACTTCTCGAAGCAATAGTCACTACAGATTATTTATGATAAAAATATTTTGTTTTTTTAGTCTCCTGAAAAATGAATAAAAATTAGATACGAGGTTTAAGAAGAACAGCGACGATATATCACGGTTTCTCGTTCATATGCGTTATTTTTTAATCACTCAGGCCTACTGCCTTCGTGATTGAATTTCTACGCATTTGAACTCGACACCGTGATATATCCGACGATATATCACTCAAACTTAAAATCTATTTCCTAAGTTTGTAAGTGTTTAAATTCTTAAAGAAAAGAATGAATAGGTTCTACGTGTCTAAATGTGTAAGGAAACAAAATGAGCATATGTTCTTTTTTAAATTATTCAATTATTCATCATGGCAAATAAGTCATTAAAATAGACTATGCGGTATATCATCGGTGAATTGTAGGGTATGCTCCTTTGATCTTATATTCATGATTTTCAAATTACTATCTGTCAGCACACGATGTTAAAAATACGAAACTGTCATCAGCTGCTTTTTAATTATTGTAGGATCAAAAGTTTCTCAGCCGACAGACAGTCACACGGGCGATTACAAGGATGAAAAGCACTTTTAAGCTTACCGGTATATATATAATTTTCATATTGCTATCAAACAGTTTACGAATTTACTGAAACTAATTTCAGCACTTCTTTATTATGGCTGGATGCAGATTTTTCCAGTGGACAGACACACGGGCAAATACTTGGATAAGAATATAATAACAATTTAAGCTTAGATGTATATGTATAATTTTAATATTGTTTTCTATAAGCTAACAATATTAAACGAACCTGTATATTTAAGTAACTGTGAGACATTGATTGTCTGGATGAACAGACAGACGAAAAACATCAATCTAAACTTGCTTGGCAAATTCTCATTATATGAATTATTATTAGTTTTCAATCTAACATCTAACAAAGTTTGGTGAAGTTAAATTATGTTCTTTTTAGTTGTCTTGAAAGTCGTATTGTCCTTTTAAGAGCCCCTACAGCCAGACGGACACAAGAGAAAAGATATAAACTAAAATGCCTCTTTCGACCTTGACCTTTGATCCGCTCTTGACGCCGAGAAGAAGTTGAAATTGCCATGCATGGGTTTTGATTGAAAGGAAACTGAAGTAACTTGTATCAAGAAACAATATCTCTCAGCTTCTACTGCCCGCCCCTTAAAGTGCACATCAGCAACTGACCATACGAGGGTGCTCCATTTCAGACCTTAGAAAAAAGTCATCATTGTTTTGATAATACTGTAAACTTTACAGCGTAAATCATGTCTAAAAACTTTTTGTCAAGAGATTTTCTCTGATCAAGAAAAAAACTGATTTACAGAAGTTTCTGAAAATACGAGCAGTACTCTGTATTGTATTTAGTTATTAATCGGAGTGTCGAATTATAATATTGACGTAAATGCTTTTACTAGCAATCAGCCGACAGTGGTAAACAAAAGATGCAAAAACATGTCTTTAACATCCATGTTTGTAAACAACAACCACCATTAGGAGGCTAACATGTGGTCTCTCTAGGCAGGTGGTCGTTGTTTATAGGCAACTTTCTCCTGTACGTCTGTCCATTATTGTCTTAAATTAAGATTTGAATGTACAGTCAAACCTGTGAACAAAGGTCACCCAAGGGAGAGACCAAAACTGGCCTTTGTCCACACTGACCTTTGTTCAGAGGTACAGTTGCACTAATAAATCAATACCGGTTTCTTAAAGTCTGGCCTTTATTCACAGGGTGGCCTTTATTCAGAGATGGCCGTTAACACAGGTTTGACTGTGTATTGAAATAATTTAGTACTCTGTTTCAAATTCGAAGCGTAGGCAGATGAATATTCCCATAAAGTTTTTAAAAAGTAATCAATACATTAAATGAAAGCAGTAACGAAATAAAATAAAGAATATTGTAAAGCATTCAAGATTTTGCTGAGCAAGCATTAAACGCTATTAAGGTTTCAACTCGTATAAAATCAAGATAGACTGATGCGCACAGATTTCCCCGTCAACCATGCGTAGGTGTAAACAAAAATTCGACCATCAATGCAGAACACGTTATATGTACATATGTACAATTATATTTGGTTAAACATCACAGGTCAGTGATGTGTACTTTTTTGTTGTGGACACCAGTTCTCCGTTCGTTAGGAAAGGATACACATTGAATGATACTGAATAAACATACAGGACAATTCATACAGCAATTTAAAAGTACGAATCACTGTGGACGTTCATATATAGCCTACCGTGCAGCGTAAAGAAGTTGCGATTTCAAAAGTCAGTTAAATTTTCCTCAAAAGTTTACAACGATGACAACAAAAGCGACGGAAGGGACCGAATGTCCACTGGATCTTCCTTCCGCCACCGAATCCACAAGGTAAGTGCTTAAATGTCTGGGCCAAGGCAGACGAGTTTTGATAAAGGTCTCCTTATTTGCCGATCGCTCTGTCATTTGGTCGATCAGTTGAATGTGCGATTTGAGAGTCGGTCAGTTTGTCGATGTTATTTTGGTTATTTGTTGCTCAGTAGTCTGTTGCCAATTGTTTGTGATGGACACAACTTCTTTAACTATACGGACTAACCATAATTTGCTACACTTACCTGTAGGATCATAAACAAATCGGTTACATGTATGTCATTGCAGAGTGATATTTCACTTGGATCATTGATAACCTTTCAGCGATTCTCTTTTTTTTCAAAACAATATGATGTGTTTTTTTTCCAAATAGTTTTCTCTGTATTATCGACCGAGTTCTCAGCATTTTTGTGTAGAAAATACCTGCAAACGAAAACGTCAAAGCTGGATTTTTATTGTAAGGCCCAATATCATCAAAAGCACATCAGGTCGACCTTGAGTGACGATTGTGAATATAGTATAACGAAGAATTGCGTTAAAACATGCACAAAATACAATGATTACACACAGCTTTTTCTGCAAAATTCAAAGTTATGATGCACACTACACAGCATGAAATAAATCTTATTTCACTGCAAGTAACTGCAATAACAATCTATAACTTACTATCACGCCAAAGTCTTTCATTTAACAAACCCCAAACTTGCGTTGCGTTGCTACGCAACGCAGTTAAATAAGTTGCAGTTGAAGTTTTATAATCAATAGTTAAACTAAATAATCATTTCAATGCTGTCTGTCTGTCTATCTGTCTGTCTCTGTCTCTCTCTTTTCTCTCATTTATTTGAAATAACTAAACTATTTACCCACACTTCGGATGACAAGCGGAAATTGCCAACCTGTCAGATCGTTTCTTGTACAGTATCGGCAATTTAATACTTCAGATCAATTCACTGCAGAACTCTATTTGCTATGGCAACAAGGATGAAAACTTTGAAGATCTTCATGTCTTAAAATACTAAGTCCAGGGATCTAAAATTATGCACGAAGCATTGTCTAGTAGACTTCGACTAATATTGTTTAAGCTCTGCTCCTGGGGCCAATTTTGGCTTTGCCCCTGGGGTCAGTTTTGGCTCTGCTCCGGGGGTCAGATGTTTTGCATGGACTGATATAGGCAAACTCTGTAGAAAGTCTTCTTGTCGGAAACCGTAAGTCGAGGACTTTTGAAATTTGGTGTGTAGCATTTTCTAGTGGTACTCACCAATATTGCTAATTATGTCCCTATAATCATTGTTGACTCCACCCCGAGGTTACATGTTTTACAAAGATATATATAGAATTGTTTAACTCTTCATCTATGAAACAATGATGCCTAGAGTTATGCGTTATGAAATTATGTATGAAGCATAACCAAGTGGATCTCTACCAATACTGTTCAAACTTTGTCCCTGAGGTCTTTTTTGGCTCTACTTCGGGATAAGATGCTTTACAGAGATTTTTTTTTCAGACAAACCCTCAAGCAATTTCTTTAACAAAAGCCATAAGGCTGAGGCTTCTGAAATTTGGTTTGAAGCATTGCATAGTGAACCTCTACATTTATGGTTCAAATAATGTCCCTTGTTAAGTTTTCTCTTTTTTTCATTTCATGGTTGACTCGTTTTTTTGCAGTTATACTAAGGTAATCGTTTTAGGTTCATCATGGCCCTCTTGTTTTTGCCTTCTAGTAATGAAAAACGGATACCAAGACCTCAGAGAAATTAATATATAGATAAATAAACCGAAGGACCTGGAGGGTTTTTTTTAAACATGACCGGTATATCGATTGTTATACACGAGTTTTATTTCTTGTACAGAGACGGATTTTACAAGATTTTACAGAAAGTGGTCAACGTTGTAAAAAGCTGCATTTTAATGGCTTCAGCCATTATGTCAGTTTTCATTACTTTTATAGTATTTTAGCTTATTTTAGGGTATCCGAGTGGTTGTGTGTGATTTAGGGGCGGGCACGGGGGGTTTCGACGGAGCCTCGATGCTGACAAGGTGTGCGCTCGTTCGATTATTTTTTAGCAACTGTTTTTCTACAGAATACATGTAAGTGTAATGTCAATACACTAGAACTTTTAGTTTTTTAGACCCTGATATTTTCCAATGTTGTTTGACACTTTTCCCTATTTTCTGACGTATCAAGTCACTTTGCCCACTTCAGATATTCGTACATGGGTGCTTCGGCGACATAAAGCAATATAGCTGATACATTCGCGGTTTAATTTACGGGTCGGAAAGTGTTGAGGTGTTCACTATGATTTTCAGTAATTTAGTTCTGAATGTGAAGATACTTTGGAAGGTTGCCATATTCTATTTTCATTTATTAATGTAATGATTTTCCCCTTTTCTCCAGTCATATCCGAGCAGAGCTGCTAAATATATCTTTATGAACAGACTTTGCAAATGGAATTTTACAACACTTAACTAGAAATTTGATACTGAGACAAAAATATTGTATTCTGTGTTAAATACATTGATCATGTCTCTGTTTTTTGCATCCAGTTTTATCAACAAGCTCCTTTTGAAAGTTTTAGCAGCGTTTAATAGTACCAACCATCAATGTCATTAATAGTATTATGCGTACATTTGTTCTATTATTTTGTCAGAAAATGTATGGAAGAGGGGCGGAAAAAGTGGGGGTGGGGGGGGGGGGGGGGTGCTGTGTGGGTGGCGGCGGCAGGGGAATCTGCAAAGATTGCATGAAGTTTGCAGTTAAACCCAGGTCAAGTTATCTAGCGGAATTATCCTAGGTAAAGGGCAGCATTCGATTGGTTATCCGAGTAGTCGATATTTTAGATAGTGCTGCATGACATTGCAGTAACAAAAAAAAACAAAAGTGAAAATATTTATAAATGGCCAATCTTAACTTAAGTCGCAAGTAAAAAAAAGATATTGCAATATTTCAGATAAGAAAAATTAGACGCGCAAATGGTTTATGACAATGAACCAGTATTAAAAGCACATCTGATGAGATATTTTATAGGAGACATAAAGCTGTTTAGCTGTTCTGGGGCTAATAGGACTGGCACACCGACTACTATAGACAGACGCTTACTGAGAGTAGATTACATTCAAGCAGGCCCGGATTTACCGGGGGGGGGGGCTTATAGGGCCCAACCCCCCCCCCCCCCCCCCCAGCTGGCCCGTTTGTAAAAAAATAAAAAGGCTCATTTTCAAAGACTCTTAAACATTTTTTTCAGCTCTTTTCACCTCGTAACAGAAACACAGTCAACCTTTCAATTTGCAATGGTCATGCAATATTGCGTAACAACTGATAACGAGTTCGCAACTTTACAGCCGTGTATATTACACAATGTACCGTATATTCGGCGGCACGGATTATCAGAGAATTCTCCTGACTGATCATGATGTATAGTTTTCAAGCGTCTAGTAACCTTGACGTATTTGATAAAGTTGTTAAATGAGCGTCTGCTGGCTATGATCAGTTGCCTGATGATATTGTGCAATCGTAACAACTCGGCCTTTTCCGACAACTTCGTAAAAATACCTCGTATGTAAGTGTATGAATACACCAAGTGGTAATTCGCCGTGGCTTTAATAAAATTATAAATAAACATGGCAGAATTCAAGCAGTGTTTGTCTTAAGGATTAGAAAAATATAAGAATAAATTTTAATTTAAAGCATGAACAGGTAGAGGCTTTCAGAAATGTCTCCAATAAAGCAGACACCTTTTGTGTTACAAAATAGTCCATTATGGCGACTACCATATTATTTCCGAGGTGACTTACTGAAGTCGCCTGAGGTGTTCCGAATGGATATTGTGCAAACTCCAATCGTAACAACTCGGCCTTTTCCGACAACTTCGTATAAAGACATATTGAAGTCGCCCGAGGTGTTCCGAATGGTGCAAACTCCACACAGCGGTTACTTCCCTTCCATACTTTCAGTACAGTAATCACTGCCGAAAGTCATGTCACGTGATGATGGTCGAAAGTTAATAAATGAATTTTTAAACTTTTTTTCAAGTTACATTTTTTAAAATTTCATTACACACAGGCATGTTTAATCGATGCAGTTCCAATCGTAACTAAACTAAACAGAGAAAAAAATAACTAATTATATAGCTGAAATCCAGCTAAGGTTAACCCGTGTCCGCAGAATGAAGGGGAGATCACTGCGAGGAGATTGGATAATGTGATGACGTTGTTATTTGTTATGAAAATTAATTTATTGATAAATTATTTGTTTCAGAGGACTTTATAAATATAAAATAAAAAAAGTTAAAACTTGTCATATGTTTTTTGCTTTAGATGAACATTTCAAAAAATACCAGTATATTTCTTTTAAATTCTCACACAAATTTCATTATATTTTTATGCCTAAAATGCACCAAAATGAGCAATTTAGTCTACCTGTTTAGAAAATTTTCTTGGGGGAGGCCCCCCCAAACCCCTCCTACAAAAGGGGATCACCCCCTTCCGTACCTTCCCCCAAGCCCCCCCCCCCCCCAGTCAAAAATTTCTGGATCCGGCCCTGTTCAAGGACGTACTTTGACATGCACGGGTGTATACCAACATTTTAAATAGCGAAGTGGGGTGGAGGCTGATTTGTTGGTATTAGAAATGCCCTTGATAATTAAAAAAAAAAGACACAGTTCCTCCTGACGTTTAAAGGTGGGTTTTGGTATGTATTAAGAGCCTAATCGACCATTAAACAATAACAATCACTTCTCCGACCCTCCATTTTTTATTGCAGAGCTTTTTTAAAGATAATTATTTGAAGAATTTGTTAAGAACAAAGGAGGAAATTCTGCAATGATATATTGGATTATATATCGAGGGAAGAGGAGGGGGAGGGGAGGGAATTTTTTTTATTGGAATGACACCTTAAAAGATCTTAAAGGAACGCGTTTTTGGTTCATGGGATCGAGTTTTGACGTTTCAGAGGCTAAACAAGACAAGTTATGGAGCGATTTGTCCTGTTCTGTAAATCGGTTGTGTTCGGGCCAATTAAGTCAATATAAACGAAGCTTAACTGTATTTTTAAACCGTTTCAGATTAAACCCAGTCATTGAGAAATACGAGGTGGCCCTGTTGATGTTGCTGGGGTTCGCTGGATTTTCCATGCTGATTGGTATTGGCTATAATAAACTTAGGTAAGAAGAAATAAGGAATTGCAAATCGATAGTAGATAGAACTAACCCCTTAAAATTGCAAGCTATTATATGGCGAGGTTTTACATTACACTTTAACTGTATCTCATTGAGCTATCAAATCTCAGTTCTTGGAAACTAGGATTGGTGAAAAAACTGTCTGGTCTGGAGAAACGAGGAAATTTTAAGAATTCAGGTGGGGATGTCAACGAATACAAAATTCGAGTACTCGAAAACCTTTTTAAACGGGGTAACCGATTACTCTTAAGATTTGATATACATATTTGGGGGAAAACGTATGTATATGCCTTAGTGTACGGCGTATTTTAAAGGGAGGTAATTCAAATTTTAAAAAAGCACGGTTCTTTTATTTATAGTTATGTTGAAATATTCCTTAAATATTATATTTTGGATAAGAATTAAAATTTACAATTATGAGAAAATTAAGAGATAAAAATTTACTTAAAGAAACTTCTGTTAGCTGCTTTGGTCATACAATTTGCTCTGTCCTACAACATCCGCACAGAATTTGTAAATTTGAGTCTATTCATTATAAATTCCCTTCTTTAATCATATTTTGTTCTAAAAAGGGACATTGGCATACTAATGAATGTTTTATTAATGAAGATCAGTTGCAAGAGCGTTCGCTTCTGACTCAGAGGATTCTGGACTCAAATTCTTACTGCAATGAACATGGACCGAAACTAACCACACGTTGCAGTTCTGAATAAGGACCAGTAATGAGTGGAACTGGCTTTTCTCACAAGTATTTGGTTCTACTTTGAATGGTGTTTCAAGGTCGTTTCAAACCGCTTTCAAAATTTGGCCCCTAAAACCGAACGTCTGCAAAAATAATAACGAAATGACTCAAATAACCAAAAGATACGCATAAAGAAACAAGATAACTGTCAATCAAAAACTGGAACAGATTTTCATATAAAATGTCCATTTCTATTGTACTTATTTTTGCAGACGATACATTTTCCGTGATTTCCATAGCCTTGACGTCATATTTGATGCTGGTGGACGTGTCAGCCTGAGTCTCACGGCAGTGACCGTGACGTCACAGCTAATATGGCCTGTAGATTTCCTCCAGAGTCCAACTCTGGCCAGCAAGGTAATAATTTTCTCGTATTAATTCTTGTACCGGCACTTCTTGTTGGTATTTTAAATTCTTACTCAGTAACTCAGTATTAAAGGGTCTGCGTTACTCTAGTTTATGTTAGACGAATATGACTGTCATACTCTTGTTTAAATAAAAGACACTGGTCTTTGCCGAACTCTAAATTTTATTAAGGCGCATTACCCAGCCTAACTCTGAATTTTATTACGAGTAAAAGCGCATGACTCAGACTAACTCTGGTTTGAATTTAAGGCGCATTTTCCTGCCTAACTCTGGTCTGTATTAGACGAACATGACCTTTTACTCTGGATTAAATAAAAGGCACAAACCTTTGCCTAACTCTGACTTTTAAAAAAAATGCGAATGACTGAGTCTAAATCTGATACTCTGCCTTACTCTGGTTTGTGTAAGCGCTCCATTACTCTACCTTACTCTTTTATTAAAAGCGCATGGCTCTGTCTGACTCTTATTGGAATGTAAAAGAAAATACTCTACTCAGCTCTGGTTTGAATTTAAGGCGCAAGACTTTGCCTTGCTCTGTTTTGAATTTAAGGAGCAAGACTCTGCCTTGCTCTGGTTTGAATTTAAGGCACACGTCTCTGTCTTACTCTGGTTTGTTATAGACGTGAATGACTCTGCCTAACTATGATTTGAGGCAAGACTGTCTAAATAATCATCGCAATTTTGCTTTTTATAGATATTTCTTTCATTTTATTTTCTCTAAGCTTGAAAAAAAACACCATTTAAACTTAAATAGGTAAACTATGTCAAACAATTCATATTTGCATGCTCATGAATTCAAAGTTGACAGATAAATAAAAAGATAACGACTTGAATGAACTGAATTTTCTCGAGTCGTTTTTTGTTTTGCTCGACATTTCGTTTCAAACGAGAAAATAACTGAAGTTTCAGAGCTAAAATGCATATTAAAATAAAATTATATATAAGGTATAAAATTTCGTTTCATACCGTTTTGATGTGCGTTTAATTTAAAGCGAGAAGACATTTTGTCATGAGAATGTATTTCTCTGGTTAATTCTAAAATGCATTTGCAGAAAAAGCAGCCACGTGAAACCTAGGAATTTTTTTATCATTTAATACTCACCTTGTTAACGGCAGGTGCATTTGCTTTTGCAAACAGTGCAGACCATGATCAACTGGCTCAGACATAGTCTAACCATAGTCTATCCTGTTATTCATTTATCAAGTTTTCAGAGATAACTCTATTGAATTATAAATGTTGTAAATTGTCCAGACTGGAAGAAAGTCAAATTCAGTTTAGAAATTTAGCCAAATAATTTAAGTCTAATGCACACCTTCATGTGTTTTTTTTTAAAAATCAGCCTCTTTGGACTGCGTCAGAGAACTGACTCTTTGGCTCAATGCTCAATGGTTTCATGCTTCTCCTGACCAAGTGTACATGAGTTTGAATCAAACGTGAATTACGGTGGTATTAACTATTTTAACTATTTTTGTAAGCATTGTATCTTTATTTTATGGACGGAAGTTCGTAAGGAGCAAGTTCTTTCCCGATTATATGTACCTTTACTTGACTTTCAGGTCGGGGTGTCAGGCTCACTTTATTACTCACTGGCTATTGTATTATCAATGCTCGTTTTTGCCGTGCTGTGCGTGCAGTTGAAAACTCGTGCGCCGGGAGCCAAAACTTTTCCACAGGTAGGTCTTCAGCGTGCAGAGCAGGATCCAGCCATTTCTGTTTACATGGGTTTGCGGAGTCTATTCTATGGTTCAATTTCTATATTCTGTCAAGTTGTATCCAGCTAGAAAGCTTGGGACGGAAACATTTCGATACCTTGTCATTTACCTCTTTTAGGTTATAAAAAACCCTCAGAGATTCACAAGCAAAATGATACAAGAGACAAAATAATCAATGTCATATGATACAATAAAGCTGAGGTAGGTTTTAATGAAATAGAATCGAAAATAGAATTCTGATTATCTAGTTACAGGTCACATGGGAACGGATATATTTTCTGAAAGATGAGCGTCTTGCCAACACGTGCAATTTTTAAAGCATTTACAATTAAACCCATTTTTGTCTAATGGATTATGCCATACTTGTTATTGGACGAGTCCATTTTGAATTAAAGGGATTTCTGGTATAAATTTTCAATTCCTTCTATTTAGGGAAAAAAGTTTTTTATGCAAACAGTGTAGACCCTGATCGGACGCGGCATAATGCGGCGTCTGATCTGGGTCTGCACTGTTTGCCTTTGTTTAATTTTAAGGACACTAGGCATTAATGGGGTAATACCTCTGTAGTTATGCAGAGTTTCCTATTTCAGGTTGCGTATTCTCGTTTTGGTAAGAGCACACATATATTGTTCTGTATCGTTGCCCTGTTTACCAACATGGTGATTCTAGCAAATATGATACTTGCAGGTAAGTCTGGGTCATTCATATACATGTCAACATTGCTTGCTCTTTCTTGCCCTAGAATCAAACAGTGATCAGGGTTTTTGCAATTCTTTCAAAAGTGCTAACAATAAATTATTAAACTTTTCTTTATTACTAATTATGATTCTGTTTCCAACATTTCTTCTTTTTCTTTCAAAGATTATTCTAGAGCAATTCTTGAATCTTGAATTGCTTGAAAAATTGTATTACCTTGTTAAAGTATAAAACAATCCACCGTTTCTTTAATGTTTCTTGTTGTCAACGATCGTTTTAAATGACATTTTGTAAAAAGCACTTCGTACCTGAGCTCCATGTAGTATTTTGATAAAAGTCGTTTGCTTGCTAAAATGTCATTGTATTACAATTGACAGGTAAGGTGGCAATAGAGGTACTGAGTAAAGACTCTTCAAATGAATTCACTTTGATGATTCTAGCGGTTTTGTTCGGCTCCTACTGTCTTATTGGCGGACTTGGGACTACTTTTTACATTTCCTACTTCAACACCGCCATTATTTTTATTACGTCATCGCTGTTCATCTTGAATGTAACATACCTTGCCGAACCGGAAGTGGAAAATGTCGTTTCCATCGAAGCACTATACAAAGCAATGTCTTGTTTAAAAGGCCCGGACGGAAATGCTGGTAACTCCTATCTAACATTTCGAAGCGAATCTGGAGTTATTTTTGGAGTGGTGACGTTGTTTATGACCGTTGCAATCGTCTTCTGCGACCAAGCTAATTGGCAAAGTCGGATTGCAGCTAAACCGCGTGAGGGCATGCTTGGATTCCTTATAGCAGCTTTTCTATACTTTGCCATTCCGACGTCGATTTCCTTTGTGACGTCAATGACGTACATGTCGATGAGTTACCAAAATGGAACAAACCTCCTGACAGATGCAGAAATTGATGAAGGTATGTAGGCTATTCCTTTTGTTAAAAAAACTTGTGTCCATCAAATACGAGGTTAATGCCACAAATGCCGCGACAACGTATTTCCATCAATTTTTAACTTAACTAGATACTTTTGTTGATATTTTCAAATCTTCAGATGTTCCTTCTGCTGAGCAAGGTACATGTATTTTTATCGGTATCACTTTTTTCAGGTTATATTGGTCCTTACGTCATACAAAAGTTATTAGGGGAGGAAGGATGTTTTGTATTGTTGACCTTGATCTCAATGACCTTGATGTCTACAGGGTCAGGGGAGGTCATGTCAATATCCTCGGTGCTGGTCTATGACGTCATCAAAACACACGTGATCCCATTCAGGTCTAGTTTCTCTAATTAAAAAACAAAACAAAGACACACGACCAAACATTCCCAAAATCTTGGGTAGCCATTAAAGCGACTGACTCACAGAAGGGTTGACAATGCATACAAAACAAATGTTAATACAAATAAAAATTCTAGTTGTAGTTGTGAAGAACATATCTAATCTAAGTTACTGTCTCACTTTTTGTTACAGAAACACATCATAATATAAAGTTCTTCACACTTTTATCGGCAAAACGTTAGTCACGTAGTAGGTACTTTGTTTCTTTTGTTAATATTGACACCCACAGTAGTTCAGTGGTCTAGGTCACTGCTTCTGTTTTTACTGACCTGAAAGGCATGGGTTCGAATCCTGTTGCAATCAAATTATTTTTGTTCAGTTTTTATAATGTACAGAAGCATAATTTTTTTTCCCATAGTATATTAATTTCTCTTTAATCTTAAAGAAAAACAATTTAAGCTAAATTCTATGAGTCAGTCGCTTTAAAGTAACTATAGGATGCTGTTTTTTTCTGGGATAAAATTGTAAACAATAAGTTAATATGAAATATAACACAAAAATGAAAGCAAAGTAATCTAAATTTATTGATTGAAAACATATCAGAGTTGCATTACTTTTTCCTCCATACTTTCGTTAGCTTGAATTCTATAGGAATTTCTTTTCGTCGTTAATCGAAAGGCAGATATCTTTTTAATAGATTTTCTATACTTTCAGGAAAAACAAGGAGCCAACAGATTGCGTTTTATGCGGGAAATCAAAGATTCCCATCCTGGTAAATGAGGTAGCTAAGGAAGTGTGTGACTGTCCTTCTGTAGTTGGCTGTCGTGATTGTGAAGCAGACGTCACTGACAGGCTTGCGGGTAGAGCTGTGCTCGGATTTCAGTACAAATGCAACATTCATGGAAAGGTAAACGCATGGAAATAGTGGACTACTGGAATGTTCCCTTTTTGGAAGGGTCGACATTAGGCTTATTCGACATTTTCGACATTAAGGGTCGGCTTTGGGGAAAGTATGAATTTAAAGTAAAGGGTTGGTTTTACTGGTTGGGTCGGTACTTAAATTTCGATGCTGTTTCGCGGTAACAATTTATATGTTACAGTAAACACTTGATAGAGGTTGTAATATTAGTAATAATAACCAGGTGAGCATATTTTTTTCAGTATAGGCACTATGAGGACCAGTTATTACAGTACAAATCATGGTGTATGGTCTGGGTGGTTATAATCATCATTCCGTTTGGACTCTTGATAATAGAGTCGGGTATGAACCTTAACTGGGCTTTCATGGCGTCACAGGTGTTCTTGGCTCCCTTTCTGGTACCCCTTTATCTAACCATTGGATGGGCCCGAGCAACCGCAAAGGGGTTGATATCAGGTTTGATGTTTTCTTTGTACAGGTGTACAGGGTGTTTCACAATATATCTCACACATTTATGTGTCTGTTACTTTTAAACCATGCAAGACACAAGACATCCAAAAAAAATATAACAAAAATGTACATATCTTTAAAATTTTATTTAAAGAAACTTTCTGAGGTACTTTCTCTTTTAAAACATCACCGATGATATTTAAGGCAGAGTTTATACAAACAATGTTAAAACAGCAAGTGAACTTAAGAGTGATATTAGGGGGGGAAGTAAGGAAAATATCAGCTGAAACGTGCAAAACAGTTGTAAGAAATCCCCGCTCGAGCATTTCGCAAGTAATCAAAGAAAAGGGGAATAACCTGAAGCATATCATATAAGAAAAGTGTTGCCATGGTAACTGAAAATCAGAAATTTCTTCTTTTGAATTATGCAAACAAATTTTGAATGTATTATATATAAAATGATATTCGTTACATGTCTGTTTTTTTCTATTTAATGTTTATATGAGTGACATATATTGTGAAACACCCTTAAAGAAATCTTGTTAATCAAAATAGACAAAGCGCATGAAAAAAAAATGTATCACAAAAACTTACATCCACTATAAGGTGTAAAAAAATGGACATGTTTAACGAAATTAAACGTAGCATAAAATGATGAATTGATTTTTACGGTTCTGCAATTTTACTAAATGAAATAAAAAAGAGCGCTCGCTGTAGAACCTTTTAAGGTCAAGAAAATAGTTCCTTGAAAGAAATGAAGAAGAATAAATCATACTATAACTCACGGACATCACGTGTGTTGATTTAACTCTTTTTTATAATCACAGGTGGAGTGATCGGCTTGATATGTTCTGTGTGTGGAATGCTGGCGTATGGCTCCACATATGACGGGGGTCTGTCGGATTTCTTCACTAATACTGCGCAAGATTATAGCCTTTTAACGGGCCTTCTTTCTGGGTTTGTTACAAGCACATTGATATCTGTAGTTGTTTCACTGTGTGACAGAAAAACTAAAACGAGAATGAAAATAAATAAACAGTTTGTCCCGCCATCTAAGGACCATAGCGACGACAAACTTGTGGCGGCCATGTTGGATGATCTTGAGCTTGAATGGTTAAAGACGATGACTATTGATAACCCCTTGAACCCCTACAGATCCCTGTATAAAAGAGAGCTGACAGAAATAAACGCCGGAAAAATACTCACTGTACACCATATGGAGACTATTTTTAGAAAAACGAGGCTCTTATCAATAATAGGCGTGGTTATAAGTTTCGTTGTTTTTCTCATCATTGTTCCCGGCGTAGCAGCGGGCCATAAGATCTTATCACAGGTGGAGCTTGGAACCTGGATTTCCGTTTGCCAACACTGGTGCCTAGTTGCGACCGTATTTGTTATCATTATACCGCCTATACAGGAGGGGATCCAGATTTGGCGGCAGTATAAAAAGAATAAAAATTATATTTCGCAGAAAAGGGAAGAAGTCAGTTTAGATGTGTCATCTAAATTATAACTTAAGTGTGCTCTGTTTATAAGAAACGTAACATTTATACGTCGACAGCTTTTCTGTCATTCGGAACACCTCGGGCGACTTCAATAAGTGACCTCGGAAATAATGTGGTAGGCGCCATATTGGACTATTTTATAATACAGGTGCTATCCGCTAAATTGAAAACATTTCTTAAAGCCTCTACCTATTTATACTTTAAATTAACATTTATTTTCATTTTTTCTAATGCATAAGACAAACACTGCGTGAGTTCTGCCATGTTTGTTTACATTTTTATTAAAGCCGGGGCGAATTACCATTTCGTGTATTCATACACTTACATACGAGGTCTTTATACGAAGTTGTCGGAAAAGGCCGAGTTGTTACGATTGCTTTTGTGTGTATGTTGAGCATCTTTCAGGCAACAAATTATGGATGCGATATTACTGTTTCAACAATTTTTCTTAATTCCGAAACTAAGATCACTGTTGAATCATACCTAAGGACCTATATTTTATGTTTGCGAAACTGCTGTAATAAAATTCTGCATGCTTGTAAATAAGATTTAATTATATACATGTAATTAATATAATTTATATAGATTTTAAACATATCAATGAACATATAATTATAATGTAGATTTATTAATTGAAAATGTTTAGTAAGGTTGGTCACTTAATCGTTGAAGATAAAGTGGTCTTTTGTAAAAATATCTACATAGAAAGTCTATAATACAGGTACATTGTAAATTAATTTGTATCTTTTTTATCGTCGGTACCGGTTGCCCACACGACCAACGCCCCCTGAAGAGTTTAGTAATTACCTCACCTGAGCAGATGCACAGGGAGAGCTGTTGTGATGCCGTTCCGCCCGGTGTCTGCCACTTGCTTTAAACAACAACCACTTCTATGAAACCACTTGGCCAAAGTTGATGAACCTGAACAGGGATGTTCCTCATTTGAATCTCTACCAAAGTTATTTAAAAGATTTCATTCCATACAGAACCTTAGCAATGGCAACAGGAATGACTTTTTTAATCTTGCCAAACATCACACGGTCAGAGCTCTAAAATTTAGTGTGTATGTACCACCTGAGTAAAAGTTTCATTTGACATACGAAAAAACAAAAACAGATTGGCAGTATAATCGTGGGCTGAGCCTCACTCAACTCATACTTAACTTTGTCCTTGACCTTCAAGTGATCTTTATCTTGACCTACTTCCTTGTATTATGTATACAATTTCACACGTAGATGTCCTCTCTTACTTTTGCCGACCTAGACCTACTGACCTTATTTCACTTTTTGAAGATATGTGGATGACCTTTGAACCATATGTACAGTATTGCATGTAGATTTCGACTTCAACTTTTCCTACTGCCTTCAGCATAGAAATTTGAACTACACACACAATTCTGTATGCATGTTTTATCTTTTCAACTTATAACTCTCATATTTTTTGATGTCTTGTTAAGAGTTATGGTACTCAGGTGAGCGATATAGGCCGTCTTGTTTCACAGATAACGTGCAGTATTTAGACTGGTCCCCTTTAATTAAGATGATGGGGAAAGCGCAAAATACAGAAAGCATCTTGTTCCAGTGACCCTCACGGTTCTTTTACATGCTGCGTTTACTGTATTTCACCGACTTACGGCACTTCGGTTTAACATCCCATGTGATGTTACAGGTGGAGCTGGGGTCGATTTCGACATCCTGGATGACAAGTCCTGCGCGTTACTATTTGACTACTGATTCGACCCAGGTGTCCTGAGGGTATATCATTGGGCCGTCTTTCTCCACCCCTGGATAGGGTGAATTTATGAATCATCTTTTAAATACATTTGTTATATATATTTAAGGCTACAGAATAAATAGGGAAAATGTGAATAGCTCCCTTATCCCTTTTCTGAATGGAAATCATACGCCCAAATGTCTCAAAAATGAAGACCAAATTACGAAATAATGCTTTGATCAATAAACACATTAAGGAAATGCACAAATATACACAATATTCCCTAAAATAATATAACAGTGTAATCAGGAACATATTTTCGTTGTTTAGAGCTGCCTTTAAACAATTGATCGGTATACTAGTGAAGATCTATTCCTATACTGAACTGAATTTTGTCAATATTTCTTATTGAACAAAAAAAAATCCCACTAGATCAATAGTTTAACACCGAGGGTAGTAGGGCGTATTAAAGGTATATACCTCTTGTTTTGCAAAGATCAAATTTACAAATGTCGGTTGAAATGGGCAAAAGTTTTAAGCAATGATCAATGAACTCTGACCGTGACTTTTTTTTCAATTCTGCGTTTTGTTTCTCCACAAACAGATAAGAAAAGAATTTAACAAAATCATCTAAATGAACTACAATTTTGAGTTCATTGGTTAGATATCGTTCTGCGGTGCTGTTTTATATGCGTTTTTATATTTATACAGAATCGAAGATAAATAAAATAAACCTTTAAACATTCAAACAATATCTTCTCATTATTTTGCACGTTTTATTATTTTCTATGAAAATAATTATAACTGATGCTTGTATAAACTAAGAAATTCGACATATATTCAAACAATTTAAACGTCTGATAAGATTTAAACGCATTGATAATAACTGTGAAATACGGGTATAAACCTTTAACGGTAAACAAGTACATGCTTGAAAGTGATTGAAATACGACTCTATTACCTAAACAGTTTGTCATATCATTTTTACAACTGTTTTTACACCTTTAAAAATTGTTAGTTTATTATTTACAGTTTTCAAGGAATATTTTCTAATCTGCTAGTTCATATATTTGACAGTGTTAATAAATAAGGGACGCTTTTATGTATCAGTGAAGGAATTTAACAGCAGTTGTTTCATGGAACTTGTATATAACTCGGACATGGCGACGAAAAAGAGAAAGGTATTTATAATTAGTTTTAAATATCTATTATTAAATTTAACCACGAGTAAATGCAGCTTAAGTGATCATAATATTTTTTGTTTACATGATGTTATCGATTGATGAATCAATTGAAAATGACCAGAATTTCTAATCAGAGCCTTTGTTTTTATTTTATTTTTTTTTTTTTGTTTTTTTCAAATAAACTGAGAACTTATATTAAATTACGTCACGTTTTAAAACACACACACATTGAGGCATTATTTTCGACGAATTTCGATTATTGGAACAAAAAAAAAAAAGGAAGAAATGTTTTTTATACAAAATTATTTAGTTAATTATAAATAGTCACACGTGTTCAGTAAACTTTTAAACACTGTATAAGAGAAAATAGACACGAAATGTTAAAGTTTTATAACAAGATAAAAAAATGGCAACCAATTTAAAAAATGTGAAGACAATATCCTTCAAAAAATGTAAAATCTCTGTTTAATTGGGTATGTATGTCAAACTGTAACAAAATCAAGGTCTCCTGTGCAGCTAAAAGATTTAAATGACATTCAAACATTCGAACTTTCAAACTTCTTAACAAAAGCTTTTTCTTTTTAAAGAAAAAAAGTGTTGCCGGAATTTTGCCAAAATAGGTGCAATTTTACACCTTACAACTTTTCGTTCCATTTATTTGTTAAAATACATTAAATCTTACATATTTATAGGAAATAATAATAATCTTCGTGTTTTATATTTTATTAATATTATTATTGTTGTTGTTGTTGTTGGAGGCAGGGGATGGGTATGTCAGTAAGAAGTGTATTTCTCAAAGTTTTGTTCTGACGTAAACGGATTTATGAAATTTAATTAATTTAACTTTGTTCAAGTGAGAAAATTTCAAAAATAAGTTTTTTATCAACAGCCAATCTAGAGAGTATCAGTTTTATCATTCTCAGACATTGTGATCAGATTGAAAAGTCAATTTCTGTATGCACGATAACGTGGATTAAGTCTCCAGACTAAGAAAAGGCTTCATCAATATTTTAGATACAAAAAAATGGGTTCCTTACATTCAACTCTTTTACTGTTCTGGTTAATATACCTTGCATTCAATGCGTCAGTATAGACTGCTAAAGTCAGCATTAGATCTATACATCAACGCATTGTATGGATCATATAATTCCTCATGGCTCGATGATCGCTGACATCTTTTGTGAAATTGGTAAGTTAGATACTTTAAAGCATGATAGTTTCCACAAATGAATGTCCCATGGAGTCCTGAACATTACAGCAGGCGAAAAAACGGGGTCAAGGTCAAATCCTTCTCCAGTACAGGAGTAAAATGCGCTACCTCTACTCTTTGGCTTTACCTATTTAGCGTTTGTTAGGGTGTGGAGTTTGAATCTGCACCAAAATATCCTAGTTTATGTTTCACATACTTTCAGGCTAATGGTTCAACTAATGACAGCTGACCTCTCGGTCTACGGAAATTCGGCCAATCAAAACATGTTGACTGCCACGTTGTGCTTGATTTTGGTTCTAAATATAGGTAATGAATTATGTTCTATCAGTTACACCGCACGTTTTTATTTTGAGAAGCAAAGCCACCTAATAGATAAACTGGCATACATGTTAGAGCAAACAAATTTAGAAAAAGCAGACCTAATGATCACGTTGTATTAGCATTTCAGCACACAAGTTATCTGTTGGTCTGTCTAATTACCAAGACAAACGTTCAAGCTTTTTGTTCAACAGAGACAGTGTTTTATAAAGATATACCTTTGCGAGAAATCGCTAAGAAATCGGAATGTAAATAATCTGTGAAAGCAGATTTCGCTTCACCACAGCTAAAATAAGTTTGTAAGTCTTATCTCGATTTGTCTTGCCTGCAGAAGCTCTGTAGTCAACGGAAATATGTTCAATCATAAACATTTTATTTTATACCTACAGCCAATACAGCACATTCGTGCAAGTCCGACTACCCCGTTGCATTCATGTGTCAGACCAGCACAGTGCGGGGACCGGGAGTCACACTTGACGTCTCGACCGCAGCAACTACGAGCTTCACAACCTGTTCGTGCTCAGTGACTTCTAACACAACAGGCTTCATAGTGGAGTTTAGTGACAATCCCAATGCAACCAACTGCGGATCGCAACTTGATTTATTTTTTAAAGACATAAGTATGCAGCTGAAATGCGGAGTTCCTGCTAGTGGGCAATCGTCAAATGGGGCTACAGCAAAGATACATTACAAAAGAGATACAAATGTCGATAACATAGACTCAGAATACTGTCTTTCTTTTCATTCAAGTAAGACATCTTTGTGACCTAAAACCTGTTTCAAAATCTCAAATAACACACGAGAAAACAGTGTTAGCGTTTTTATGCACTGACCATAAGTAAAGTGTTCATAAACGATCAATGTAATTACTTCAAGTTTACTAGGGAACATGAAAACATTTCTAATGACAAAGATCAAACATTTAGGCATTATGTGTCCTTAAAAGCGAGTAACGTCTAAATATCGTAACGGAATGCGACGCTATTTCTAGATTTGATGGCGTTGATTAAAATAAGGTCTAGTATTTCTCATTCATAGCCAGCAAATTATAATCTAAGTAATTTATCATTCAAAAAAAATATATCACCAAATGTGATCTTTACGAATTACAGGCATACTTTTTTTCTTTTACAGATAGATCTGACGTCGAATTCATATTGTCATGTGATATTGAACAAACAACAATAGCTTCAACTTCTTTATCACAAACTTCAGAAATGACAACATCTTCACGTATGGGAAGTGTTCAAACATCAAACAACACCATTCCTTATTCTTCTTCAACGATTTCTTCTAGTCAAACATTACTTTCAACCAATGAAATAATGTCTTCTACCTCTTTGCCACCTGTTGGCACATCGACTACGCTTCAGACATCTAAATCTACACTAGCTTTAATGTCTTCAAGTGTGCCCACATCTCTGTCAACCACTTTAACATCTGTTGTAACAAAACCGAAATCGAACGCATCGACCCAAACTCCAACAAAAACCTCAACACCTGCTACTGTCAACAAATCGACACCAAGTTACACAACGACTTCTAGTTCATTAGCTCAAGAAAACACTACCACCATCAGCTCTGCTGTCACTTCACCAATAACAAGAAATACGACACACACCACAACAACGACTACATTATCTAATGTTACAACGACCACAAGCACAACAGCAGTTTTCACTACACTTACTACAAGAAATACAACTACCCTTTCTACACGACAATACAACGAGACTTTATCAACACCAACTAACAAAAACAACACTTTGGCTTCGAACACCACATTACCAAGCACAAAAGTATCATTGTTCACAGAAAATCTATCGAAAGAAAATGCTACAAGAAAGACAACAATGCAATACTCTTTGAATACGACGAAGGATGCAACCAATCATGGTACAACACAAACAACTACGATAATCAATACACGTTCCAATTCTTCACACACGACACGTACAGTAACAAACAGCGTCAAACCGTCAACAAATCCTGGTAATACAAGTGTAAACACGACAGAAGCAACTCCCGGCTTTACAACACCCTCAGGGATAATCAATTTTACAAAACAACACGAAAATACAACAGGGGATTACGTAACATTAACAACTAATGTATCCAAAGAAACAACTCGAGTGTATGACAATTCAACATCAACTTCGATCACGCCAGTATCACCTCTTAATTATACGACAGAATTACCATTTAACTCAACAGAATTAACAACACAAACAACAGAATCAAACACGAATGTCACTGAAAGTACAAACACAACACAGACAACGGAAAATACAAATGTTACTACCACTGCAATTGTCAGTAACGTCACGGAAGTAACAAACGGCACAAGTTTTGAGAACACTACAACAGTGACACAAGAAACAACGGAGTTTGCAAACATTACAACCACTGGGTCGTATAATGGAACAACTGACAACAGTACAGGCGATCCAAACATTACGATAGATACTAATACAACTGCCAAACCTGTGACAACTACAAGCGGATTTTGGGAACCCCCTATCCAGGATTATGATGTTCCTCCGAGGTCAAACAATATTGGTAAGCCCCATGAACTGGAAAAGAAATCTAATTTTGGTTCCTAATGGATTTTTATACCAATATATAAAAATATCCTTAATTTGATAATGTGAACAATAATATTTACACGCATAAAAAGCAAAGGTCGCTGTTATTTCAAATGTAGAAGCATATAGTTGTATATCATTACTATGACAAATGTGTTGTATTTTCAGTTGTAATACTTGTTCCAGTGGCAGGCACATTACTTCTTATCTTCATAGCCGTTGTTGTCTACATCATGTGTAAAAGGTGAGTAGTTAAAGTTTGTTTTTTCTTCACATCAGTTAAGCACACACATGCGAGGGTAATGAAACAACGGGTTGAAGAAAAACAGCATGTTGCAGTTCTTGCGTAAGCATAAACTAATCAACTGAATATCACAATTCTAAAGAGCATGAAAAATGACAGATAAACAATCTTGGTTACCATTCAAAAAAAAAAGAAAAGAAAAACTTGCTAAAAATAAATAAAGGTTTTTTACCCTCCAGGTCGAAAAAAGCTTCTCGAAGAACTAGGGTGCCTAATATCACGAAAAAAACAGACAAGAATGGTAATATTGCTGGAAGAGGGAACATAATGGGTCCAAATGCAAATGTGGGCCCTAATGAGAAGCCTGAAAACCCTGGCGACTTGTTCGTGACACAAAGCAACGGCAAGCCCGCAGCTCAGTATAAAATTGAGAATGAGAAGACACTGGCAGATAAACCATACATTACTGACAATAAAAACGAGAGGGAAGTTCTCGATGAGGGTTTGAATGCCACCTTAAATGGTGACACACTCACAAGTACTGGAAAACCAAAGCCTTATAAACCTACTGAGAGAGAAAAAGATCTTTTAGAACATCTTGAACTTTCAGCAATTGTGATAGAAAGTGACCCGGATGATCCGAACAGATATTTCCGGAAAACTGATCCGGGTGACTGGTACAGGGTAATAATGAAGGGTAAGAAACCACGGGACTCTGAAGAGCCAAGTGATAAATCAGGTGAAAAAGGACGTCATGAAAGAAAGAAGAAAAGTAAAAGCAGTGGAAGTGAAAATGAAACAGTTAGAACCAAGCAAAGACGGAGGAAACAGAGAGACAGAAAACACAGACGACATAGTGAAATAGGTTTGAGTAATTCTTCTAAGAGAAAATCAAAGGACAGATATTCCAGTTCTGACAGTTTTGACAAAACTTTGAGTGACAATGAGGATGACATAAAAGCATTAAATACCGTTAACCAGCAGACAAGATACGTTTTGAGTCAACCCTCAAAACAGCAGGTATCAACTAATGTCTCAGAAAGAACCAATCCACCTAGGAAAGTTGTTAGCAAATCTGCAGACGAAAATGATGAGAAGCCAGAACCAGTAAAGACAAGAGTAATAGTGAGTAAACCAAGCAGTGTTAGTTTGCCAACACCAATGTCAGGTAATAAGACTGAAGAGAACATTGTTATGCAAACTGCTGATAAGCCCATTAGCCACACCAGAAAAGACAATCTATTTAACAGTGATTCATTCACATCATCAACTTCTAGTGGCTCAGAATTAAACACCGTTCCACAGAGGAACACCTCCTTACAAGGTAACCAAAGGAACAGTATATTTGGCTCCAGGTCAAAGCTGAATGCTCAGAATACTAAGGAGAAAGAAGCTGACATAATACCAGTGGCAAAACGGCCAGATATTGTACCTCCATTGAACTTAACCGACACTGGAGACAAGGTAGGGAGGCTGGAGGATGGCTTTGAAGAATTTATTCTGGGCGAGTGCTAAAAATGATACTTTTTTTCTGAAGTTTTGTAATTGTTAATGATCATATCAACGAATGACTTGGAAACTTATATAGTAACATTTTATGCACGACTGCTGTCTAAAATTATGCTCTTATAACATTTCAATGACCCATAAAATGAGAAATGCTTTACAAGTTCACTGTCTGTTCAAATTTCTCTCAACTGCCTTTTCATTTTTAACAGAATTTCTGTTAGTTCAAAACTCACTATACACTTTTGTTTTAGATTTGATTGCTCTCTTACAAATAACTTAGATAATTATTTTGGACTTTATGTCTTATGATAAACTTATTTTTTCATTAATTATGTAACTTTTTTACTAGTTATATCATAGTTCTGTTATCCAGTGAAACAGTAAGCTAATAGTCAAATTAATTCCACTGTAGTATACATGAGTATTAGTGTTTGTTGACTCACTGGTATCCAACAATTTAATGTTTCATCTGGAATACAAGAGACACTGTATAAAACTCATAGGTGACAAGACACTGAAGATGGCTCTGAATGTGCACTTTGTGAATTGACACAGAGAACATGTAAACCATTTACCTTATCACAAACCAGCTAACATTTCAATTAAGCATGATTAAACACGAGTTGAACAAATGTTTCACAGGGAAAAAAAAAGGTGGAGGCCAAAAATGTTTTTGTAAATGATTAGCATTGGGTTTTAAAAGACTCAGAATGAAATGTACAAGTTCAAACATTCAAAATATGCAATTCTCCTTGAAGCCAAATTCATTGCAAGTTGGATGCTGTGAAGCCTCTTTGGGATGAAAATAAGTGTTTTGATCAAAATACATGTTTTTCTCAGTAAAATATTTTTGTATGTAACTTTGTGACTTCTTTCATTAATTAACTGACTTTCTTTTGTCTGTGTTCAGAATGTACCAGTATGTGATTCTTACTTTTTTCCGTCCATTTTCTTTATTGTTGGTGCTACACATGTAAATATAATAATGTCTATTTATGAAAATAAATTAATATATGTGATATAAAGATTTTACTTTCTCATTCCTCAGCGGAGTTTCCTCATATGGTTTTAATAGCCTGGACAACATATGCCTTTCTGCTGGACAGACTTTAAGCAAGGTCTGTAGAGACTGAGTTAGCAATAAAACTCAGTTTACAACATAGCTCATCTTTTGTCTGCTTAACTCTTCAATTAGAAGGAGTAAAAACTAAGCAGAAGTATTTTTACTAATGTCTTAAGATCAGAGAACCATTAAAGTACAGTGAAATCCTATGTCTGAACAATCTGTTATAATTTTTACACTTTCATTTGGAGGAAGAACAATACATTAAATATCAAAGAATACTGAATTTTAGTGTTAACATTGTCATAAGTGATTCTGCTAGAAGTCAGCTCTTATCTATCAAGGTATATTACATTTTGGCGTACTTCCCAGGGTAGGAAATTACCATCTTCGTTACAATGCTAGAAAACACCATCATGTTTCAGATACAAGTACACTTCTAACAGTGGTTCTGAACTTATTATCACTGGCACCAGATTCCTTAAATTCATAAAATAAATAGAATAATATTCCTGTAACAAAAATTACCTGAAATAATATCAAAACATTCTTTTTCTTACACATTCCCATATACACTATCATATATTATTTGAAAATTATGTATGATTGTGAATCAGAAAAAAATCTTGATAATATTTCGTGTATTTTTTGCTATAGGAGTATTATTTTGTTCATTTTATGAATTTAAGGACACTGGTGTCAGAAGTTATTATAATAATAAGAACATCTGATTCAGTTTTCTTATTTTATTACCGTTAATATAATATTCGATTTAATCACCCAAATTTATATACAATAAGATATATGAGAAATAAGTGTGAACAAACTGCAATTTCTCCCTGAGAAATAAGTTTAACACTTCAACATTGTTAAAATGAAACCCGAAATATATGTACATTAAAAAAAACAAAACAACTTAATACTTATAAAAACATTCTGAAAAAGAAAATCACATTTACATGTATTATAACATGTAAACTACATGTTAACTGCTTGCAGTGTTCTATTGTGGAATCACTATAAAGTAAATCACAAAATGCATGGTAACATATGCTCTAGTCTGATCGGTTAATTTCAAAATATGTACAAACAGACAATAAACTCCTTGTAACGCATCACATTTTGGCAAATTTAAGTCTTCATTAAAGAAAGTTACCATAGTAATTATAATTAGTCAACCCAAGGAATGTTGCCAATTTTCTAGATATAAAGGATTTATTAAGCAATGCCAAAAAGATTATTTTTTTCAAAGCTGCTACATAAAAGTTGGCCTGAAATTTATTAATGTAAACGTTTATTGACTGACATATTTATAAAACTACTTTGCAACATGTTAATCATTTCCTTTATTTTACACCTAGCCTTTTCGTAAATTATTTTCCAAGCAATACAATTTTCACTACATCTTTTAACATTGTGCTTTTAGAACTACTGAACAGGATCAGCAAAGACTGTGTTCCTTTGTACCCTGTACTTTACTGTGAGGGCCACGATGGCCGTGGATTGCTCACCTGAGTACTTTGGTTGCGGGTCTGCTGTTGAACAAACATCTCAAGCAAAATTACAGTTTCTGAAATGAAGGTTTCCAAAGATCTTACATTTTATACAAACCTGGGGCAGAGCCAATTTTGACCCTAGAGAAATAATTTGAACAAATTTGGTACATATAAACTAGAAAATGCTACATACAAAATATCTAAGCTCTAGGACATTTCAGCCAAGAAGATTTTCAAAGATTTTTCTGACACAATGTAAAACATGATCCCTGGGCATGGCAATTCTGACCAAACGGAAATAATATGAACAATCTTTGGAGAGGTCAACTATAATATGCTACATACCACATATCTAACCATACAATGCTACATACCAAATATCTAACCATACAATGCTACATACCAAATATCTAAGGGTTACAGCTTAAAGTTTCTGACAAAAAGCTTTTCAAAGATCAAATATATCATACAAATAAGACCCCGATGGCGGGGCCAGTTTTGACCCCAGGGACATAATTTGAACAAACTTGGTACATAATTATCTACATAACAATGCTACATACAAAATACCTTAGCTCTGTGACTTGTTCTTTATGAGGAAATTTTTTAGGTTTTTCCTTTATAAGTCTATGAAAAACATGTGATCCCTGGGTGGGGCCAATTTCTATCCAGGGACCATTATTTGAACAGTTTTGGTCGAGATTTATTAGACAATGTTACATATAAAATATCTTTGGTCTGTTACTTGTAGTTTCAACTTCAACTTATTACTGCCAAAAGTCAATACTGACTATACTAGACAGGCGCGTGTCAGGAACATAAAAATTATAAAAGATAATAACAAAGAAAACAAGATTTAACTGAAGATCTTACTTAAACATTTATTTTTAATACTTAAAATCTATAAAACTTGTTTAGTCCACTGATAAAAGCTGGCACAGTTGGAGTAGCCTTAATCTCGGTCGGTAATTCGTTCCAGAGTCGTATAGTCCTTGGGAAGAATGAGTTCATGTGATGTTGCGTTTTTGATTGTGGGATGAGGAATTTGTTCTTGACAAGAAAATGTTCATAGTTTTATTTGTTATTTTTTATAAAACATGTGCCATAGGGCTGGTACAATTTTGACGCAGGGTCGAATATTCGAACAATTTCTGTAGAGGTCTACTAGACAAGGCTGCATACCAAATATTTTAGCTGTCTGACTTGTTTCTACAAGGAAATTTTCCAATTTTTCTGATATTAGTCTATATAAAACATGTGATTCCTGGGTGGGGCCAATTTTCACCCAGGGGCCATAGTTTTTTACAACTTTGGTGGAGGTTTACTAGACAGTGCTACAAATTAAATATCTGTGGTCTATGACTTGCAGTCTGGACAACATCTTTTAAGTTTTTCACTTTTGTTGCCATTGCAACCACAGTTCTGCCTGGAATTAATGCTTTGAACAATTTTGGTGGAACACCTTTGCAGGAATAGCCATACAAAGTTTCATCATTTTCCATCCAGCAGTTAAGGAAAAGATGTTTAACTGAAAAGTTGACTATGAATGAATGAACGAACAAACCAGCCAACCAACCAACCAACCAACAAACAACGGACAATGTATGGTCACAAAATCTCGCTATGAGCAATTTAAGCTCAGCTGAGCTAAAAACTGTTGCACTTTCTCATATGAATTCTAAATCTTTCAGAGCTACAAATCACTATGAATGTATGTAGATCATTTTATAAACTTATGTCATAAGTACTTTAGTATGAAGACACTTCCACAAACCTACTACTTGTTAAAATTACTTGTACCATACCAAAACTTTTCATTTAAAAGGAAAAATATTTTCATGCTTTTATAGTTTAGTTTAGTTTAGACTCATTTATTTTACATCGATTGCGATACAAGTTCTTACAACTTAGAGTCATCACGCTCGATGACTGCTTCCTGGGTTCCATACCAGTATTCGCGCAGCGTGGAGGAATGTGAAGATCGTGACAGAATCTCGCCTCTGACGGGATTCGAACCCATGACCTCCGGATCCGGAGCCCACGCTTTTATATGAATAAAGTCTCATAAATAGGACTTAATATGTCAATAAAAATATTGCATTACAGTTCAACAAAACATATCACATTGTAAAGCATAAAAAAATTCATGCATATTGTAAACACAACAGAAAAATTTCAGATCAAACAGACATTTTACATCCATGTTCCGGTATATAGACATATTCCAAACTGAAAATCCATAATCCATATTCAGTAGCCATGTTCCTTCTTGCAAAGACAAGTTCTCTATTGAAATACATTTCAAATCAATCATACATATTTGATATTGAATAGGCATATACATGTACACCTTACTAAAAGACATATTCAATATAATATCTAGCAGATGTATTCTATACTAAACAGGTGTATTCCATATTTAATAGTTATGTTTCGTGTTAATCAGACATCTTCAAAATTGAACAGACATAGATATATTCCATCTAGAATAAACATTTTCTACATTGAGCAGTTTCATATTCAACAGAAATGTCCAATACTGAACCAAAATTTGTTTATACTGCACCAAAATATTCCATATTAAATACAACATTTTTCATATGGAATGGCAACTGACACATTCCTATTAACAGACATATTTCATATGGAACAGATGTATTCTATACTGAATAGATATATTTCATACTGAACAGATATATTTCATACTGAATAGACATATTCTATATAGAACAGAAATATTCCCTATTGAACAGACATAAGCCATACTAAACAGGAAATTTCTATACTGAACAGATATATTTCATACTGAATAGACATATTCTATATAGAACAGAAATATTCCCTATTGAACAGACATAAGCCATACTAAACACGTAATTTCTATACTGAACTGATATATTGTATCAATGGATATCTTTTCCAGTTGTATTTGGCAGTTTTATCGCTGTCAGTCCACCTACAGTCAACAAAACCGAAACCATAATCATAGGAACGGCACAATGAACATCCACCAGACTTCCGAATGACACGTTTCCAAGTATTGCAGCAATACGACCTACTCCCGACTGTAATCCAAAGGCAGTTGACCTGAAATGATGGAAATATGAGGGTTTATACTTATGGGCAACATACATTTAGTTGCTAAATTAAATTGTTACTACACAACTTTTAGAGTTCAACTTAGAATGTGTTAACAAAGTTCTAGGGAGTGCAACTTAAAATGTGTGCATACGAAGTTTTAACATACTGACTTTTGTTTTACATGTTTTGAATTCTTAAGTTATTTTCAAAGAATATATCATCTATGGTAAAGGAATCCTGTACAATTATAAACCAACATCTTGTAGAAGTTTTTTGCAATGAAAAACCTCATCTTGTATTTGACAATGCTAATTAACACAACCAGTACAGTTATCTTAGACTAGAATTCAGGTCAACATCATCTTAGCACAAAGATCCTGTATAGGGTTGCATCACAGCAACCTGTCACAAGAATTTCAAAAAAGGTGTATAATATACAGAAAGTTGTTACAACAAAATCCTGTATTATTTTTAACAATTTTATCTTCGTCAGTGTAATCAGTCCCCTGACAGTGCGGCAAACTTCACACTTTCATTTTGTGATTTTTGAAATATTCAGCATGTCTCATTTTGAACTAACTGGTATTCATTTTTGATACACAAAAGCAGCAATCAAGCATCAATGTACATGTATAGTAATCCATTTTTTTAGGCTTCGTTACTTGTAATTACAAAACCTTAGAACTTAACCCTGAACATCCTGAATTTTTGTAATGAATTTGCCCAGCTTTGAATTTGGAACAGTCCATTCAAAGTTTAAAGGATTTCAATATCAAAATACATAAATTGAGCTACCAACAGTATAGAGCCTGGTCAGACTGCACGGATGTGCAGGCTGGCCTGGCTCTTTACTGGTGGCAAAGGCTAATTACATTCAGTTCCAGCAGGTTAAGGGTTAATACTGAGAGAACTTAATTAGTATGTTCATACCTGACAGCCGTAGGGAACAGTTCCGCCTGTAAAACATCAATAGCGTTCCAACCTACTGTGGTAACAGCACCAAATGCACAGGATATAAGCAGATTCTGAACCTTACTGTGTACAACCGGCAGGAAAAACACTGTGATCCCAGCTAGTACCATACTTGTGGCTAAAAGTTACCAGATATACAGAAATATTTTTTACAGCTTAATACGTTACTAGGGGGTGGGGGGGGAATCTTTCTTTAACATAGGGTTTAGAATGTAAAGAAAGTTTGCCAATACTTTGCCTTTTCTTTACAACAGCTTTTGCTTTTTTAGAGAAGAGGCTACTTGCTTCAGATACTATTTACTTGAGATTCCATGTGAAATCATTTTTCATTCACAGAATGAAGGGAACAAAAAGCACTCCAGACTTCTGTAGTCTGTCTGTCAAAGCTGCCTTATTTAGGATGAAAAACTTTGTAATATATCAGGAACAAGACTGATATCTTTTATCGAATAAAATAAGAACTTTTCACGAAGGAAAAAAAAGATAATAAAAATCCTTAAAACCATTACCTTGGACTTTTAGCTTCTGATAGAAAACAGAAAAAGATCCAAAAATTCCTCACCTAATAAAGGTTTTCTGCCAACTTTGTCCATTATCAATATGGTTAGAATGTTTCCTGGTAAGTTTGATAAGGCAGTCATAAAACCTTCAAAGAACACCCACTCTTCTGGTATACCATTGCATGGTTCCGTTTCATTAGAGGCAGTTTTATTTATGTGTGGATGGCTACAAGGGGAACCACCATACTTCTCTACACGAGCAAATATCTCTGGAAACCACATCCACAACCCATAGTATCTGTAACAATAACAACAAAATTCATCTGACTAGGGTCAAGGTCATATTTTTTTCTGATATTTGCTCTATCACAATATGAAAATATATGTTTGAGTAACAGTTTTCTGACCCTTTTCAAATTTGAGGTTCTTTAAACCAAAAGCACATTTTGTACTGAGCATGACAGAACACGATTCATTAATGACTTTTGACCCCCACATTTTGACTTAACCTTCATCCATCTAAGATCAAGGACAAATCTTGAAATTTTCCCATTATGTTTAGTGTTAAGAACACACTGAAATGATGTCTTACTGACTTTCAATTTTATTAATACATTTAAATATATATCTATAAATAACTTGGACTTACCACAGTACAGAAATCTAGCTTAATCAATTTAGGTTTTTACAATGGGACCCATCAGTTTATAATCTGGGTTAGGGTATTTCAGCAGATAAGGTGTGATTTATATAATTTAGATAAAACACGATCTGAAACAGTCATCATTCCTTCAAGGAAAACAATGCTCAAAACGGGGCATTTGAAATTCCATGAGTTATCTGTATGTAAATGAACAGAGAATGATATTGGCAAAGTACAAGACTTACCCAAAGCTAAGAGTAAAATTAATGATGATCATGATAATTGTGGTCCGTAACAATGTCTTCCCAAATAACTCCTGAGTCTGATGAAGTACCTGTTGATAAACTAACGTTAAATCAAGCTATTATTGAACACTTGCAGTTTGGTCTGTTTCAAGCCTTTCCCTGGAAAGCTTTCATTTTACCCTGCTGATGACAACTGTTCCAAAACAATTAAAGTCTTTGGATGGGCAAGCTTCCATTGCAATGAAAAGCCAGGTAAGGGATTCCTGATCTGCCCTCATGCCTATCTGCCCCATACAAAACTGTACCCGGTTTTATGTAGAGACATACAGACACCTGTGTAGATGTGTTATGCCAAAATAATAGCAGAATGAACCCATGAAAACCAATTTATATAACAATGCAGGTGTCACCATCTAAAATAAACAGACACCATACTAGGCCAACTTCTACAGTCAGTTTAGTTAAGCTTCAAATGTTCAAAATGTTTCATTTTTTAATGGCATATTCTTTTTCTTACACATTAGGAATTCTATCCAGTATTTGACCTGAAAGTTACTCTATGAGATTCAAAGTCTGCCAACCCATAGGAGACAGGGATAGACATTCTTTTGACCTCTCGGTCAGACGTTTATACATACAGTCAAACCTGTGAACAAAGGCCAAACAAGGGAGACCCAAAGACTGGCCTTTGTCCACAGTGACATTTGTTCAGAGGTACATTTGCACTAATAAATCAATACAGGTTTCTCAAAGTCTGGCCTTTATTTACATGGTGGCCTTTATTCAGAGGTGGCCGTTAACACAGGTTTGACTGTACCATGACATCTTAAATCCTAAGATGAAAAGTGAACAGTCTGAGTACAGGCAGTCCCTCATCCTCAATTTCATCTACTAGTACTTATCAAAATGTAAGACCCTTACAAAGGCTACGATGGTTCAATGATATGTAAATGGGAGGGGTGTTTAAATCAGAAATTAATGAAGTCAGGTATTAAAATAAGACAAAATGGATCATCCTGTGGGGTATATGGTATGTCTCAGACAAATTAAAATATTGATGAATGAAAGAAGTACACACCTCAAATGTCCCAACTTTACTGAAAATGTGGAGGATACATGAAGTACTAATTAACTCAGTCTGCTGAATTTGATAAAAGAAGATTTTATCAATATGATAACAAATTTATAAGCAGAATTTTTATGGTAACATACCTTTCATAATTAATCAAGAAGTGAATAATACAAAGGAGTTTTTTTTTCAATCTTCATATCTGTGAATAAGTGAGCATTTCTGATTTAAATTCAGTTGGATGCTACTGAATAAACTCTAATTATTTTGAGAAAACCCCTATCCTATTTATTGAGAAACCCCCCATCCCTATTTACACAGTTACAGTTCAATGGCTCCAGATCATATTACCAGTGAATTCTCTAAACAGAGAAGTGGTGAGCTTGAATATTTGACTTCCATGAGATATGAATGAGATATGATTGGTTCTCCAAGCTAACATTACCTGTTATCCTCCTGGGTTGGAGGCACTGATTTTATGTCAAGAGACTGAATTTTAAAAATGGAAGAGCATTCACACTGTGCATTAACAAGTAAAAGAGGAATTAGTTTAGTTTTACCAAATTTTGTGTTTAAAAAGCAAATTAAGACTTTACCTGAAATTAAACATTCACCTGGCAGCAGATGTATTTTAAGCATCTTATACCTTACTTATTTTTTAAAATGATTAAACTGTAATAATTGTGGAACTGTATCAGAATGCTACAGTACTGAAGGTGTGGAATAAGTATTATCAGTGTAATAACGGACCTGCAGTAGAATGAACAACCTTGAGTTATATTTGAATGACGTTTATCACAGAGAGTGCTGGGAAAACTTTGGACAAGAAGGAATTAAATTTCTACAGACAGGGATAGAAATTATCGTACAGAAAATTGTTAACTGTCTGCGGGCTGATGACTCCTTTCTTGATTTCATACAGACAAATTTAAAGGGAAAGTTGTGTCCAAGGGACATACTCAAAGTTGGAAGCTACTATGAAGGGACAAAGAATAAATTCCCCGACGAATTCGATTTCATTTTTGTTCTGTGTTGTTATGAAGGATCATCAGATATTTTGAGAGATTTGAAGAGATATGCAGGGAAACTAGGTTATCACAGTCGCTCCACTTACATTCTATTTGATAAAATCGAAGAAGTAATTGAAGAGAACAAAGAAATTATACAATCATCTTTTCCTCAGGGTTATAATGACAAAAAAAGCAAGTTGAAATTTAACGGCTATGTTGAGAAAAAGGGACCCGCAGCATTACTGTCTTTCAGTTACAAACCGAGCAAATTAAGTGCAGAGATACCTATAAGTGTTGATTTAGTACCAGCAATTCGAGTGTTACCAGTGGATCTTCCCCGAGATGTACATAAGGTGTGTCTGTTGGAACCCTTTGGTAATGAGATTGTTCTCACCAACAGCATCTTGGTGGCTGGAGGCCGATGCTCTACCACTGAGACAGAGTTACGTTTCATCAGACAAGTTCTCTCTCAGAATCATACCAAAGTGTACAGAATCTTAAAGTTTTTCATTAACGGCAATTATGAATGTGGGATCCCAACATATCGGGTCAAAGGATATTCTTCATACATGCTAAAAACTTTGATTATATACCATCATTATCAATGTATGAACTCCGATATGAGAAATATTGGTCCATGTATAATACAGATTCTGGATGAAATGTGCAAATACAAAGACACTAAATCTTTTCCTAGAATATTAGACTTCCCATCAAGTTTAAAAGTGTATGAATTTATTCCGCAGCATTATATAAAATCTTTATCTAATCATTTAAAGTCATTGAAAAGTTCTAAAAGTGCATATAACTACATTAAAGACAGAATAAAAATGTGTGTTTCCAAACGGTTCATGGACGATAATGGGTGGGACTTTACAGAAGTAAAATTCGGCAGGCTGATTTATCTAAGATGAAGAGAGATTCGAGGATTAAGTGCAGAACTATTTTATCTCCAAATTTTGTAATTATGTAGTTTTGCACTAACCCTCAAATTGCAGTCAAAAGCTTAAGTATTCTATTAGGTAACTTATGCAGCCATGATTAGTGGTTAACAGCTAAAATTCTAAAATTAGAACTGCTGTACTTAACCATGGAAATACCAATTTCTATAAATAATCTGGTCACTAGGTCATAAATGGATTTTCCAATTTCTTAAAATAAATAAGCAATTTAGATCTGTTTAATAGTTTACATTTGGAATTGTTAATGTTTAATTCAGAATAAGAGCAAATGCGAGTCCACACTTCATTAACAGTGCAATATAAATACTCATTATTTACTCTCTATCATATAGTCCAATAAAATTATTTTTTACACATAATTTGTTTCGTAGGGATGGGTGGATATAGAGCTAGGGTGGTTATTTTGTGACAGTTGTGGTAATGTCACCGATACCAAGTATAGACTATACTAATAATGTTGTAAGGCAGATTTTGGTGCAGCTAGTACATATCTACTTTTGGATGCATATAAAATCTGAACCATTTTTATTCCATCTCTAGCATTTACATGCATCTAGTGCACATATACATTGTCACACATATACACCTATGTTCTGGTCCACCTAAAACATATACACATTATACACATATTCTGGTGCATTTAATACTCATTTGTAGTGCCATACATGTATACTGGTGTACTGCGTATACACAGGCATGCTTTTGTTGTATTTAATATAATATGTGCATTGAGCTCTCATTTGTGTTTCTTCAATTTCAAATAAATTTATTAACAGAGTAGCTTTATTTTGAATGACTGGCTATATGTTTCCATTTTCTGCTCCTACAAGAATAATGTTAAGGCATTTTTCCTGTGTAATGTTGTTGTTGTAAATTGTTACTGTTTCTGTTTGCATAATAAAGGAATAAAGTTCAGTTTTTGCTTGATGACATTCTCAAGTACCCAGCTCACCCTATGATAAAGTTGTTCTGGCATTTCGTTTTCTTGCTTCTAATTCTTAATACAACTTTAGAAATATAGCAATTTAAGGAATCTGGAAAGTAAAGTTTTTAATAAGAACATTTGATCAGAAGAGCACAAAGGACTGACTGAAAATGTTTGGTATTTTCAGTAGATATACAGCTATGAATCAACCAAAGTCAAAAGAGTAAAACAACTTGCTACAGGTTCATCCCATTATCATGCAAATGTACATAAATGACTTTCTGAATAGTCACAAAAAAGCTAGTTCCTAATGTGAAATAGATGGTTTTTTTTGTGAAAAACGCATGTCTCCCCCCTGCACCCGATGGAAGGAAGGCAAAGGAAGAGATATCACCTTTCTGAAACAGAAGCCTCTATCATTTATTATGGTATAAAGAACATTATATATATATATATTAACATATGTATGGTTATGATAGTTTCACACCTTACTCTAGGCACGGTTGATGTCACCTGACATCACAGTGGAACTGTTTGTATTAACGGCGTGTGGAAGAAAGCATATTTTACATCTTGGTAGCTGTAATGTAATGGAGTAACACCAGCTTTTTGTTTTTAACATATATATGGTCTAGAAGTGTCCTTCCAGCAGTGACCTTGACCTTTGACCTACTGACCCCAGAATCAATAGGCTTCTTCTACTCAATAAGGGCAATCACCCTATGAAATTTGAAGGCTCTGAGTGAAATAGAACTCCAGTTATTGAGGGGAAATGGTTTACACTCTTTGGGCCTCTGTGACCTTTACCTTTGACCTACTGACCCCAAAATCAATACAGTTCTTCCACTCAAAAAGGCAATCACCGTATGAAGTTTGAAGGCTCTGGATGAAATAGAACTCCAGTTATTGTGCGGAAACGGTTTTCACTCTTCGGGCCCCTATGACCTTGACCTCTGACCAACTGACCCCAAAATCAAAAAAATTCTTCTACTCAATAAGGGCAATCAACCTATGAAGTTTGAAGGCTCTGGGTCAAATGGTAGTCCAGTTATTGAGCGCATTGAAATGTGACAGGTGGACAGAAGGACAGACGGACAAGGCAAAAACAATATGTCTCCCCTGGGTGGGGGGGGGGGGGGGGGGGGAGACATAATAATCAGATGGGTAAAATGAAAATGGGTAAAATGCTGCTTTCAATCTTATCTGACCCTGTAGTGTAAACATTTTTCAAATAAGATCCTGATGTGACAGATGCACATTTTCACCTCATGTGTAACCATGACTTCTTGTGAAGCCAACCAAATCATACATTCTGCCAATCAAGTGGCTGTACTGAATAATTCAGCCAATGTTTTTCAAAATCCTTCACATTTAAAAGAAATGGAGTGATAAGCTAGGCAGAAAGATGCACAATCTGATTACTATATGCCTTACTTTTCAAGGCGTAAAAAAAAACCCTAACACATTTCTAAAATTCAGATACAAAAGGATAAACAATGTAATATTCCATCCCACTGCTACCGTGTACTTGCTATCATTGACTCAACAACCTCCAAATCATGTACCAGATTAACAAACAATAAATCAGACATGCAAACATACAGTTACATCCCTTTATTTTCCTAAATACAATCCACAAAATACCATCAAATGAACTGTCATAGAACTACTGGTAATTTACGCTATATCCCCATATGCAACATGTCGAGCCCGATGGATGTCAAAGGCCAAAAGGATAAAAATGTGGAACAGCCTTGCAAAGTTATACCCCTTGTAAAGTGCACTTCTGCTTAATGTCCCTTATTACTGCAAGAAATTTCAACAAGGTCATTCTAAATGAGAAATGCGCTACAGAATGTAACAACCTTTCCTAATGCAGCACACTTGACTATACGTAGATTATTGGTTTAAAGCTCTTGTGAAATAAATAGGTAACATTGTGATGAAAAACAATGTCTTAGCACTGTGACCATGACCTTTGACCCCAGAAGCAACAGGAATCATCCTTGATGTGGGGCAAGTCCAGGTGTGAGTTTTCATGAGAAGGAAAGCAAGTCATGATCTGGAAACTGATTGCTTATGCCTATCCACTGTGACCTTAACCTTTGACCCCCAAAATGGTCAAAATAAAGTTGAAGTCTATAAGTTTTCATGCAGGTAGGAGATAAAGAAAGAAAGTTATGGTCCCCAAATAGTTTCCCTATATCCAGGCAATGTGACCTTGACCTATGACTGTTGGAAATTAAAATCAACAGGTATTATCATGATTGGGTTGAAGTATATGACTTGTGTCAGTTTTCATGCAGGAAGATAGAAATGAAAGCTTTTTATGGTCTGAAAACAAATTGTGTCAATGAACAGATGGATGGACAGACAGACAGATGGTGAAGCTAATTCCAGTGCACCCCAACAACTCAGTTGCAAGGGTATAATAATCATGGCTGATTTCTAAGATAAAAAACAAAAGTAATTTGCATACAAAATTTAATCAAAAGTTCAAAAAAAAGTTTTTAAAAGAAAGGTCATAATTTGCATTAAATTTCATCAAGAGTTATGTAGGTCGTTTTAAATGCCCATTAAGGCCTTAGTGAAGTATTAAAACAATAATTTTAGTTACTTATAAAAATATGTGCATCACAGTAAATTTTATGCAAAACTATAATTTTGTTTTGGACACAAAACCTTAACAAAAATGTTAAGGTTTAAAAGTGGCAATAATTTACAATAAATTCTACCAAGAGTTAATTTACTTGGAGTTCTGCTGTTTCTTAACATATTTGTTAAGTTTCAAACCAATCCCATTAATTATCGCAGAGAAATAAACATGATAGTATGCTGCAGGCAAAACTTTAACCAAGATTTCTAAGTCAAAAAAGGGCCACAATTTGTCTAAAATTTTGTCAACAGTTACCTAACTTGTTTTATTAATTCCCCTGAAGACATTAGTGAAGTATCAAATCAGTAAGCATTGCTGGTTAGTAAGATATATGCATGACAGTAACTGGCATGCAAAACTTTAACCAAAATTTCTAAGTCCAAAAAGGGCAATAATTTGCCTAAAATTTGGTAAAGAGTTATCTAAGTTGTTTGTTTAATGCCCCTGAAAACATTAACCAAGTATAAAATCAGTAAGCACTTGCATGCAAAACTTTAACTAAGATTTCTAAGTCAAACAAGAGGGCCATTATGGCCCTGGATTGCTAACCTGAGTACTTTGTCTCTGGGTTTACTGGTATGCAAACGTCAGAAGCAGTATTACAATTTCTAATTGAAGACTTCTAGATGCCTACAAACCAAATATCTAAAATATCATTCAATAAATAAAGGCTCTATGACAGAAAGTAGAAAAATCTATTATTAGCTGCTGTGACCTTGACCCTGACCCAGTGACCTCAAACCCCACCTAAGGGTAGAGGTCCATGCAAAGAACACAACATCTATAAATGAAGGCTCTGTGAGGTAAAGCAGATAAATCTATTTAAGCCTCAGTGAACTTAACTCCAAATGGAAGAGGTTCTAGATGATGCTCAATGCAAAATATCTAAGCACTTGGTCCTCTGGTTTCACAGAAGGTTTTCAAAGTTTTCCCTATATAAGCCTTTGTGACCCCTTTGTGGAAGTTTGAAGAAAATCGCTCAAGTACTTTTGGAATTATGCTCCGGAAAAAACTGGGACGGACACACAGATGCAGGGATGGAGACTATTTCTAATATTCCCTTTGCCTTTGGTGGGGGGATAAACAAGTGACTCCCAGAGTGGGGTCATTTTTTACCCCAAGGATATAATATGAACAAACTTGGTAGAGGTCCACCAGACAATACTTTGTGCAAAATTTTAGAACTTTTGGCCTTGTGGTGTCAGAGAAGAAAATCCTAAAGCTTTTCCTATATATTTCCATGTAAAACATGTGACCGTCTATGGTGTGGCCAATTTTGACCCAAGGGACAAAATTTAAAGTCTGCTATTTTTAGCTTTATCTGCAGGCATAACTATGTTGATCTCCAAACAATTTGCCTCAAAATACTCAGGTGTGTAAGTTCACATGCTGACAACTTTTCTTAGAAAGTTTCATGGCACTAGCACTTATATGTCTGGAGTTACATGTGATACAAACTGGTTTGTGTAGGGACAGTGTGATAGTGAGATGGACAGACAAGTGCAAATCTATATTCCCTCCCCCATCACACCCCCAAAGTGGTGGGGGCATAAAAATGAGAACGTCACAGAATCAAAAAACTGCATTTCAACTGTAGTAAATAAAAAGACAATATCTTTTAAACAATAATGAATATAAACAGAACTCACATGTTTGGCACCTTCTTTCCACCATGTGGATTTATCTTCTTCTTCATCATCTATTTGTATTACCCCCTCTTTATCTGCAGTCAGTATCAATCTTGTAATCTGAAATGTATTCAAGACATCAAAGGTTATAACTCACTAAAACAGAAATGTATTCAAAACATCAAAGGGTTATAACTCACTAAAACAGAAATGTATTCAAAACATCAAGAGTTATAACTCACTAAAACAGAAATGTATTCAACACATTAAGGGTTATAACTCACTAAAACAGAAATGTATTCAAAACACCAAGGGTTATAACTCAATATAACAGACATGTATTCAAAACATCAAGGGCTATAACTCAATATAACAGAAATGTATTCAAAACATCAAGGGCTATAACTCAATATAACAGAAATGTATTCAAAAAATCAAGGGTTATAACTCAATAAAACAGAAATGTATTCAAAACACCAAGGGTTATAACTCAATATAACAGACATGTATTCAAAACATCAAGGGCTATAACTCAATATAACAGAAATGCATTCAAAACATCAAGGGTTATAACTCAATATAACAGAAATATATTCAAGACATCAATGCTTATAACTCAATAAAACAGAAATGTATTTAAGACATCAAGGGCTATAACTCACTTAAACAGAAATGTATTCAAAACACCAAGGGTTATAACTCAATATAACAGACATGTATTCAAAACATCAAGGGCTATAACTCAATATAACAGAAATGTATTCAAAACATCAAGGGCTATAACTCAATAAAACAGAAATGTATTCAAAACATCAAGGGTTATAACTCAATATAACAGAAATATATTCAAGACATCAATGCTTATAACTCAATAAAACAGAAATGTATTTAAGACATCAAGGGTTATAACTCACTAAAACAGAAATGTACTCAAAACACCAAGGGTTATAACTCAATATAACAGACATGTATTCAAAACATCAAGGGTTATAACTCAATACAACAGAAATGACTTCAAAACACCAAGGGTTATAACTCAATATAACAGACATGTATTCAAAACATCAAGGGCTATAACTCAATATAACAGAAATGTATTCAAAACATCAAGGGCTATAACTCAATAAAACAGAAATGTATTCAAAACATCAAGGGTTATAACTCAATATAACAGAAATATATTCAAGACATCAATGCTTATAACTCAATAAAACAGAAATGTATTTAAGACATCAAGGGTTATAACTCACTAACACAGATGATATCTCACCAGAATTTAAACAAATCTTCACTACCTATAACTTTTAATTCAATACACACCGGACATAACATATTTGTTGAATAATTTAAAAATACTGGCAATTCAAAAACGTTAATATGTATACATCATATTGAAGATTTTGAGAGAAAAATCTGTGACAAGAATTTTACAGACACTCTATGAACTGCACTTGGGAAATAGTTTATGAATTTGCGCTACAATTCATGGTTTCAAGGACCTCATTCAGATAGAAACTTCTGGGCAAAGTTCATGTTCAACTAACTAACACCAATTAGGCTTAAGAACACAGTTTCAAAACCTCCTCTAATAAACAGCATCCAGATGAAAGTTCATGGTTTCAAGATTTAGCAATTTAGCAACATTCAGACACTGCTTCAATGCACAAATGACCTCAATTGTTTCGCAGCACTTTGGATAATGCTACATATATTAAATCTAATATATCTGAGACAAGTGTTAATTTTTTTTTTACCTGAAAAGGTCTACTGTGGCTGTTTATGCGGTTTACAGTTCTCAAACTGTCTATAGCTTTCTTCTCTTTCTCTGCCTGCAATAAATCAAAGATACATACTTCTCAGATAGAATGCTAGAGTGCCAAAGTAGTGCATGGGGAGGGGACGAGAGGGGCTCAGATCCAATACAGAAAAGAAGACCACAGATCAAAAGCTGGTCAGAACTTAAAGCAAGTGACTCAAAGAATGTAGCTGAAATCTTTTTTTTTTTCTTTAAAATTTTAAGAGAAGTTGATATACTATGGAAAAAAACATAATATTATGGTTCTATACATCACGAAAACTGAAAAAAATAAATTTTGAATTTACCAGGACTTGAACCAATGCCCTTTCGATCAGTAAAATATAGAACGACAACTGAGTTACAGAGACAAGTTATCAATTTTTGTCAAAATTAATGATAACATAAGTATCTACCCCATGACTAACGGGGTAAATTTTTACCAATAAAAGTGTGTTAAACTTTATATTTTGATGCTTTTCTGTAACAAACTAGAACTGTGTCCATAGGACACGGATGCCCCCACTATGCATAAGTGCTCATAAACAACAGCATGTATATCCTGTATGTAAGATTTTTTCTGTACATATACCTAAAATGATCTACAGGTAACCTTATGTACATGTTAAATTAAATTACAAATGTAAAATTTATATGTTCAATTATTTATATGGTATATAGTGAAAAAATCAACAAAGGGCCATAATTCTGTTAAATATGGTCACAGCAAAAATTCCTTCCTTTACTACCATCTACACATTAAGGTTGTTCATCCCTGGAAGTTTAAGCAAAATCTGCCATCCGGTTTAAGAGGAGTTGCGTTCACAAGATTTCGGGACGGACGGACAGAGGTACGGACGGACGGACAAGTGCAACGCTATATGCTCCCCACTTTGTGGGGGCATAAAAAAGAGTCAGTAACTTAGTTTAGATATGTTCTTCACAATTACAGCTAGAATTTCTAGATGTATAAACATTTCCTTTTTCTCATTGTCGGCCCATCTGCGAGTCAGTCGCTTTAACAAAGCGGTTGGCAAGAGTAGTTAATATCAACTGCAAGAGCTTGTAGTTTCAGTAACATATTCTGAAACAGACTATAAATGAAGAGAAATATTATCATGAAAATGTTGGCTCTTGTAGAACATCCTTTGATCAGTTTCAGAATAACCTTTGAATTTATAACTTCATGTATTTTTGATAACCTGACTTGTATTAAATAGTGTGGTGTATGTTTATCACTGTTTTATTTGTCAGTTGATTATCAAAGCTACAGCTATATAAAGCACTCAACATAACACTTGTGTCTATAATCAGCATGAATCCATTAATCTTAAACTAAACCAATGCTTAATATTCTTTATTTTATACAGAAAAGAAAGACAACAAGCCTGTTTGTATCTATTCAGACATTTGTTTCTTTTTAACCTGAAATTCTGTTTTACTTAGACACAGTCATGTTGTTCAGTCATGTTATAAATAATAATCTATAGTCTGTTTCAGAATATGTAACTTATACACAGTAATGTTGTTCAGTCATATTTTAGATAATAATCTATAGTCTGTTCAGAATATGTAACTTAGACACAGATGTTGTTCAGTCATGTTATAGATAATAATCTATAGTCTGTTTCAGAATTTGTTACTTAGACACAGTCATGTTGTTCAATCATGTTATAGATAATCATCTATAGTCTGTTTCAGAATATGTTACTCAGACACAGTCATGTTGTTCAGTCATTTTATAGATAATAATCTATAGTCTGTTCAGAATACTTTACTTAGACACAGTCGTGTTGTTAAAAGCTTTCACATTTGTAAGAGAAAAGGTCTTTCTTTAAAACTTTAAACCACAAACTGTAACAACAATAACAATAGTCGTTAACTGGTGATTCTGTGACAGATGTTTCTTTTAGTTTCTTTTTCAGAAAAACATAAACTTACTGTAAGAAAAAACTTTGGACTTTCTGGCATGAATATGAACATGAAAGCTGAAGATAAACTTGGAATTGTGCAAACAGCTACAAATATACGCCAACTATTGTATGTGAACTTTTCAGAGAAATATCCTAACTCTGGATGCGGGATAACTGCCCAGGCCAGCCCTGAAATAAAAATCGTGTAGATTTAAAACTCAAATTTATATCTCTTTTAATATTGTTACAGTCTAGTGCATAACTTCATGTAATTGTATAAATTGAACCTCTAACAACTGCGTCAGGGAATCGGCTCTTTGGCTCAGTGGTTAGTGTTGGTCTTCGATGCGGTAAGATTGGAGTTCGAATCCCACTCTGGCTTGTGTATTCTATGATGCATTGCATCTTTCTGTTACAGACTTTCATGTTTGTAAGAATATGCTGTTGTATTGGTCAAGATGTTTGGCCTGAAACTGATTCAACTGATTGATTTAACTGGTTATGAACACATTTGTGACTGCCATGAGTCATATCAGGTGAGCAATTCATTTCTTCAAGGGACCATTTCCAGACCTTATTCTCTGTAAAGAAACTGCCAACTTTCTAAAATAAACAGTCACGGTGTGTAACAGGGCTTAAACCGATGACCTTCAATTGGTGAAAAAGTCTGGTGATTTCAAGTCAGGGATGTTTACCACTGGACCACAGAGGTGGTCAACAGTTAAGATTAGACAAAGGGTTTTTACAAGATGTTCAAATCCTCCCACTGTTATTGTACAACAACACTGCCTATGGTGAACAGAAGCATTTCAACGTACCGGCAGCAATTATGTTTCCCATCATCCAGAATGTTGCTAAGGCACTTATCATCATTCCTCGGCGATCTTTCGGAAGAAATTCGGTAAAATAAGAAAATATCACAGGAATGCTTCCCCCCACACTGGAAGTGTAAAAGGATTTCTATACTATGTGTCTTAAAGTCACACATTTATATGAACAGTGACAGAAGAGTGAACATTTATTGCACATCAACCTTTATTGCAACAGCATTTTTTTCCCAATTCTGTTGTGCTTTAAGTTTTAATCTTAAACAGGGGTACACAAAATGGTTTATCATACACAAAAATAAAATGTAATTTAAGGAGATTATAACTATCCACCTACCCTACACCACTTATAAACCTCATGAGCAGAAACAACCAGAAGACTTGAGATGTACTTGATATTAATCCTCCGAGTCCATTCACTGTGAGTGATCCTATCAGTACCGTTCTCCGTCCAAACTTGTCCGCCAGTGAGCCCCAGAAATAGCCGCCTACCATCATACCTAGAGGCAAAAATTAAAAAAATAAATTCCTCTTAATATAAATGTCTTTGAAAACTTAATCTTTTCATTAAAGGTCATGTGACACGACTATAGCAACTTTGTCTATTCAAAATAATCATGATGTACTGATTAAAATGGTTTATTTGCGAAATTATGAAAATTTTGCTTTTGGTAAGAAAAAACGTTTTTTTGATGATCTGCTATTTCCGTTTCGACATCGGTAGTTTCCGCTGCAATTTTTGGCTGTGACGTAGATTTATCCCTACTGTCCCAGGCAGTAGTGCAGAATTACACTGCTCAAAACACATCCGTTTTTAAATGAAAAAATAACACTAAACCACAAGTGCAAGAAACACAATAAAGGCACACTTATAAAAATAACATGCTATAAATTGTAAATTAAATAAAACAATGTGATTACTTCTCGATTTTTATAGGTAAATTCAAACATTGTGCCGGGAGAACGGTTTGAGATTTTACCTTTACAAATATTAAAAAATATTCCAATTTCTTCCATGTTGTGGTTCTATATAAAACTATCTCCTTCACGTTTAAACATGCTGTGTAACCCTTCCCCACTCGATGTTTACGTCATAATTTTTTAGACTCATTTATTTTACATCGCTTGCGATACAAGTTCTTACAACTTAGATTCATCACGCTCGATGACTGCTTCCTGGGTTCCATACCAGTATTCACGCAGCGTAGAGGAATGTGAAGATCGTGAGAGAATCTCGCCTATGACGGGATTCGAACCCGCAACCATCGGATCCGGAGCCCTGCGCTCTACCCCTGGACCACGGTGCCTCCGTTTACGTCATAAACAAATTCTTTTTCATTTAAGTGTAGTGAAATTGAAAAGAATTTAGGTGATCTAATGTGTTAACAGTTGTTTCACTGGAATGGAAATTCACACTCGGTGTATTTTCACGTTGGGAAATTGTTTGAAAAAAAAAATATGGCATATCCATCGAGCAGAAATTTGTGTCTGCTTATGAATTTATATCCAATGAAATGTCAAAGATCCATAAATCACGCCTTATACTGTGGGATTTATGCAAATTAACCTGCCCAAATGGGACCCTTGTATATTCTGCATAGCTGTCAAAACAAGGCAATTAACTTTTTCTGACCCAATCAATGATAAAGTTGAGACAAATAGCAAAATTTTATGGCAAGTGATCTTACAAATTGATTGAAATGTTTTTGATCAGTCAAACTTGTGAAAACATTATGTAATAGCTTGTTCCAATTAACATGTCTGAATGATTTTTAGTTAAGAAGCTTCCATGCAGATACATATTTTAATTAGATAATTAAAATTAATGTAATGGATCTATTTATGATGAAAATAAAAACATTCGACTTCTAAATGTGAACAAATTAAACAAAACAAAACAAAACAAAACAAAACACAATGTGTTTGTGTTATGATTTCGACATAGTTTTAGGGCTTCTTCATATTATTTGTTCTTTGATCATTATTGATTTTTTTAATGTTGAATGAATAAGCCCCCCCCCCCCCCCCCCCCCCCCCAAAAAAAAAAAAGATATGCAGTTATAATGAAAAAAGTCATAGATCTAGTCAAAGATTACTTACACGTACCTCAGGCAAGATATACCACAGACAAATAAGCAACACATCACTGTAAAGAGAATGTTTTTAGGGAAAAAATCTCTCGATTGGAGTTAGTTAATCAAGTCTTCCAAAAAAACAGCATCGGATAAAAATAAGCATGTTCAAAATCTTTTTGGATCAGTAACTTGAAAAATATCTCTAGATATTTTCACTGATGTATTCTTTTTATTCTATAACCCTAATTAAACTAGCCTCTATATAATATTGCTCATTGGCTTCGTAATTCCATCAAAATTTCAAATTATTTATTTTAGAAAATCTTCAATGTGTGTTCACGATGTTAGCTTGACTTGATCAATTTTGTTTTTTTACTACATGCAGTCTACGTTTTCACTTTTCATCATAATTTTTAAGATTTTGTTAACAATCCAGGCAGCTGTGTCAAGTGGCAAGAGATAAATGTGCGTCACTTCCGGTTTCGCTCGTGACAGGTGCGCGCGACCAAGTGCGTAAATTATGGATTTTAATTTGCTATAAAAACATCTTTAAGATGAAAATTACCTGCGGAATTTTTTAAAACTGTCATAGTAAGATATATAGTTTTCGCTCATATTAAAATTTCGAGGTAAAAAATTCGTGTCACATGACCTTTAACTTTCACAATACATTGATGGGGTATCGTATGTCGGTGAATTTCTTTATTCCCCTCACTAACATTCTTACTTTCTGTATCATTTCTTGGCACTTATGGTTAAAAAAAAATTCAGCAGGATATTGCATCCTGTATTTTTTTATTTTTCTCTCTATTGTCCCCATTAAGGCTCTTTTTTGGCCCCATATTGTACCCATCATGCCTGAAGGAACAGAAACCTATTAGAGCTTTTCAGATTTAAACAAAAGTAAGGCTGTAAATCTATTTATAATTATATGAACATGCTTTTCATATATTGAGAGGTCACTACAAAACTATAGTAACTAGGAGATACAATAGTTTTGCTCCGATTCCTCAATATTTAACTTCAAAGGCCATTTTGGAGTCCTAAGCAGCCAAATTAATTACAAGTACCCTTGCTTTAATCTCTTTTTTCCTGTCCTTTTTCAGTGCCCTGTCCTCCTTAGGCAATTTTCTTTTCTCTTATGAGAAGCAATTTATTACCTACCAACAAATATGATTGCATTGAGCCATCCTTTGTCCTGTGAGGTCAGTTTCAGGTCACACTGGGCAGATGGAAGCATGAATGACACAGACAGAACCTCAATGGCATCGCTAGACACTGCCCAGCCACACAGGACCAGCAGTATAATGTGAAACTTTCCATAACCTGAAAAATCAACGTTTCCTGTTAATCAACTACAGGAAATGAAAGATGATAAATTTCTGACCCTGTTAAGTCTTGCCTGCCTTTGAAGGAACTATTTTCATTTGTTTATCTTCCTCCCACTCTCTTGAATGTTAACACATGAAACCGACCATACATTTTACAACAACAATTTCAAGGGAAGTTTTCTGTTGGAAAGAAATCAAGAAATTTATGCTTCAATACTTTATTCATTGACTTATTTTTCAGTCCTTTTTTTTTAAAAGCTGATCAATTCAATGTTACTGTTTAAACTTTGTCAACTTTATATCAAAATTAATGGGAAAATAGTTCTTGTAACATACTTATCCCTCTTGATATCTTCCTGGCTTTAAACCTGAATTTGTGCTGAGAATGGGGATGAAAAAGACGCCAAGACACTCTAGCCACTCCTGGGTTCAAACCAATGACCTCTGGATCGGGAGTCTGGCATTCAAACTATTCTCCACTTTCAATTTACTTACCTATTATTTTCAATGCATGCTCGTATGTAACTGGCTCATCACTGCTGCCATCTGGAAATATACATAGAAATTCCATTGTGAATGTATGGAAATTTATAACCAAGTATTCATACCACCTGTGGTCATGTACTATTACATAAAACACAACAAACTTAAAGAAATTCAGCAAACAGTATGTGACATGATGTTAACAGTACACAGAATATATGTGATGTGACAAAATCAACAATCTATCTTTTTGCAAAATGCGAGTTAAGCGATGGAAAGTTACTGGAACATGGGTATTGATCACACAAAAACTTAGCAACAATATTCAATTTGCATGTTACATTTTATGTGGTATAATGTCTATGATGCAAAAATGATTGATAGAAATATTACATATGCATTGTTTATTCCACTATCAGTGTATCTTTTGGTAGTAAGAATGTGATAAAAAGTACACAAAGGTAATTTCAAAACAGTCCATTACCTGAAAGTGAAAAAAAAACTCAAAGCCTAAAATAGGACTACATTGTTGATAATCTCACTACACAACCGATATCTTTTTACATTTTCCATTTGACAAAACAATGGCACATATTAAATTAATAAACACAGGTATTAATTCTTGAAATACATTTGTTTAGTTTCATTTTGTTTTGTTAACACCTTTTAACAGGTGGCCAGGTAAAGTATTACTAATCATATATGATCCTGGATGAAACTAGAACATATAATATGACCAACGACAGGAGAAAAAGGGGATTCGGACATAACTTCTTGAAAATGACCTTTTTACTAATTTTGAACGACTGATATCCCAGGATTATTTTCTGAAAATTTCAGCCCCCTGCATAGAACACATACGATATCCTTTCACGCTGAAGAGGCGCATGACGAGCCAAATTGATATTCCTTGAAATGATGTCACATACCCAAATCTGACGTCAGATTCTGTTCAAGTCCCGGCTAGTAGTAAATCAGTATGATAGATCTTATATATTTGAATTTTACTGTAAAGCTCTATCCCTTTGCTATATATCCCACCTTTCTACGAAATATAAATGTTATCATTCAACGTAGCGTTTTATTTCGGTAATATTATTTTTAGGTAAGTAAAAACTGTCTCCAAAAACTGTTGGTAACAGCAATCAAAAAATTTTATACAAGGTAAGCATTTTTATGAAGGACAATATTCAGGCTATCAATTTTTTACTTCAACTTTGTTTTTGAAGTTAACGAGAAATTTGTCATTTTTTGCTGATTTTCAGTTCAGTTTATTTCAATAGTAAAACAGATGTCCGAGTGCCCTTTTTCCCGTGTCGTCGGTCATATATTATGACTTAGTAAATAAATACTAATTTTGGTACTTCATTTATGCATTTTTGGCTTTTTACTCAATTATCTATCAAACAGAAAATTCTAGTGATACTGTACTCTAAAATCGAGGCTTTTTTTTAACATACTGCAATTTACTGCAGACGAAAAAAATACACTATCTTTCAAACTAAAGAACTAATAGGCACAACCAAATAAAAAAAATAAAAATAAGTATAGCCGGTTTCTACAAGTTTTTGCACTTTTTTTAGGCAAACAATATAAGAGTTTAAATATTTATACAGACCTCTATGCTTGCTTTGCAAAAGCAAAGGATCTCTTTCATTATAAAAATCCATCATAACAAAAGCATCCTTTATAAATTCATTAATATAAAGAATTACATTTCTTTTCTTATATTTCTTTACCTGACCAAGTAATCTATGACATGATAACCTTATTATATAGAACACTGGAAAGTGATTAATTCACTGACATACAAGGTTATCTTAGTGTGTAAATGATATTGTTCTAACTCTTGAACTTTGTTCTCATATCACTAAGATCAATAAAAAACATATATATACATATAATACAGTAAATATAACACGAGCTGTCAGAATGACCCAACAGATACCCCACATATGCACATCAGAAATCCCCAAGATCAATAAAAAATGTTGACTCAGCACTATAACCTAAAACAGCTGGATACAGAGTTACACAAAATGTATCAACCCATAAAGTTTAACTATGATTGAAATTCCTATATTCTCTCATTCTTGAGTACTTGATTGAAAACCATTTGCAAAGCAGAGGCCCAAGGTAACTCATCATTTCATTCAGTGATAAGATTTATCAACACATACCCAACCATCCTGTTAAGGCATCTTGAGGGTCAACAAAGCTGTGATTTTTGAGTTAATAAGTTATTGCTCCTGTAGATCTAAAGACAATGTACTTTATTAACTTATCATTTTCAACCATCCTGTAAAGTTTGATGGTCTTGAGTGCAGTTGTGCATGTATAATTGATCCGAAACCATTTTCTAATTGTCGGCCCTTGTGAACTTGACCTTTGACCCTCTAGATCCAAAAACAAAATGGTTCATCTACTTATCTTGCCTAATCATCCTGTAAAGTTTGAAGATCCTGGGTGCTAGTGTTCTTGAGTTATTGATCATAAACTGTTTTCAAAGTGCAGGCCCCTGTGAGCTTGACCTTTGACTCTGAAGGCCCTAAAGTTGTAGAGTCCATCTTCTCAAAATGTCAAACCATCCTACCAAATCTCATGTCTCTGTGCCCATGCACTCTCAAACAGAATTGAAATGGTCTACTTTTTAAAACCTTTTTAAACTTCTTAAAGTTCGGAATGATAAAATACTAATTTATGTATCTACATGTATGTATCTGACCACACCCAAATATCTTGGAAATAAAATAAAAACTTCTTATGTCAAGTAGGAAGATTCAGTGCTGTCTTCTATTTCTAAAGAATCTAAACTTTTATCATCACTTTTTTAATCTGCTGTACTAATTCAAATATTCTTGTACATATACATAGAAGGCCAGGCCTACATTTAATTTTCAAAAGAAGTATTTAATTAAAACTATATGGAGAATTAAGGGTGATTTTAAGCTCTAAGTACATGTACATGCCAAAATGCATAACTGAAAATTAAGGATATAAACATTATCTGGGGAGCTGGACTATCCTCCAAGCTACACCCCTGAAAAAAGCTGGTGTATGGTCAAACAAGAGGGTCATGATGGGCCCTATATCGCTCACCTGAGTACTCTTTTGCTCTATGACCTACCTTACGAAAATGAAGAAAAAACCCAACTAAGTTTGACTAAATTCCCTTAGTTACAGCTGGTTCTGGATTGTGTCAGAGAGGCAAGTACCAATATGAGATTTCAACTGTAAATGAGAAATTCTTTACTTCAAGCAACAGGTAAATTACTGTATAAGTGGTAAATTTCGCAACACGGAAATGTTTGCGATTTTTGTGAACTTTTTAAAAACGAGAATATCAGCCAGAATATTTTCCACAGTACTAGTTTCCTTTGATTTAAGCTAGTATCATAGTTCATGGCCTTAGATGGCCCATATTCAAACTTGACCTAGAAATCACCTAGATTAACATTTTGACTAAAAAATCATGGTATCTGATTTCAAAATGAGGCTTCAGGAGTGTCTACAAGATTATCCTTTGACCTAAAACAGTAACCTAGATTTTAACCCCAGATGGCCTATATTCAGCTTTGACCTACACATCAACAATGAAAACATTTTTAAAAAGTACATGATATCTGACTTTTAAATCTGACTTCTAAAGTGTTAACAAAGTTTTTGTTTGTTTTATGACAGTGACCTAGTTTTTGACCCATTTAAACATGACCTAGAAATCATCAACACAAACATTGTATCTGAAAATCATGATGACTGACTTCAAAATTTGGTATCTACAGTGTTTACAAGATTTTCTTTGGATTTAAGAGAGTGACCTATTTTTTTACCCCAAATGACCCATATTCAAAGCTGACTTAGAAATCATGAAGTCAAACATTTTGGCCAATACTAATGACATCAGAACTCAAAATGTGTTCTGTAGAGTGTTAACAAGGTTTAACTTTAATTTGACATGGTGACCTAGTTTCTGAACCTACATTACCCAGTTTCAAAACTGACCAAGGATATTCTCAAAGCAAACATTCTGTGCAACTTTCATTCACACTTAATAATAAATGTAGTCTCCAGAGTGTAAACAAGGTTTTCCTTGGATTTCGCCTGGTGACTTTGTTTCTACAATGTACACCTACAAGACCTGGTTTTGAACCTGAATGAAACATCATCAAATCAAACATTCTGAGCAACTTTCATAAAGACTTGACAAAATTTTCCTTTGATTTGCTCTTGTGACCTACTTTCAACATGTACATGACCCAGTTTCGAACTTGACCTAGATATCATCAAGGCAAATATTCTGACCAACTTTCATTAACACCTGATCAAAAATGTTGTCTCCAGATTGTTAACAAGGTTTTCCTATGATTTGGCCTTGTGACCTAGTTTTTCATCCAACATGACCAAGTTTCAAAAATGACCCAGATATCATTAAGGCTAATACTGTGAGCCACTTTCTTAAACACTTGATCAAAAATGTTGTCTCCAGAGTGTTAACAATGTTTTCCTATGATTTGGCCTGGTGACCTAATTTCTGATCCTGCATGACCTGTTTTTGAAAATGACCAAGATATCAACAAGGAAAACATTCTGAGCAACTTTCATTAAGACTTAATCAAAAACCTGGTCTCTAGAGTGTTAGCAAGATTTTCTTTTGGTTTGGCCTGGTGACCTAGACTATTATCCCACATGACCCAGTTTCGAACCTGACCTAGAGATAATCAAGATAAAAGTTCTGACCAAATTTCAGAATGACTGAATGTGAAATGTGACCTGTAGAGTTTCAACAATATAATATGTGGACAGATGACAGAAGCAAGACAACAGAAAGACGCAAAACACCACACAGCCAGCGATCATAATTGCTCAGCCTGAGCAAATGCTCTGGTGAGCTAAAAAAACCCAACAAACTAACAAACAAAAACAAGGCATACCTAATAAAAGCTGCCTACTCTAGTATTTTCCCCAAACTAACTTACTATCTTTGCACCATTTAAGTCTGTCACTATTTCCTTGCATTTTTTTGTTGAAAAGCTCACTAACTCAAGATAAATGATATGCCCTGACACTGTGCATTCAGATATCTTAGACTAAATTGTTAAATACAGTTCCTATAGGACAAAGAAATTTAGTAGCCTTAAATACCAGTGGTGGCATGTTCTAGCAAATGTCATGTGCTTGAAGTAGATACAATAAAGCATTTTTGTCTATCACAATATGCTTGTTTAAAAAAGTCACAATCAAATTCCAGCTGTTCTAGGTAAAGTATTAAATCTTAGTACTGGTAGCCATATTTTCTGCTTATTAAAAAACAAGAGGGTCATGATGGCCCCTATATCACTCACCCACCTGAGTATGACTGCTTTCAAAAAGTTGTTAAGGACCTGGTTAATTGACCCCAGACGTCCATATTCAAACCTGAACTAGAAATTATCAAAACAACCTTTCTGACAAATTTCCAGGTTATTTGGACAGAAAATGGTACCTCTACAGTGTTAACAAAGTTTTTCCATATTTGGACTCTGTGACCTAGTTTTTGAACCTAGATGACCCATATTCAAACTTGAGCTAGAAATTAATGAAGCAACCTTTCCAACAAATGTCCAGGATATTTGGACTTTAAATGTTACATGTACCTCTAGAGTGTTAACAAGGTTTTTCCATATTTGGACTCTGTGACCTAGTTTTTGAACCTAGATGACCCATATTCAAACTTGAGCTAGAAATTAATGAAGCAACCTTTCCAACAAATGTCCAGGATATTTGGACTTTAAATGTTACATGTACCTCTAGAGTGTTAACAAGGTTTTTCCATATTTGGACTCTGTGACCTAGTTTTTGAACCTACATGACCCATATTCAAACCTGAGCTAGAAATTATCAAAGCAACCTTTCTGACAAATTTCAAGATATTTAGACTGAAAATGTATCCTCTAGAGTGTTTATAAAGTTTTTCCATATTTGGACTCTGTGACCTAGATTTTGAACAACCTTTCTGAAAAATTTCCAGGATATTTGGACTGAAAAAGTAGACTCTTATAGAGTGTTTAAGAAGGTTTTTCCATTTTGGGGCTGTGACCTACTTTTTGACCCCAGATGACCCATATCCGAACTTGAGCTAGAAATCATCGAAAGAACCTTTCTGACAATTTCCAGGCTTTGTTGACTGAAAGTGTTACCTCAAGACTGTTAACAAGGTTTAATCCATATTTGGGTTCCGTGACCTAGTTTTTGACTCCAGATGACCCATATTTGAACCTGAGCTAGAAATCATTGAAACAACCTTTCTGACAAATTTCCAGGTTATTTGGACTGAAAATGTAACCTCTAGAGTGTTAACAAGGTTTTTTTCTATTTTTGGGCCATGAGACCTAGTTTTTCATCCCAAATAACCCATGTTTGAACTTGTCTGAATAATTTCTGGGACAAACATCCTGACTAAGTTTCATTACAATTGAGGCAAAAATGTGACCACTAGAGTGTTAACAAACTAAGTGAGGACGGACGACAGACATTGATCCTTAAAGTTCACCACTGAGCTACAAAAAAAATCGAGAATTTGTGAAAATGTGTCATAAGCTTACCTGTCACGTAGTGACAGAGTGAGCTTTTGTGATCACCTTTCCTCCGTCGTCCGTCCACAATTAGTTTGTTAACACTCTAGTGGTCACATTTTTGCCTCAATTGTCATGAAACTTGGTCAGGATGTTTGTCTCATTAATATCTCGGATGAGTTTGAACATGGGTTATAGGGATTGGAAAACTAGGTCACAGAGCCCAAATATAGAAAAACCTTGTTCACACTCTAGAGGCTACTTTTTCAGTCCAAATATCCTGGAAATTTGTCAGAAAGGTTCTATTGATGATTTCTAGGTCAAGTTCGAATATGGGTCATCTGGGGTCAAAAACTAAGTCACAGAGCCCAAATATTGAAAAACCTTGTTAACACTCTAGAGGTAACATTTTTAGCCCAAATAATCTGGAATTTTGCCAGAAAGGTTGCTTCTATGATTTCTAGCTCAAGTTTGAATATGGCTCATCTGGGTTCAAAAACTAGGTCACAGAGCCTAAAAAAATAAAAAATTCTTGTTAACACTCTAGAGGTTACATTTTCACCTGAATAATCTGGAAATTTGTCAGAAAGGTTGCTTCTAAGATTTCTAGCAAAAGTTCAAATATGGGTCATCTGGGTTCATAAACTAGGTCACAGAGCCCAAAAATAAAAAATTCTTGTTAACACAATAGAGGTTACTTTTTCAGCCAAAATAATCTAGAAATTTGTCAGAAAGGTTGCTTTGACGATTTCTAGGTCAAGTTCCAATATGGGTCATCTGGGGTCAAAAACTAGGTCATATGGCCCAAATATGTAAAAACCTTTTTAACACTCCAGAGGTTACATTTTCAGTCCAAATATCCTGGAAATTTGTCAGACACTGGTTTTTTTTCATGATTTCTAGCTCAAGTTGAGTATGGGTTATCTTGGGTCAAAAACTAGGTCACAGAGCCCTAATATGAAAAACCTTGTTAACACTTTAGAGGTAACATCTTAATTCCAAATAACCTGGGAATTTGTCAGGAAGCTTACTTCTATGGTTTCTAGCTCAAGTTCGAATATGGGTCATCTGGAGTCAAAACCGAGGTCACAGAGCCCAAATATCGAAAAACTTTGTAAACACTCTAGAGGCTACATTTTCAGTTTGTCAGAAAGGTTGTTTTGATGATTTGTAGCTCAAGTTTGGATATGGGTTATCTGGGGTCAAAAACAAGGTCACAGAGCCCAAATATTGAAAAACCTTGTTAACACTCTAGAGGCTACTTTTTCAGCCCAAATATTCTGGAAATTTGTCAGAGAAATTGTTTCGATATTTTCTAGCTCAAGTTTGAAAATGGGACATCTAGGTTAAAAAATTAGGTCATAGAGCCCAAATATGGAAAAACCTTTTTAACACTCTAGAGGTAACATTTTCACTACAAATAACCTTGAAATTTGTCAGAGATTTTTTCAATAATTTCTAGGTCCAGTTCAAATATGGGTCATCTGGGGTCAAATAACCAGGTCCATAGCAACTTTGTTAAAAGAAGTCATACTCAGGTGAGCGATACAGGACCATCATGGCCCTCTTGTTCAACTTAATACCAATCTAATATTATCCTGTCAAAATATTCATGAAACTCACTGTACAATGACAAAAAGCTTCCATCGACTTTTATTTTCAGAAGTTACGCAGCATATAATCAACTCTTACTTTTGTAGTTCACAGAAATAAGAAGCAAACCAATACCTGTGTTCTCTTCAGATAGAAGGAGCTCCCTTTCATCTATTTCTCTGAATTCTGAATCCATTACAAATGATCTTCTCTCTGATGTCATGTCAACAATTTGCATTCATTATGACTTGTGAATTAATCAAACCAATATACTAAGTTACTAACACTTGTCACAAAAAATGTCAGAACAGTTAGTTGAGATCATGTCTGCCGAATGAGGTAAAAATTCCAGAAAACAAATGTCAGTATTTCCTTCAAAAATCTATGCTGCAGCATGTTTCCTCCTCTTTGCTAATATAAAAAAGTACTAGTTTTCAAATCCACATCTTTTGCATCTTTGCAATGTTAACTACTATCTTAAAGCTGTGGCATGGGAATCATAACTAACTTACAAGCAAGAATCTCTGCAATCCAGAATGGTTGTTAAATAACATTACAGAACTCATGAAGCTATATATTACTTTTTAACTTCTTACAACATCTATCTTTATGTCTTATTTATACAATTATAAAGTATTTAATTCATTATTAGTTTAATTGATTCAGATCTACTATTTTACAGACTCTTATAATTCTCAAACAAGAATGGCTTTGTACAATGTAAATTTTACATTTTAGTGCTTTTATGTATGTGATGTAGAGGTTTTGATATGATGTCCTGCTGTGTTTTTCAATGATACAATAATAAAGATGAGGTTGGGTTGCTGCTAATAACTGACAGTACATTGTAAATCATTTAACTAGCTTTTACTGTAAATATTTTGAACTTCAGCTCAATTATCCCTAACTTAACTGACTTAAAGTTTTTATGAAACCATGCACAACACTTTTAAGTTAAAATGGGAAAAGGAGAAAGAAGACTATAGTATATACTTAATGATATACAGGTGAATATATAAAATCAACTTATTGGAATGATTACTTAAACCAAAGACCTGCAATACCATGCCTTATGTGGACCTCACAAAATCTTGCAGCAGCTGGATAAAATCTCACAAAATCTTTGTTTTATTTCTCCAATATCTGAAAAACTATCAAATTATGATGAAATAAATTGCATCATGCAACAGAGCCTTCATTCATCTACAAAATGATACTTCACTTAACAAAAATAAACTAGAAATAGTAAAGTTTTATGCAAAGAAGAAAACCACCTGTGTGGTAAGGAATGTTTGGAATTTATCATCATATGATTATCTGCAGTTTGACTACCTAAAAATCAGTATTTCTTCAACATATATAAAAAAATCAAATTAAACCCTTTTTTCATTTATACTGAAATGATCACTTTATAATATGCTTTTGACTTCTAGTTAAGATTTTTACAGGTCATTTTATTTATGAACAAAATGTTGACTTGCCAAATGATTAATCAGTTTATTCCACTGGCTTATAAAGGAGTTTGAAATCTGTGGTATTTTAGGTCTTTGCTTACACCTTGAATTATAAACATAACAAACTATTAACATAGGCTTCCAAGGAGCTTACAGGCATTAATGGTAAAGTAAAAAAGTGAATTTGGAATTTACAAATCTTAAAATTTCCCATACTCATATTTCAGGGCACTTAAGATAAATGTAAAATCTACTGTTGAGAAGTTAAATCTATTGATATTTTGAATCAAATCTGTTGTTAAACAACTAAAAACATATCTGATCTTTCACAGCAGTTCAACTCTGTATTGAGTACAGTATTGTGAGGGAAGTACAATAACCACTGCATACAGTTTGGTAATAATGTTTGCTGTTGTTGAAACACTTCCTTATATAGCTATTTCCTGTAGAAGCTAGGGAACAAATATTCTGGACTACAGATGTCATTGTTGTGAAACTGTTTTCCAATTCCCAAAAGCCACTATCTTTTTTCACTGACCAATTAAGATGAAAGTGATATTTCATACAAATTTAAAACTTGACTGACATTCCAGATACTTATTTCATGTTCGATTAAATGACTGGCGATTGGTCTTAAATTCTTCCGAAATAACTTCATGATCATCACAGTAGTCGAATATTGTATCGTGTGGACTACTACTGTACTACACTTACATAACGACAAAGAATCACTTGAATATTAAACCGTTTATTTTAAGACTGTAATTTGATTTAATACAAAAAAAATGTGTTCTGTTTGAAAGTTTTCATACAGAATGTTTGAAAAGGTGCCACAATTATCTACGGTTACAATTTAGATAGACGCTTTGACTCTCGCCTGCATGACCAAGATTCAAGGCATGAAACAACTAATATGTGAAAGGAAGTTCGTGGTTACAAACTACTAAAACAAAGGGGTTTATTCTAAGACAGTTACTGTCAATGATACCTAGCTTTCTTTAACAAAAACCTTTTCAAATTTCTTGGTTTTCAAATGTCACAAAAATGAAAAAGATCTTAGGAAAATGAAATAAACAGACACAACAGACTGACCTAAAGAAAATGAGGTATTTGATTAATATTAGTAGAGAAAGAAAATTATTGATTTAAGACAAATTAAAAGACAGTATTTTTTGGTTAAAATTATTTAAAAATTATATGTTAACATTATTTTAAATGCACTCTAACTGACATGAAAGAGTAGCAGTGATGCAAGCGGCATATACACCATTTCAATTTTATTTAGGTCTAAAGATGAGATATAATTATAATTAATACAACAAACGTAGCTTAAAATGTACAAATCCAGGAGTGAATCCCTATGAATTTTAAAGATTATTGCTTGAAATAATATTTATTATATGGTTTGCTGCCTCTGACATTTATGGATTGTGGATTATAGTTTATTTTTTGTAAATGAAAAAAAGAGAGACATAAAATGCATCGTCTGCATAGATCAGTTGCTATGTACGAAGGTCTGAATATAACACACACACACACACGCATGCACACACACCAGTGCCGTAGCCACACTGAGCAAACCGAGGCAGTTGCCTCGGTTAAAATTTGAGAAGTTAATAAATATATTAGGTAGAAAAATCGGTCTTGAAAAAAAGAAAAGAAAAAGAAAATCTTCCAATATAAGTTAAAGCAGAAGACCACTCTTAGTTAATTTACAGGCAAACAATTGCAATCTGTTACAGCCTGTAGGGATGGGAACGAATGTTCGAATATTCGAATATTCGAAAATCGACCGAATATTCGAATCCGAAAATCAAATTCGAATATTCTAAAATGATTTTTTTTCAAATAAAATTTTGTTGATTTTTATAAATGTAAGCATTCTGTTTATGCAAAAAAATAAACCAGTCTGTTTGGTATAGTGTTTCTTTATCGCGTGTCAAAAATGATCTAATTAACAATGAAATTGCAATGCATAATTGGCAGGGGGAATCGTTACAGATTAACGGTTTGCCACAGGCGTAATTGTGAAACCTGTTAATCTTTTGTTCATTTTATTTGGCGCTCGTTTATTTCACAAATTTTAGAAGTTGTTTGTCTCACAATATTCAAGGATTAACGTCATGTTTTACGAAAACGAACAACCAGTCACGTTTATAACTCTATTGATATTACTTTTTAGTTGCCCAATAGCTCAAATATTTTCCTCTGATAAGTTTATTTTAAAAAATATCATCCTCGCATTATGTTTGATCATCGCTTAATAATGTTGAAATAAGCTATACAGGGAAAAGAAAACAAAAAAAAAAACAAAAAAAAAAAAACATGCACATTTCTCGTGTTCCGACTTATTTCACGCGGTTTTGATGAACGGAATATATTATGTATTGCCAATCACTTCATAAGTATTTAAAATTTCCATATTTCTATGCCATTTCTAGATAACACATAGCTTTTCCCCGACAACGTTCAGGTGATAAAACCGCACCAATGTTCGGATACCAAAATTCGGGTAACTGACTGAACTGAAAAAAACGAATATTTGAATATATTCGAATATGGCAAAGCGAATATTGATTTTAGTATTCGTTCCCATCCCTAGTTACAGGCATACAATGACGCTAAGAATACAGTCCAGATTATTAAATCTTTCAGATCAAAGGAAGACTCATTTACAAAAATATATGAAAGGGCTACTGTTATCGCTAAAAGTATTGAAATAATACCAGAAAAGCAAAGAGTTGTTGGTAGACAGAAAAATCGTGCCAACGCTGGTGATAAAACTTCAATGATAGACCACTTTAAGGTTAATCACTATTATCCATTTCTCGATCACGTGATTCATCATTTTGATTTTCGTTAACAGAAGAGTTGGGCGATGTTTTAAATGGAACTCTTCTACTACCGGGCCATCATGATCTTTTAACAGATAAAGTGCAAAAACAGATCAAAGAGACATTTTTGCAGAGACATTCCAATTGCGAGTCAATACGAAACAGAGCTCATAAGATGGAAAAATTTACATCAAAATGTTAAAAATCCAATGTCCCTCCAAGAAGGTTTTGAAATTTGTGATAAAACGTATTATCCAAACATTCACAATTTTTTTCAGTTAATACTAAGATTACCCGTTGGGTCATGTTCGTGTGAAAGAAGCTTTAGTGCGCTCCGTAGACTGAAAACTTGGACTCGCGATCGATCATCTTTGAAGGATGCTAGATTGAATGGACTAGCTTTGATACATATTCATAAACAAATGTCACTTGACTATAGTGAGGTTTTAAAGTTATGGGATTCTTCTGGAAACAGAAGAATTGCGTTGGTCTTTTCATGAAACTGTGAACCTGAGCTAATAGATAAATTAATTAAAATGTATTTCAAATCTTGTAAAGAACACAAAATTTTCTTGTTTTTCCAAAATATAAATGTAAAATTTACTAAAATGGTATAAAGATGATTAGATTCAGATTGACGAAAAGCTTGTCCCAGAGTGCTCCAAAACGCACCAGAGACGTTCTAGGTAAACAAAATTTCCGGGGGAGCATACCCCCGAACCCCCCCTAATTTGCCTTGGTCAAAAAACAGGTCTGGCTACGCCATTGCAATCAAGGCCGTAGATCTGTGTTAATTAAAAGACACAAAAATAGGTGGTTTTTTGTCGTCATTATGTAAATTTAGATTCTTAAGTAGTTCACTGATAGTATTTACTATCGTAAAGTGTGCAAATTTCACATATTACAATTCTTATTTTTGGATTAATATCATATAATTTACTTATGTAACGCTTGTTTGAAATTCGCGCCAGAAAACTATTTCTACGACTCTTTGACCGAGAATCGCTTTAAGCATGCGCTCAGTGACTCGGATGACGCGCCATGTGAAAGTTCAAAATGGTTGACAGTAATCAGTTTGTTAGTTTTGTGTCACAGAAAATTTCTAAGATCAGATGGAAACCAAATCAAAGTCAGTACTCACATGAAACCGATGTTTTTGCAACCGGAAACTGGGACGATGAGGTTTGTTGAAGTTCGGTATCGCCGTATTCGTTCATTATTGCATATTTCATGGTGTCGTTTTTGGAATGTGTTCATTCTTTTTTGTTTTTATCAATTTACTGATAAGATAAACAGTCGTATACCCAGCTGATAAATATATACTCAGGTGAATAATTCATCACTACACAGGCATATAAATAGATAATCATTTTTAAAAAAACTTTTCCCAGGAAGAATATGAAAAAAACTGAGTTTGAATTGTACTGGTAGCAAGACACCCCCAGACACTTCCCCTCCAAAATTAGTAGACAGCCAACCCCTCCAAGACACTTAGCCCCACAAAATCTGTGTGACATTTCATCCCCCCCCCCCCATTTTTTTATGTATTTGCTATGGCTTAATTAATGTACATTTTATGTTCTATTTATATATTCTAAAACATTAAATAATTCTCTCTATCTATCTCTCTAGATAGAGAGAATTATTTAATGTTTTAATTCATCCAGAAAAGAACATGACATTATTCTGGTCAACATTTAATTAGTTAATATGTTATTAATTTGAGATGAAAGTAGGTGTGAATTAATTATTCTGATATAATAAATAATATTTATCAAAAAAGAAAACAAGTATACATTTTCCAAAGGAATTTTTAGGGTTACACTGATACAGAGACATAGATAACAGAGATAAGCAGCTCCAATTTACTCCATTGAAATAGCGCACATGCCTCTCAAAAAGTAAAAAAATTAGGCATTTTGTAGCAATTAAAACTCAATGGCTATTTGTTCGACCCTTTTAAGGTATACATCATTTGAAAGTTTAAACAGTCGTCTATAGCTGCAAGTTAAAATATTGGCAACTTTCTAGCCCTTTAATCAGGCACGGATTTACTGGGGGGGCTTATGGGGCTCAAGCCCCCCCAGCTGGCCCGTTTGTAAAATAAAAACGAGCCCTTTTATTTTAAGACCCTAAAATATTTTTTCAGGTCTTTTCACCTCGTAACAGAAACACAGTCAACCTTTCAATTTGCAACGGTCATGCAATATTACGTAACAACTGATAACGTGTTCGCAACTTTATAGCTGTGTATATTATACCAATGTACGGTATATTCGGTGGCACGGATTATCCGAGAGTTCTCCAGACTGATCATGATGTAAAGTTTTCAAGCGTCTTTTAACCTTGACGTATTTGATAAAGTTGTTAAATGAGCGCCTGCTGACCATGATTGGTGATGAGGCAGCTTTTTTTACTGTTTCCTGTAGTACCTTAGATTCCATAAAAATGGCATTTGAATTTTTATAATGATCATTGTTCAACAGTTTTGAGTTTTTGGCATTGATGACTCACTTTGATATTGATTTAAATTTGCCTATCTGTCAAAAAGTATGCGACGACTATCTGTTTTGTGGGCCTTATCAAATCCTCACAACCATGGTGATGATAATGACAATTGAATTTGTGATGGTTCTTTAATGATTTTAATGAATAAGTATGATTATGGTATGATTATGATGATATTGTGATGACATTTTTATTTGTTATGCCAATTAATTTATGGATAAATTATTCGTTTCAGAGGACTCTATAAATATAAAATAAGTTAAAACATGTCATACCGTATTTTGTTTTTTGCTTTAGCTGAAAATTTCAAAGGAAAGAATACCATTATATTTCTTTTTAATTCTCACACAAATTTCATTATATTCGTATGCCTAAAACGCACCAAAATGAGCCATTTACACCAACTTTATAGAAAATTTTCTTGGGGGAGGCCTGCCAAATCCCCCCCCCCCCCCCCATACGGAAGGGGGACACCCCCTTCCGTACCTTCCCCCAAGCCCCCCCAGTAAAAAATTTCTGGATCCGGCCCTGTTAATTTAATATAACTTGGCAGAATATACCCACTATCCCAGTTTTTCACCATCTTTATAGTTTTGTGAAAAATGATTAGATTGCAGTTCTCTTTAACACATGATGCATCATTTATTTTTACCAGGACTAAAATTATTTTACCTGCAGCAATAGACAAATGACTAGGCTTTCAGAAAATGCATAATTTGATTCAATTTGGCAACTAGTTAACAAGTTATACTTGCTACAAGACACTGTCCTAGCAGGCACGCGTAAGACCTTAACTAGCTAGGAAGTTGCCTATCTCTGTTATCTATGTCTCTGACTGATATAATTAAACTGACAACCTTTCTTTGCAACTATTGCAGAAGTAAAACAAAAATATTGAAATTATTAGTTGATATCAACTAAATATTAATCATTAGAAAATATTACATGACTTAAAATGCACAAAAACATAACTATCAGTAACCAAAAAAATGGGAAGGGGGAGGTGAAGTGTGTGTCAGTTTTCGTAAGATGAGGGTAGTAGTGTCTGGAAAAAATGGCAAGGGCTGAAGTGTCTGGGGGAATGAAGTGTCTGTTAGCCGGTTTGAATAATCAACACCAATGGTAGAATTTTCAATAGAAGGATACTACCTCATTGCGCACATGTTTTATGCTCTCTCGGGGGGAAAACTTTCACCCGTTTTCAGGGCTAAACTAGAATTTTACATAATAAAAATTCTTTACGGAAATACAAAGCACACCAGCTAATCTTTGGTGCACAGCATGATTTTTTGTAACTTTACAGATTTCTTATTGAAAAAGACCATTTTTTTATTGATATGATATTACAACAGACTGGGTAAAATATAGGAAGTTTTAGTACCAGTAGCAAATCTTTTGGTAAACAAGTATTTTGCTTGCTCACATGTGTGTGTGCAAATGTATAATTAAAAACATACAATAATCGTTAATTTTATTTAAAAAAAAATATGAAACAAAAGCAAGCAACACACAAATATTTCATAAAATAGCATAATAAAGCATAGATTGATTAAACTTGAGTTTATAAGTTATTAAAGTAATTAATAGTTAGTAATTAGTTGTTAAAGTAATTAAGATGTCTTTTTAATTATCATTAAATTGATAATTAAAAAGCGGTGTAAACAAAGATGTGCTAAATGCAATTCGTCATTTAATTACCACAGACAATAATTATTTCAAATGTTTGCCAACAAATCATAACTGTAAAAATTACGTAAAATTTGACGAAACATACAAGTTATAAACCTTATACAAGTTATATCCAAATTCAATAATGTATAGTAGCATTGCCTTATATCTTACATATATACACCATATAAAAGATAATGCTAATATATGCCAACTTAAAACCCATAGAGGAGGCATCCATGCCCTATGGACACATGTCTAGTTTAAAGATAAAACAGTTTGCCTAAATGTATTTCCTAGTCACAAAGTCCCTGCCCCTTTCCCAAAATGATGGAAGAAGCACTGAATTGAAATAAGGTCGTTTTTTGAACAGGAAGGGAAGATTTGCTTATGGAGACTACCTATGTCAGAACGAGAGATGGATATGGAAGGGGCCAACTATGATTTCGGGGATAAAGAACCACAGCTTCTCTGTAAGACGCCACATCTAGGTGATGTCACAGACTTAGAGGTAATATTTCATGAGAACAGGTAACCTTTTTTTATTTTTAATTTCTGATTGTATTGTAGATGTAATTGTTAGCTGTTGGACATGTAACAGTCCTCAGATCTTTCACAAGTCCAACAGACATAAGAAAAATGTTCCGAAGTTTTTAGTATACCTTGTGAAAAGGTAAAGGATATCTTCTGAAATATGAAAATTCTTCACTTATTCTAGTAGAGTCAAAAATGATTGACATTTGGACAACAGCCTTTGAGATAAACATGTATTCAAAGTTACAATTTCCTTTTAATCATTATGATCTTGAAATACTGCTTTGCTCCAAATGGCAGTGTAATTATAAAGTATTTTTACAGTATTGTATGGGCCAGTCCAATAAATGATATATCCCACCCAAGGAAGGCATTTCCATAATGGAACAATCCCTTTTTGAAGTATATTTGGCAAGAAAACCCCCTCAAAAACAAAACAAAAATGCCTCAACTGAACTACTTTGCTTTCCAAGGAATGAATATATGTTTTACTGGAATGGCCCCAAGTAAGAAAAAAACCTTACATTGATAAAAAATATTTGCACAGTTTAGCTGTAAAAGCTGGGAACCTTGCTTTGTTTTCAGTTCATCAATGCAGATCTTCTTGTGGCCTCCTCGTCTTCAGGAACTGTTACACTTTACAGACCTCACAGAAACTCTCAGGTATACACATACCATGTTGTTAGCAGCGTTTCAATATTTAGTATTTCAAGTAGCAATAGAATATTCAGTTTTCAGGCATTTAAGTCCATGATATCCCACTGATAAAGATACACATTTATGTCTACTTTAGACCTCTCTGTAATTGAAGGTCGTTACTAGGTTTGAAGCAGTATGGAGGAAATGTCTGCTTTTGCAGGTGGTCTTGGTATATTTTTGCCTTAACTACAGTGAACACGGTAAAACAAATCACATTACAACAAAGTCACAGTTTACTTACTTCTATGAAAACATTCTTTGGTCCTCTGAAAAAACGATTCGATTCTGGCAGTAAATTACAAGGCCTGTCACAGATATGAAGAATTCATAAGGACAGAGTAATCTTGACTTTCCACATTCCACACTATAGAACAAGTACGGGTACAACCCAGGATACAGTCATCATGAGAGATTAATATTACAAGTTTCAAGAAATTGTTTCCAAATCAGTTTAAAATAAAAGTTCATTTGTGTATATAAGACTGGATTTTTCACAGACCTTGGGAGCAGCCATGAGTTGGGAAGGTATACACCAGCATCCAGGTGGCAAGAGATGCCCATGTACGTGTTTGACGACTCAGGGTGAGGATATGATAGTGTCGGCAGGGGAGGATGGTTGTATAAATGTTCTAAACATAGCTCACAGAAAACCTGTTAGAACTATAGGTATATACATTCTTAATTATTTATATTTAATTGAATTATCTTTATGTGTTATTTTCAGGGTTCATGTAGGACTTGTGTGTTTCTGGATTGATACATTACTTACTACAAAACATGAACTAAAGGACACCAGGTTACTGAGTGATTTTTACAACACATTTGAAAACAAGAAACATGGCAATGCCACGAAACCAGGTTTTCAAAAATGTTGTTCTGATTCTATACTATAGTATGAATTTTGGAATGAAGATTGCTATGAATATTCAAAAGATTATAACATGACATGAAGGAAAAGATAATATTCATGAGAATACATGATAATGAGTAGGATGTAAATTTCGGCTAACAATACTGTCTGCAAGGAGTATACTTAATAATGAGACAACAATTTCTGCACGTCATCTTGATGTGGTAAACATTTGTCTGAAGTTTCATCAAAATTCTTCAAAGGGTTGAAGAGTTACAGAGCAGACAGGATTTTCAATGTTAATGTCACTGTGACCTTGACCTTGGAGCCATCAAAATTCTTCAAAGGGTTGAAGAGTTACAGAGCGGACAGGATTTTCAATGTTAATGTCACTGTGACCTTGACCTTGGAGCCAGCCATGCGGAACATGCGTTCTGCACGTCATCTTGATGTGGTAAACATTTGTCTGAAGTTTCATCAAAATTCTTCAAAGGGTTGAAGAGTTACAGAGCGGACAGGATTTTCAATGTTAATGTCACTGTGACCTTGACCTTGGAGCCAGCCATGCGGAACATGCGTTCTGCACGTCATCTTGATGTGGTAAACATTTGTCTGAAGTTTCATCAAAATTCTTCAAAGGGTTGAAGAGTTACAGAGCGGACACAATTTCGTTTGACGCCCATCCGCCCATCCGCCCATCCGCCCATCCGCCCGCCATACCCCAATCTAATAACCAGGATTTTCAAAATTGAAAACCTGGTTAATAAAGTCTGTAACTGAAAGAACGAGGCGACAGCCGAGGGTGTTATTGTTTTTTGAGGGTTGTCAATATCCTCTATAACCCTCGCTGATGTGTGTTATTTATTTTATTATACCGAACCATACATGTGATCATGTTATACATGTATATACCTTAGGACTGTTTTCATTTGGTAACAAGTCGAATCAAACTCAGCTAAATGCTTACAGTCAGTATATTCAATAAGCACCTTCGACATCATCAGACGCTTGAATTTTCTGCAGGGTGTGCAAAAAAACAATAACACCCGGAGGGTTTTTGAAAAAAAAATGTTACCCTCTGAGCTGATGCAAAATGTAACATTAGTTTTAAAAGCCCGATCGCCTATGGGAATTTAGTATTGGCAGTTTACATGAGGTATAATAAAGTAAATTGCATATTCATTCATTTGTTTCAGAGTGCAGAAGCAAATCATTTTGTTAGAACTAGAACTTGAAATGCATACATAGGACAGACTTTATTTCTAAAACACATTCCATTATATGTATTAAATTTGTCCTTCCAGATAAAGCCAACAGTTGTACAATAAATGGAATCACATTCTTAAAGCAGTTGGAGGTTATTACAGTAGATTCCAGTGGACAGCTGAAAGTGTTTGACCTCCGACAAACATCTGGTGAACCTGCTCAAACATATTCTGTGTAAGTTGTGAGGTTTTGGGGAATTCATAGGTGGTTTGGATGAAATTATGTCTATACATTTGTAATCTTTGAGTGCTTCAGATGACAGTCTGTTAGACTTTAGAGCTGTGCATGACAGACTGTTAGACTTAAGAGCTGTGCATGACTGTCTGTTAGACTTTAGAGCTGTGCATGACTGCCTGTTATACTTTAGAGCTGTGCATGACAGACTGTTAGACTTTAGAGCTGTGCATGACAGACTGTTAGACTTTAGAGCTGTGCATGAGACTGTTAGACTTTAGAGCTGTGCATGAGACTGTTAGACTTTAGAGCTGTGCATGAGACTGTTAGAATTTAGAGCTGTGCATGACAGACTGTTAGACTTTAGAGCTGTGCATGACAGACTGTTAGACTTTAGAGCTGTGCATGAGACTGTTAGACTTTAGAGCTGTGCATGACAGACTGTTAGACTTTAGAGCTGTGTATGAGACTGTTAGACTTTAGAGCTGTGCATGACAGACTGTTAGACTTTAGAGCTGTGCATGACAGACTGTTAGACTTTAGAGCTGTGCATGACTGTCTGTCAGACTTTAGAGCTGTGCATAAATGAATGATGTCATCCAAAAATAAAGTCAAAACAACAAAGCAGTTTACTGGAATGTACAGTGCTTCAGATGTTGCCTACACATTATATTTTGCATAGATTAATGTTCACTATATGGCAGTGATTGACACTCTTTGTATACCTCAGAAGTAAACTACATTATTTAGGTTTGAAATCTAATCAATTTTCTAAGAGTTCAGGATTTATCTAATATTGAAACAAATATCAAGAATTCTTAAACGGATACAACCTGACCTCATTTTAAGTACTGTTAATTGTTTCTTGGAGATAAGGGTGCTTAAAGAATTCTGTATTGAATAGCAAACAGCGCAGAAAATGTTCAGATCAGTTGAAACTTGTTAAAATAACATTTTGAGGAGGTTGTTTGGATTATTAGAAAATTAACTAATCTATGAAATGGTATGCTCTTTTTTAATGGATTTTTAAAAAAAATGTATATCCAGTGGGTTAGAAGAAATGTGATGATGTCAGTAACTTTACATCATTTACTTTGTTATGTTTTATTTGCAGATCTGGTGAACAAACCCCCCTTCAGTGTGTTACCAGACACCCCACCCAGCATCACATTGTAGCTACAGGGGCATATGATGGGGTATTGTCATTGTGGGATCTCAGGCAGGAGAAATTTCCAGTTACACCTCTGGAGGCACATTCTGCAGCAAGTTAGTTCTTTACAATATTGTCCACTGAATAAATTGCGGGCATTGAGGGTAGGGGGCATTTAAGTCATACTGATCTTTGAGATAGTTACTTGGTCACTCTATCAATCAGTTACACTTTATGGAAAACAGGGGAAATTATAGATGTCTAGTAATAAGCTGTTGTTATGTAAGATGAAGAAGTTTTACGGTACTGTCTGGCAATAAGATCAGAATTTTGCTTTGAGCAACGAAGTTGGTTGATGGTCCGGGTAGGCTGTAGGGTTGTGATAGATTTCAGTTTTAAAAGTCAGTAGGTTTTATTGTGTGAAAAGTGAATAAGGTTTAATCTATTTTGCTTCCAAAAGTGACCTTTTCCACCTTAAGTTTTGAAGAGTATTCTGTTTTTAGCTTGGCTTACACTGAAATGAACAAAAATTCTGTGTTTCATGTCCCACCACTGCTCTTCATGTTATATATTATCTGAACTCTGGGTAATTCTTTTGAATGGGTTAGGTTACCAAGTATAATAAAATCATTGTTTTTCAGTATGGGAGGTGAAATTTCATCCAAATAATCCCGATCATTTGTTCACATGTTCTGAAGATGGTTCAGTATGGCACTGGAATGCTTCGTCTGTTGCTACATTGGTCACAGGAACTGGTAAATATATAAATTTCGTTATTGACTTTTGTTGTGTAAAGCTGAGTCATATCTTGTGGAGGTTGTAAAATATCTTGTGAATTAGATATTAGTAGCTAGACTTGAATTCTTTTGTACTTTTTTTTTTCTTTTTTTTTAAGGGCCATTCCTGTAAAACTTATCCTCGGGGATGTGGGGTCTTTTTATTTGTTAATGGTGGTGTGGGAGTCTTTTCTTGTTAAACTTCTAAAAGGGTTGCTCAATTTTGAATGTGCCTTTCTGGGGTAGGATATACATGTATGTTTTACTGGAATGTTTTTAAGGCCTTTTGCAGTAACTTAATAAAATTCTGCCAGTGTCTTAAGTACAGAATTTTGAATATAAGAATACCTCTTGTATTTGAATATGTACACCTCCCCTCCCCCTTCCAAAACAATTGACATCTCTATTTACATTTACAGGGGCAGGTTCTGGTGGTGGTGGATTGTTCTCTCAGAGTACCTCTGGAGGTGAGGGTGGGAATCTCAGTGTAACTAGTCCTTGGCTAATGCTCGAGTCAGGTCGACAGAAACTGGATCTAAGTTCATTACTTGATGTAACATTGCCATTTAATAGCATAGACATTGTGGCTGAGACATTACTGTGTGGTTCTGATGAAGAAGCCATATATGCTGTAGAGTTACCTGGTATTAAGTAGATTGACCATAGAAAGACTAAGTTAAAGGGATCAGAAATGTTGTCATATTTTGTCGTAAAGTGAAAATGCAGGCACTGATAAATAAAACTGTGAACAAAAATAGATTATGTTTGTACAGAAAAATAGTGATGATGTATTGCTTGGAAATGCATTTAGTGTAAATATTGTTTATGTAAATGAAATACAGAAAACAGTTCTATTTTTATTTCAGCAGTGTAAGTATGTGGGAGTGTAAAGTTTAAAGGTTTTTTGAAAAGTACTTGGTAAACGTGTTTAAACACTTTTTTTTTCCAAATAGTGAAAGCTTACCTCCTTAATCAGAACAGTTTTGGTCACATTTCCATAGATTAACTCTGACCATGCTAAATATCTAAAATGGACTTGTCCATCTTTCAGTTTGGACAGCTCCATTAATTGTTTATGGGGGTACATACTAAAAATTTACTGACTGAAATGAATGACAGTGCAGACTGATCAGACGTGCAGGCTGATCTTGGTCTGCACTGGTTTCAAAGGTAGTCAATTGTCACTAGCAAGGTTAAGGTTTAACAAGAAGATTTTATATATTCTATATCAAAATTAGTCACGTGGTGAAAACTAGGGTCAAATCTAGGTCACATAGCTGGTACTTTGGGATAAACTTTGAATGAAAAGAATAAACATTATATGTATCTGGGTATACTTTTAATGAACATGGCAAAACAACAGTAGGAAGATTTAATCTTTTATACTTCAGAAAAGTTACCTATAAATATCACACAAAATCAGCTTAAATATTCATGTTCTTAGTGTATTCAAGTGTTTGTAACTGCCTGAGGCCATTTCTCAGTGAACTGTGGGAGGGTCATAGTCAAATTTGAGAAAATCTGACCCCATGACCTTCAGGCTTGGAATTAGGAAGCTAGATTCTGATCTGGGTCCAAAATACATATCATTTAACTGTTAACGAAACTGCATTTGATGACAGTATACAAACATATCTAAATTAAAATATATATTAATGCTCCTCAAAATTTTTCTTTTTACATTTTTTTTTTTTTTACATTTACATTTTTGTACACAAAGAACAGACGAACAGACACATAAAAGACACAAATACATTTAGAGAAGGTACAAAAAGGCTATTCACAATGAAATTTTCTGCTGGCATTTTTCTTGCAGAGTAAGATAAAAAAAATACAAAAACATGGACCACAAACAAGCACATTTAAAAATTAAAAATCTGTGACACACACAATGCTTAAAGAATCAAAAACACAATGAGTGAAAAGATATATTCACAATTAAATCACAGATCTGCTTATAAATGATATGGTTTGATAATAAAAATGTCTCTAACACTACTTCTATCCCTATTTAAAACTGTAGGAATCATGAAAATTTAGTTTCAATCTCTCCCACTGGTACTTGGTTGACACTTTAATATTGGTGGTCTTACACCTAAGAACTGTGTAGCATAGCCATACAGAGTTATTTAGGTTATAGGTGTAATGCCACTAAATTCAAACTGATGACTGATTCAAGCCCCAGTTTTCACTTTCGTTTTTCAATTTGATGAGTGATAAAAGATTTTCACCATATTCAACCATACTCAATTGTAGTAAAACTTGTTCTCGTGAAAATATTTCAGTTAATAAATGTTTGATTTTCTAAGGATACACATTGGTGCAAACTTAAAACATGTATATATAACATTAATTACAAGTACATTGTAATTGTATCAGCTAGCAATTAAGTCACAGATCAGCACCAGTTACAAAGTTAACAGGACAAAAGTTATAGGCCATGTCAGCTGAGATCTAGACTATGAATGCTTTTATACACAGAAATCATCAAAACAGGTGCAATCACTGAAAGATCGCAACATGATCGCTTAGTTTAACTGAAAAATTTTAAGGCAAATTTTTTCTAATCTGTTTGAAAATTTCAAAATGCAATGAATAAAAATCCAACTACATGTATGCAAAATTTTTGTCACAATAATTCTAAAATTAGATAACATTTTAGGTTTCATAATTACGGATTATTATATGGAAATTTTCAGGATCATACACCCCAAGATCTTACAAGTTATGTTGATCGTCAATACGAGAAAACTCCTATAGCACATGCAGAAATGCCTAATATGATACAGTGTGATAATAAAAAATACACAGGGTAATTATAAGGGGACCGATAGGCCTTGGGGAAAAACAATAATGGGTTATAAAAGCTACATATTTAGATAATATAAAAACATTTAAAATATTTTAACATAAGATTACAACAATGCTGTCATGGTGTTAACTCCAACTAATATTAAACTTATTTACACATAAAATGAAAAGTGAGAATTGTATGACATTAATGAACTGGAAAAACAATGAAAAGAGTAAATATTCTCATGAGAATGAAATCTTGGCAGTCAACCATCACAGTTCAAGTCTTGCTCAAAACTCAGAGCTTCATTTCATGTTACAATTATACACCAATTAAAAAAGAAACAGCAATACTATAATTATAATCAGTTGACTTGCTTAACAGTTGTATCAAAATTATCTCGCCTACAATATATGGATATTTCATTTAACAGAAAAAATAAATCGCTAACTGGCAAAAAAGCCTTTTTCAAAAATAATATAAGCATGTATCATAGAAACATACTTTCTACGTTAAAAAAAAATTATGTATATTTTATCTACTAAAACTACCTGTGGACAAAGAACATAAAATACAAATAAAACTTTACTGACAACAAATCACCTGTAGGAAGACGCACAATATTGTATCTTAAAAATTTTTAATTCATTACAACAACCATAATAATATATCATCCAGTATTTAAATAAGCACCAACTTCATAATCCAATTTTATTGAAAGCACAATCACGACAAAAAAAACGACATCTCAAATTAAACTGACTAAAGCATAGAATTTAAGAAAGCTCCTATCCAAACATTCTTAGTGTCCCTCGTTACCAACAACGTTAAATAGTAGCACAGCAAAACTTAATTGCTTATGACAGGTTGACAGGTTTTTCCCACAAAAGCAGAAATCGCAGGTGCACATCAAAAACCAAATAAGGAATATAAAACATCTTTTTAAAAGAATTTATATGAAACATGTTTTTGAAACTAGATCTAGTTAGGTAAGAAACCTGCATGTAATTAAAACAAAAGATTTTGTAGAGCTTTTCAGTTTAATAATCATTAAACTTATCTGACGGCCAAGCTACCTGGCAACAGTACTGATTACTTAGTGTTATTTACTCACCTTTTCCAGAGGTCAAGAAGATGCTCGAAGGTCAAAAATGTGACAAGCAAAAAGTTGAAATCTTGTTTTAAAGTCAGCTGACTTAGTTGAAACTGCTCAAAAACACCACTTTTTTCTGTAATGCATAATTCCCCAGTGCAGAAATGTGATTTTTTAAGAAACCAAGACTGGCAAATACCCCGCTGCACAACTGTCGTATTTGAGCAAAGAATCTGAATCTCTATGGAAATCTGCTGATTTCAGCTGAAAATTGTTACATGGTTTTATATGGTGACTTTTTTGTTACATGATGTATCATTTACATAATTAATTAATATATATGTTTTAAGTATTATCAAGTTTTAATGCCAATGTACATGTAAAATATTATCTACTCCATGAACTTGAAATCCTATGGTATACAATTTATACTGAATAACACCTTTCAAAATATTTTGAGCGGTTAGTTTTGATTGGTCAAAAGTACATGTATATACATTATCTGTTATTGAAATAAAGGAATACAGTAAGTTACAAGTGGTAAGAAAAAGGTAAGACGTTTTAATACAAAGGACAAACTTGTCTTAAACAATACGGTAGTTGATTGTTTTGTGCGTAATTTCTTATTCTTAACACATAACATTACTTGAAATAATATAATATATAGGTCAAAACACTAAGGAATAATTTTACCCATGATACATCACAACTTTATGCAAGTATCACCAATATTCTAAATCTGAATCGCCACCTTCCTCGCTGTAGCCGGTTGATTCCGAGTCCGATACATCAGACAAACTTCCGTCACTCTCACAGAATATATTTTCCGGTGGCATTGCCTTCATGCGCGACATTTTGTGAGCAATACGATGCAGCAACAATTCCACCTCAAAGTTCATCAAGAAATCTCTCGGAAGCGCAAGACGTTTTACCAATGTTTGTAAAACCGTTCTATTCAGAACAAAACCAATGTAATCATCATATATATGCAGATCGTGGTCTATCACGTTTACAGGAAGTAATTTTGATATACTTGTTCTGTGTTTAATGAAACAGTTGTGAAACAACGCTCTTGCGGCAAGTTGCTTCAGTCCTGCTGAAGTTTGTCCGAACATAAGATGTACAAGGTTACTACTGATGTTGGAAAGGTGCGAAAATTCTGAAAATTCACCGTTCAACATTCCATGGATCTCATCTGTTATCTCTTTACGAGAAAAATAACCTAGGTAAAAAGGAGTATATTTTAAAAAATAATATTTTCACCATTTACTTGCATGAAAAACATTATCTACAAAATATGTGTAACATTTTTACTCTTTTTTTTTTTTTCCCCCGCAAGGATCAATGACAAAAACGTATGGAAGGTGAATAATATCCCTCTGATACTGCTTAATGCAGCTTTTTATCAAAATCCCACCCTGAAGTTCAGTCGGCCATCTTGAATCCCTTACTTTACAGGAACTTGCAGTGAAAATCAACACAACACAATTTTCAATACAACCCAATATGGGCACCAGCTGTTCATCTTGAATATAACAGTAGGCAATATAATAAATATTGTGTGATTCAAAATTTTAAAATAAGATTTGTGGATCCTATAAAACAAACAAGAGGGCCAAGATGGCACTATATCGCTCACCTGAGAATCATTGCACAGAAACATAAAAAATCAGGATGTAAGTTAGTAGGTCAAGGCCAAGATCATCCACGGTCAAAGATTTAATCTGCATGCAAAATTATGTAATGTTTCATTGTTGTAGCTGAACAGAACGTCTTCTAAGAATAGGCCCTGTGACCTATTTTTTGACCCTGGATGACCCATTTACAATCCCATCCTAGATTTAATCAAGACAAACATTCTGACCAAATATTAGGAAAATCGGAAGAAAAATACAGCTTCTATCGCATACACAAGCTTTTTCTAAGATTTGACCCCAAGATCTAGTTTTTGACCCCAGATGACCCATAAGCAACCCAACCTAGATCTCATTAAGCAGGCCTGCTAATTTTCCGGCCTGAGCCGGATTTCCTGCTTTCGAGACCGCCAGGGTCAGTCCTGAGATTTACATAAATCCGGGGAGAAAATTGGGGGGGTGGGGGAATCCTTGCGCCAAGCCTCCCATATTCCCGATTATCCAAGACAATGAACTGCAGGTGTTGGAGAATAAACAGCCTCCAACTAAAATTGTTACGAGCGTCTTCATTGGTCGATCATACGACCTCGCACCAATCAAATGGCTTAATAAATATCCTCTATCACATAGCGCCATATTGAAAAGAAGAAAATGCATAAACTCACGTAAAAAGAGGAAAAAAAATAAAAATTACAGCGTACAGAAAACAGGTGAGAATCCTCTTTTTTTCAATTGATTGTCCATGTCAAGCTGTTAATGTTACAGAGCCATTAATGTCAGGAGAAGCATTTTAAGTTCTTCAAAAAGGCTATATCTCAGGAGCTTCCGGGGGCCTACCGCCCCCTGAAACCCAGCCAGGGCTTTGCCCTGGACCCACCGGGGGCCCTTGCGGCCCCCTGGCCCCCAGCTAAAAGAAAGAGATTTTCGGGACTGGCATTCTAAGTCCATCAGCAGGCCTGTTAAGACAAACATTCTGACTAAATATTAGGAAAATCCAATGGAAAATACAGCCTCTATCACATACACAAGGTTTTTCTAAGATTTGACCCCATGACCTAGTTTTTGACCCCAATTGACCCATATACAATCCCGTCCTAGATTTCATCAAGACAAACATTCTGACCAAATATTAGGAAAGTCGAATGAAAAATACAGCCTCTATCGCATACACAAGGCAAATGTGAACAGACAGACGACGGACATCCAGCAATCACAACAGCTCACCCTGAGCATTCGCTCAGGTGAGCTAAAAATAGACAGCTTGAAACCCAGATGCTAAAAATTAATAATTCAACTGTACTCAAAGATACACTATCCTGAATGCTAAACAAAGACATGGTCTTGCATGGGAAACACTGTATTGGGTAATTACCTGAATCAACCAGATGTGAATACTGCCTGGGGGCTGTTACAATACAACTATGCATGTTCTGCCAGTTTATAGATCGCTGAAGAGGTATAGACAGGAATGTGGCAAATATCGGAGACACCCTCCTGTAATTAATCAAATAAAACATGGTTGTTAAGCATTTTCAAACCTATATATTATAGTATGGTAAAGTGTGCTGGTTAATTTCATGATACTGCTACTGAAATGGCATTAAAATGGCTGACAAACGTCAAAATTTGTATTTTTCTACCCTGAACCACATTCCTTTTTGCTACCTTAAATATAGTGAATATTTTTCCTCTATACTTCAAAAATTTTTCTACGTTGAATCTTCAACACTGGTACAACCAATACATAGACAGCTTTAATAAGTGACCAATATATTGATTGTTATAATAGTAATATGGTTTCAAAGATGTGAACCGAGAAACAAAAAACTGCACTCGCTTTTTTTTAATTGCCTTACACACTCAGATATAGGAAGTCTTTTAGTCTCATTCTTTGAAAGACAAATTAAAGTCAAACTTATTTGATGTGATCTTAAACAAAGTTGAGCTTATTTTGTTAAGGCAGTAATTCAATTCCCATCAAACATTTGAAAGACCACAATAATGGAGGCTTTATGCAATAGAATTTTTGTGGCTATGATTAAATGATGATTATTTCACAGCTATAGAATAAAGCTTGAAAAAACATATATGAACCTAAAGAGAAATCATATGTAAAAACTTCAAGTACTGAAAATTGTATGTCTTTTGGGGATTCAGCCCTAAAACACTAGTAGAAATTTATACACTAACTTAATGCACGTGTGTATTAAAAAAATCAATAACTACTGTTGTGATATTATCAACACTGTTTAGGTCCTAGCGATTTTCAACAGATACGGTCTTGCCTGAATCAAAATTTTGAAAATTGTGTGCATTGAAAAATTTCAACTAAGTAAATTATAACACAAAATATGCATCCCATGCATAAAAATAGATCCATGCCTTTTCCTTTTCCTTGTTTCCCATACTGTCCCTCGGACTGAAGGGTCGGCCCCTCGAAGAAGCAAGGTTTGGGCAGCAGTAATGTCTCCACGTATGATGCAGTGGAACAGTGCTGTATGCCCCATAGAGTTCTGTATGTTTAACTGTAATACATACACAAGATAAAAATATGTTTTTAAATTTTTTATATAAAAGCATCTTAACATTTTCAAGGTGAGAAAATCAACATTGCATAGAAAATAGACATTAACTTTTCAATCGGACTCCATGAGGAGCTGTGGTTGAGGGAAAGAGCACTGAACTTCCGATATGGAGGTTGCTGGTTTAAATCCAACCAGCTGTGTGGGGTTTTAATTGTTTTCCTTATTCCAGACTTTCAGTACAAGTACAAGACTAAACATAGGAAGCAGTCATTGAACAGGATCCATATACAATGCATGTCGCAAGAACTTCTTCCCCAATTTAAAATAAATAAGTTTATACTAATTATCATTCCCACAACTATGGTATTCCATCTTACAGTTAAAGATCAGGAGTCTATCTTAGTTATGTTCAGGGTGTAATCAACATATAGCGTATGTTTTACTATATCAGTGAAAGGGACATAATTCTTACCCTGACATCTTTTTGAAGCAATAAAAAATCGAAGAAATCTTTCTTTACACACAGATTGGCACATGTGTCCTCAAGAGTTTCGTTGCTGCATGGCGATAAATCTTCCATATAGTCGTACATTTCTGATGCTGACAAATCACACAATGAGAGAAGTGGGGAATTTCCACGAGTGTCTATGGCATTTATGTTAGCACCATTCTCACACAGAAGCTTGAAAAGTCTAACATCGAGACTAAGAACTCCGAGTCTGTGTAGCGGAGTTTTTCTCTCATCGTCCTGTATACTTGCGTCCCCACCAGCACCTTTTTAGGACAGTAAAGTAATAAGTACATTCAATTTGAACCATTTTATGATGAGAATATTGCACAAGATGAAGCTGCAATAACAATTTATAAATACTAATACATAATAATTCATTAAATACCATTCAAATAAATTTACATGACTTTGATGAAAACGGAAAACTCAATTTTAGGGCACGCCTTCTTAAAAAGCTCACCTCGTCTAAAAAAGAATTAATGCATAACTTTTCAAAATGACACAAGACACAATTCCTCTAACACAATGGGGTAAGTGTTAAAATACCACCAAACTCAAGCTGAAAACAATTAAAGGCTTTAACCAATTGGTATAAAACTATTTAAGTACCAGTAAAATACAGAGATACAACAGCTCTGTGCTTGCCTCGCATTGGCAAAAACAAAATTAATATAAATATGTAATTTTTGTTCTTTAAAGTAAATTCTAATCAATTTGTTTCATGTTAGTAGACAGTAATATCTTTTAATAACCTAAAATGATGAAAACAAGATCTTCTACGTGTTCTATAACATCATCCCTAGAGGAAAGGTATTGTCTGTTAATACCAATCACAGGGTCCACCTGCGGGTCCCAACTATCATATGCTGACCTGTGGAATAAAAATGAAGATGTGAAAATTCCAGGAAATCCTGAAATATAGTAACAGTATTTTGCAAGAGAAAAAACATTTTCAAAGTAAAGCCAATTTAACGAAACTGAGAAAGATATAATTTAGTATAAACATTATTATGAATTAAATCTAAACTTAAAGGACTTTTTCTTTCATTATGGGTTAAGGTCAGAAATCTATGAATCTATACAGCAAGCTTCAACAGATGTTAATATCATATGTCATAACCACATAAAAAAAATGGCCCACTTCTGATTTATTGATACACAACATATTAGACCAACCTTTGATGCTGGAAAAACTTAGCTGAACCCTGTATATTTTTTTGCCTTAAATGTTTATTTCTTGTCTTTGATGAACAAGACTGCAAGTTCTTGCCTGAGAACTAAATGCAAATCGAAAGAATCATATCCTCAAAACTACAAAATTACCATTAGACATATTGTGTACTTAAGTCAAACTGATTAAAAGATGTTAGGTTCCTCCTATTTTGGGCTCATACGTACCAAGGCTCATGTCTGTGTACACCCGTCAGTTCAATGTAGAAATCTACAAGTAGCTCTAGTGGAGTTTTTCCGGGTCCACTGTACTCACTACCAAAGTATGTCTGTAAAAACAACATAAATTGCTTTCTGAATTTGTGACATATTTTATAATCTAGACTGTAATACGAACACGTTAATTTAGAAAAAATTGTATCCGAATGTCTCCCGCTTCTGGGAAAGACTAGATCTCATGTATTTTAGAACTGGCAAAACTTGAACCTGTTTTAAACTAAGCATACTTGTATGAAAATAGCAGTAACTGAAAAATACAAAGTTAAACAAATTTAAATTAAGAATAAATGTAGTAAATGCAGAAAAAAGCATGATCATGGACTAAGTTCCTGGAGCAATTTTTGACTTAGCTTTTTTACCAGACCACACAAATGCTTCAGAACTTCAGAAAGCTATCGTCCAGAAGGTCATATAAGTTACAGAATTTCTTTTACAGTCAGTAAGAGAATAACAAAATTAACACATAACTACATGCTGACAAATAACTTTATTGTCCAGGACATTCTGAATGCCTTACATTTTTACTGGGGGTACTTTATTGTAAATATTATCTCTGTCTTCTGAAATAAAATAACTTTCTAAGTGGGTCCTGTAATTTCTTTAGGTCCACATTCCTGAAAAATAACTTACTGTAGGAACTCTATAGTTTACGTTAGCTCCACGTTCTATCAGCAGTCGTGCCAGGTACAGGTTTCGGGGCCGGGGACGTGTTTCCTCTGTATCCAACCCACACAGGCATATATACAGTGGTGTTCTCTGATAACATCCTGAATTACATATTAATAAATTAATGCATTATTTTTTCAAGTCGTCATAATACTATTTCTTTAATTGGCAAGGGTCACAAGAATTTTTCTAATAATTGCATTTTTCAATTTCTCTCATCTTTTGTTTATAGCTCAAAACTACTGAACAAATCAGGGAATGTTTTCACAGTACATCATTACTTCATACAAATACAATTTATTTTTAAATTAATAAATTTTGACTGTGTATGGAAGTTGCACTCATTCGAAATGTTTGTTCAGGTTCAGAAACTGTGATAAATAAAAATAAACAATTAAGTTTCGCTGTTAAGACCATCAAAATGTGGATTTATCAGGAATCTGTGTTAATAGTGTATCTTTTACTAGGTTATCACTAAGAAATAAAACTTAGAAGTTAAATTTTCAATTTTATCAAAAATACTTGTCATTTCAAATTGTAGAAGTTGTCTGGACAGGTTAACTGCTAACAGATGGACTGGTGTATAACATGGTATATCCTTTTGAGCTTAATATAATTAGATTTTGTACTTACTACTTAATACTTCTGCAATTTTATACACAGTTACGGAACAAAAATTAGTGTTCACTATTAAAGTCTACCAGATATAAAGCATTTTAACAAAGTCCATCCTAAACTATTTAGGTCAAACTAAACTATTCCAACCCACTTATTCAAAACAAATCAGAATAATTTAAAGAAAATATACCTTCATCTAAAGATGATGGATTTGTAGTCTCACGAATCAATCTCTCTGACAAAACATAATTCCCCGATTCCAGAGCTCTTGTTAATGCTGTGTCGTTAAAGCCAAACTGAACATGGAAGACCCCTCCAGCCATAGCTGTGTGCCACACCAATTATTCTGCAAACAGAATTTTAAATCTTAACCTGCAATGACAATATGTAAATATTTTATATTATCAAGTGTTTTTTTATATATTAGAGTTTAGTGTCCTCTTCCAGTCCAAGTGATATTGGCCAGTTTACCTTACCACAATTCCAGAGAAAGACCAGTACTTCACTCCCATTTTCCATAAGAAACTGCCAACTTTCTCCAATAAATTGTGATAGATGCTTAGGAGGCTCGAACCCATGACCATAAATCAGTGAAAGTTAAGCATAATGGTCCAATGCACAATGGCCAGGTATAACTGGATAAATACAACCTCTGATAACTGCCTTGGGGAATCAGTTCTATGGCTCAGTCATCTAGACCATTGGTTTTCAATGCGAGAGGACCTGAGTTTGAATTTTGATATGGGTGGTCTTTTCCAAGATGCATTGTATCTTTGTGTTATGAGTTTTCATGTCTATAGGATAAGTTATTTGAAGTTTACAACTTCTTGACCACAGAAATGGGTCAAAGGCATCAGCTGCCAAATTAGATATAAACAAAACATTTACTCTTGTTCTGCTTTTCAATTGAACTTTATCACCAAGAACTGAAAGAGTCAGATTCGACATGTTTCTTATCTGGTATCATTGCTGGCATAAAAAACTTGGACTTGTCTAAGCAAAGCATCTTCTAAACCTGTAAAACTGCATGGTTGCGTTTTTCAAAATAGGACTATTTTGCATTTTTTAAAAATTATGCAAGGCATAGTCAGTAATTAGAACAGTTTGGCTTTGGTGGCTACTGGTCATCTGGGCAATTAGAACTAGCAATATAAACCTCAGTTAATGAATGAAATACGTTAGCTTTTTAACTTATTGCAGTATCTCTTACAAAATTATTGCTGCACTGTTTAGTGTTATTATACAAAGGAATTGAAAATCAATAAACCACTTGAGACAAGGAGTTGTTGATTTCCATTAACATATCTTTGACATATACTTTGACAACAAAACATCCAATTATAGATTTACCTTTAGATAATGAGTTTAGAAATTTAAGAACTATTCTTGCATTGGTCCCTTATTTTCACGTGAAAAAACACCTGAACTATGACATTAGTCACCTTTGTTGACAGTAGGTAGACTACAACAGTGATCTCCCTTGAATTATTGATTTTGGTTACATCTAACTAAATTGATAGAATAAAACCCGTACCACAAATAAACTCAATTTAGACCACAAATTTTGTGAACTGTTTACGAATATGAACACACAACAAAAATGAGGGAGGAATAATTGCTTTGCTCAACATGTTCATTAGCAGTAAAATGCAAAAACTTTACATAGGTAATCAGTTGAATGTTTTGAATTATTTACAATGCTGGACAGGTAATCAGTTGAATGTTTTGAATTATTTACAATGCTGGACGGCAGCAAAACAGTACCACAATTTTATGACTGACGTGTCAAATTTTAAAGCTATTCAGTGACAGTCCCTTTTCTGCCTCAACACATTCAATCATGGCTACTGTGTTAAAACATTATGAACAGAAACAAAGACTAGCGGAAAACTGAAAGCAACATGTAATCATCGTTCCAAATCAATATCTGGATACAGCAAAACAACACCAAACTGTGCCACACACTTAACAATGTCGGTTTCTTCTGCACCCAAAGAAAGGCTTTATAGGATTGCTGGAAAATTCTAAAAACCAGATAGATGATCTTTCAAAGCAGAAAATTTTGAAAAAAAATGATGATATGATTAAATGTTACTGGCAAGACATACAACATTATTTCAAAAAGAGTTTTGACTTCGATGAATTAAGCATGTACACACACTGACACACAGATGTAAATCAAGGGAATCATTTAGACTCTGTTGTTTCTATCAAAGACCTAAAATACCACAGACTGGACACTTGTATAAATCTCATAATATCTTGCCGCACTTCTTCTTCTTCCAAATATTGTGCAGGGCTCACTCTGGAGCATCAACACACAAGTGACTGTACAAGGTAGTTGTGAGAAGGGACAATTGCAGATTAAAACGGATAAAAACAGAAGTGTTCACTGCTAGCGGGCTGCCAGCCTAGCCTTGAAGCTGTCAAGGGTAAAGGCTGTGGCTATGGTCTCTGGCAACTGGTTCCACAAACGAATACTAGTAGGGAAGAAGGAGCACTTGTATACATCTGTCCTTCAGTAGGGGACCAGGAACCTGAGAGTGTGTCCTCTAGTTGACGGTCCTGATGGATGTAAATGAGCAGCAGCAGCAGGGATGTCAACCAGGCAGTGGCTTATCCTGTAGATCATAATGACCTTGGCAGTGCAGCGTCTCTCTTGGAGGGTCGGCCACTGGAGTCCTGCCATCATCTCTGTGGTGCTGCTTTTTGTCTGGTAGTCTCCAGTCACAAAGCGTGCAGCTCTTCTCTGGACTGCCTCCAGCTAGCTGACATTGCTGTTGATGTGAGGGTCCCAGACAGGTGACGCGTACTCTAAGATGGGTCTCACCAGGGTCTTGTAGCACTGGACCTTAATCTTTGATGGGCATCTGGCGAGGTTCCTTCTTAGGAAAGATAGGCTGTTGTTGGCCTTCTTTATGACTGCGTCCACATGAGGATAAGACCTCGCAAAATCTCCGTTATATCATATCTCAGATATCTCAAAACTATTTACCTATGTTGTAAACAAATTGCATAATGCAACAGAGCTTTCTTTCTTGTACAAAATGATATCTTTCTTAACAACACCGAACCAGAAATGATAAAGTGTTCTGCAAAGAAGAAACAAAACCGAACCAGAAATGATAAAGTGTTCTGCAAAGAAGAAAAATGTCTGTGTGTTAACAAATGATTGGAATTTATCAACATATCTGCATATTGACTACCTAAAAATCATAATTTCTTCAACATAAAACAAAAAAATCAAAGTAAACATTTTTTTTAACTGAACAGGTCACTTTATAATATGCTACTGACTTCTAGTTAGGGGTTTTACAGGTCATTTAGTTCTGAAAAAATGTTGACTTGCCATGTGATTAAATAGTGTTATTCTTTTGGTTTATAAAAGAGTTCTGAATCTGTGGTATTTTAGGTCTTTGTTTCTATCCAAATATACAAATATACTGTATACTGTGTTGCATATGCAAGTTGTTTAAAATGTTGCATTTCCCCCTTCTTTATTTGATACGGTAAATGGCACGGTAATCAGGAATATACACATGATTACTTTACTAAAGTAATTGTAATTTAATCGATAACATTTGTGAATAAATGTAATTAATTAATAGATTAAATTTTATTACAATAGTTATTGTAATTTAATGGTTAACATTTTTTAAGTAATTGCACCGGCACTGTATGTGGTATCCTTCATCTTTCTTCTTGCTTCGTCAGTCAACTTCCGAAGACCGTCATTCTTCTTCTAGCTTCTCCAAATACTATTATCATAGCAATACTTTTTAACAAGGCCGTTTCAAAAGTTCGGGAAATTTTGAAAAAATTTTGTTGTAACATCTGACGTGGTATTTATTCAAATTTCTAAGAGTTAAGTAGACACGGTTGATAAATGAACAAATGAATCACCCGTTGATCTTATCGTTTATTTCAATAACTCGTCAGATTTACCTGTACGTTGGAAGTGTGACTTACGGGAGGAACAAAATCCAACCACAAACAGGGGGGCACTGTATAAAAGATGAAGGCTTTTAGAACTCCGATTGCTACCTTAACTGGTAATTTGTACCTATGTGGTGTGGGATGTATAAACACAGAGAACTTACAGAGGAAAGGTGTGTATAAAACATTAAGTTTGTAGTGGCGAGGTTGGGAGGACTGTCCGACATGCTAGCTCAGTTCAGAAAGGTATGAATAATGTTGGTGACTTGGTCTCATTGACGAGCACTCATTTTCATTTTGATCTTTATTATGATCTTAGGGGTATTGCCAGTCCTAATGGATAGATCATCTCAGATCATTTAAGATCTTATTTCTTGTAGTCTTGAATTTGACATCCTTTTTCTATGAACACTTAAAACTCTGAACAGTCAATTAAATCCTTCTTGGAAAATATGTAGTCTCAATAATGCGACTTCAGACAGGATGCTGCCTTTACTTTCTGAAGGAGGTTATTGACCATTAAAAAAATAGCACAATAATCAACGTTTTGAGTACAGTTATTTGGACGATGAAAATATGTAATTTTGATTGTAAGAATACTAAGATAAGATTGTAAAGGGTCATTGGCTTGCAAGGAAGAATGTTTAGAGAACTTTCTAACTTTTTATATATATTTGCCTTTTCCTTGCTGTTATGTCTGAATGTTAATTACAGGTATAACACATGTATTGAACACAGCGGAAGAATTACAAGACTTTACATATCCTGACCTAAATCTCCATGTCAGACATATTCTAATGAGAGATTCTGCAGAACAAGATTTACTGTCTTTCCTCGATGAATGTGTCGATCATATACATGAAGTAACTTCAAACAATGGCCATATATTAGTTCACTGTGTAGCTGGTGTGAGTCGCTCAGCAAGTGTGTGCATAGCGTATCTGGTGAAATATAAGGGTATGAGTCTTAGGAAGGCTTATTACCATGTGTTCAACAAACGATCATGCATTTTCCCTAACTTTGGATTTTGGAGGCAGCTGGTGCAATATGAGGAGCGAATACGTGGTAAGACAAGTGTGGAGTTACTTCCCTTGATAATAGGACTGGTTCCCGATATTATGAAGAATGATGCTGAATACAGGATGAAGCTATCTTGGATGCCAGAGCTTGTTATGATGTTTAGTATTCATTTTTTAATCATGATTGTTCAAATGTTGTCTATTTATTTCTGTAGTTGATTAATTGATAAAATTTGTTCATTGATTTTTGTTGATATTTGTCCATCTATTTATTTTCAATTGATTTGCTCTTCAGATTTTGTCACTTGTTTGAGGTCTAACAATTTTTATGATTTTCATCTAAATTTAGGCCTACATATAAGATTAAGAAAGGAATATTTTGTTTAATTATGTTATGTTTATATTGTTAAAGTTTTTTTTCATTTGATCCTTTTTTTTTTTTTTTAGATATTTTTGTACACCTATGATAACACTGCCTTTGATTTTGAGTTACTTACAAGGTATCTGTGATAATGTAACATTGTATTTTGAAAATGAACCTCATATACGTATTCAGATTTTTTTTTTAAAGAAAATATCAAAATTGAACCTAAATTATGGATAAGGTAGAGGCTAAATAGAAAAAGAATAACTGAAATAGAACACCACAACATGCAAGGGTAATGACCCACTATCATTTAATTTTTTTCTGTCTAGCATCTAAACTAGTGTTTTTCATGAATTACATGTCATTTTGTGTAAGTGTATCCAAGGTGATGTCTAAGTAGAACATTATAGAACCTGAACAGAATGTTAAACTTACATGTTTATGAGAAAAAGAATGGCGAAAATATAAATTTTCAAGCCTTCTGATTGGATAAATACTAACAAGTTTTCAACATCTATAAGATAAATAGATATCAAAATAGGATTCTGTATTACCACCCATTTTCATTATTGTACG